>CAMXCT020002658.1:0-91003 GCA_947184155.2 Cladocopium goreaui
TGGCTGCAGCCGGCGATGAAAGGTACATCGAGAGGTTCCTTCTAAATACGTTCCATCTGAGCAGCCCAAACCCAATTGCACATGGTTCCCCGTCCCTAAAATATGTTCTTTGATATACCATCGTATTCTATAACCCAGACCCAATAATCGCCACGGAATGGAATAGGTAAATCAGGCACGGCCACCAAATAGAAAATGCTCGGAGAACCCCCCCCGACCGGCCAGCTTTGAACGACCTGGAGCGCGCCAACGCGGAGCTGGGGGCCCTCCTGCCTCAGCTGCGACAGGCCAGCAAAGATTTGGCATAGTAGGGCATAGTCCACGGTTATTTAATGGCATAATAAGGGGAGCGGTAACGGGATAGTTAAGGGGATAGTAAGAATAACGGGGCGACAATACAATACATAATTGGGCAGAAGGCGATAAACAGAAAGAAATAGTTTCGGGGATAGGAACAGATAAAGAGGAGCTAGTTAATGGATAGGTAATGGGATAGTCCAAGGGGATCCACGGGGTTATGCCGCCCAGGCGTGTCAAGGCCTGAGCGTGGTCCGTGAGGCGCAGGCCCAAGGGGTCTGCACCTCCGAGCTAGTCCCCGGCCACCTCCCAAACGAGGAGGTGGAAGCACGCCACGGGCGGCTTTATGGCCACGCCAAAAAAGGTCGTGCACCGAGCCCGGACGGCGAGGCACCGGGCAGGGGGCAAGGATGTTGTACCGGACGACGCCTTGCACCCCTTGGCCCGCCCGCGGCAAGCACCAGCAGCTGCGAAATGGGACTGGGTGGGCACGAAAGGGCGCGTGCGGGCCCAAGGCCCCTGCTGGCGGCCATCGTGTCCAAGTCCCGACAGCTGCAACGCAGGTGCAGGGTGCCCAGTACATCTGCGGCTGCAGGAGCAGCACGGGCGGGATACGGAACAGTACCTGCGAGCAATGCTCGCTGAAGGACCGTTCCATCCTTTCAGCAAGCATGCGAGCCTCAACGAGGTCTCGGCACGCTTCGGGAGAGATGTTCCGGCGGACTATCCCTTGCCGGTAGCCCCGGGCCACGTGCGGAAAGCCAAGCACACCTGCCGCCGGCCCGACTGCCCGTTCAAGGGCACGGACCGCGCGTGCAGGGGCGGCCGTGAGTGCGAAGGCCGCGCGCGGCTTGGATCGTTTCAACGCGTAATCGGTTCTCCCTTGGTGTTCTGCAACGCGGGGATGAGAATCGCATTGTAATGGCTGCATGGATGTGTACGTGGTGCTGCAAAATGCATGGTAATGGCTGCATTCATCTGGCATGGGACTTGTGTTGGGGAGGAAGCCGGAGCACGAAACCGTGTGTTTTTCTGTGTAAAGTGGCTGCAGGCTGCAGGTTGAGCTGTGCTCAGATGAAGTGAAAATAGCCAAGAAGAACTTAGCTGACATATGAGAAGACATGAAATGAGATGAGAAGAGCTCGGATGAGATGAGTGCAAGTGTGAAGTGTGGAGTGCGGGGTGAAGAGTGCAGTGCGAAGAGTGAAGAAAGTGTTCCCTTGGCGTTGCATTGCGCCCGGGTCGCGCGCAGGTCCTGTTCTTGGACAGCAGCACAGCAGTCTGGGAAAAAACACGCACGCACGGGCCTCGCTCGCGCACGGCGCATCCAAGTTCTATAGATGAGAAAGGCCTTATAGTATAACTCTAAGGCAACTTCCGCCCCGCCTCGTGCCGGTACTACTGGTAAGTGGATCTACAACATCACAATATTTCACACTTATAGAGGCTCTATCCCGTCTAATGAGTTCTAGCCATGTTTTTCAACCCAACAGTTCGTTCGCCCAGTGGCTGAAACTCAAAGTTCGCCCAGTGCCACCTGGCATCGTGGAGAAGTATCAGTTGAAGCTGCCTATTTATCCTGGCATCAGTCAGGTCGCTGGACCTGGGTTGATGGGTTAAGGACGGGTTGGGGATGGGTTGATCGTGGTTTCTAAAGTTATACTGTAAGTGTTCTACCATTAAATATGCGTTCTAAGCTGATTTAACCACCAAGGATCGATTGGAAACCAACAAGCTGACAGCCTGCGATGAGAGTTTTTGAAGTGTTTTTTCAGTGTCCTCTAGATGGACTTGAAGCAAGTGGCCAGATTCAATTGGTTTCCTCTGGAAGTGTGAATTTCCATCTGGCTATTTTCGTATACACAGGGGAAAAACATAGTTCATGCATGAGACATCATTTATCCCAGCAAAATTGGAGACCTTGGAGACTTTCGCCCATCAGAACATGGGTTTTGGTTTCAAAAACTGGGTCCGGTCATTAGAAACCTTCGAAGTCACATCCCCATCAGTTTAGCTGTTGAGTGTGTTAAAGTTTTTTTTTTCAGTCAACAACCTATTGAAAGAAGTGCTATGGATTCCGTCATGGCTACCGCCATCACGGTCCGCAGGTGGTCGAATTGCCCAACTGAGAGTGGCGCTGCCAAAGTTCCACCAGAAAAAAAACACATGGCCCATAGACAAAAAAAGGCTTGCGTATACTTTTCAGGTCAGAAACGCAAAACCAAAAAATCGTTTGCCATTGTGCGCACCAAAAAATGCACCAAGATTCATGGGGTAGTTCGACCAATCCCGGTGCTTCACTGGTAACGCTCAGGTTTTCTAGAAAAACCAGTTGAAACTAGTTGAAACTTCAGGAAAACACCATTTCTCTTTGGTCATAAATTTCATAAATGGGGGTTTCATTCCCATCAGAAACGCTTGAAAATCTGCTTGCACCGAAAATCGATCCACAGTTCACCGCCCAGCGATCTCGTGCACGAAGCCGCGAGAACGTGGCGCCGGGGAAAAGAAAAAGGCTGGTGGATATGGAGGTTTCCTGAAATGGGGGTAGCCACAAATCATCCAAATTTAGACCAGCTTAATATTGAAACCCATGGTTTTGGGATCCACCATTTTAAGAAACCACCATATGGGACCAAGATGGATAAAGTCTTAGGGTGAAAGATATCCTTCCCATTTGTAGATGATTTTCCCAGCGAAACCTCCAGTGAATTCGGGGATTTCCCAGGCATGTTTGATTTCGCTGTATAAAGATCTACTTGGGCGTGATGTGCATACATACAAACATAATATTAACATATATACATATATATATATATATTCATATATACAAATAATATTCATATATATATATATATTCATATATACACATAATATTCATATATATATATATACATACACACATATATACACACATACATACATACATACATACATACATACATACATACATACATACATACATACATACATACATACATACATACATACATACACATACATACATACATACATACATACATATATATATATACATAATATATACACATATAGATATATACATAATTATTAGATGTAACTAGCTTGTAACATCTTGTAACTGGCAGGATCTTGGCGGGTCCGGTCACCAATCTCCACTTGCTGCCTGTTGGTTCTGATTTCTTCACGTGGATGGCATTTTCGCTCTTTGCGAAACATCGAATTTATTGTCCAAAAAACGGATGCCACTCCGATTTCGTCCAATTTCCATATATTTCCATGGGTTTACCATCATTATTGGAGGTTTATTTTTCAATTTCATCAAAATTGTGATTTTGGGGTATACCATGGTATACCATATTTTTATACCCCCATTCCGGACAACGCCAAATACACTGGCCCCTGTCCCACTTCAATTTAAGGCTGGTAACCCAATGATGAACCTCCGATTGGGCGACCTTCACCAAAATTGGGATAGGTTTATGGCATTGGGTAACCCACATTCTCCCATTTTTGATGGTCGTTTCCCAATTTTTGATGGTGCCTTGATTTTGGGTCTGCACATTTTTGATGGTGGATCTAGAATTTAGGCTCTCAAGGTTACATCCCATTTTTGGGTCATTTCTTCATCCAACATCCAGTGCTTTTACATCACCTCGCCATAGCTCGCCGTATCGCTGATGGCAGGCATCACCAAGAGGTGACAGCAGGTGTCCCTATAGAGGGCCGACATCCACAGGTGCCACTTTGGGATCCGAGATGAGGAAATCATTGATCTTTGTTTTTTTTTGGTGGTTTGGCAACCATTTTCTGGTTGGTTGAAAGAACATGTTTCAAAGAGTGTATATTACGAGTAAATCATTGATTTCAAACAAATTTCTGGTTTAAGACATAAAAGGGTGATTGATTGATCTTTAATGACTGTGATTCTTTGGATGACTGGCTCAACCAATCAGTGATGTCTCCCTTTTTCAACACGCAGCGCAGCGAGGCGTACCTACAGGAGACAGAGGATCCTGGGAAGTTCCTGTGGGCCTTCTCAGACAGGGATGGGGATCAGTGGGAATTAACACGACGGATTTCGACGGATTTCGACGGATCCAGAAATGGTTGTTGGTTGATGGTTGTGCACCCATGGTGATATTATGTGATACGAAAAACATGTGCACATAAACCTGTGAAGATGGGGAGAATGCCAGAAACAATGGTAGCAAAAGAGAGGATACAACCTGCAATGATGATCGGTTGATGGTGACAGCATGTTTGAGCTTGTACTGACTGGCTTGATGCGGATTATGTACTACAGCAATCCACGGACTGGGAATCGGAGGCTCAAACCACCCAGTGCTATGGGTATAACAATCAAACCTGGCGACTGGCTCGATTTTTCTCTTTTTCCATAGGTAATCATCTACAGATGACATGGGTCACTGCTAGTTTGAGCCAAGTTGCAGGGTAAAATGGACCGTCGCTAAGCCTAGCCTAGTGTGTTACCCTCTGGTAAACTAACATAACTATGGAAAATCACCATTTTTAATGGGAAAATCCACTATTTCTATGGTCATTTTCAATAGCTACGTTAAATTACCAGAGGGTAGTTCCTTCAAAAGACCATCCCGTCCTCCTTGGACCCGCCAGGTATATCCCAACAAGGGAGTTCCAGGGGAAAGAAACCGAGGACTTCAGAGACAGCACGGAGGCGGGCTGAACGAGACTGGCTTTATGGGTGATACAACTATAGCCAAGGGGGTTTATACATATAGGATATATATATATATATGTATATGTATATATATATATATGTATATGTATATGTATATATATATAATATAATATAATATTTTATATAGACAAATAAATAAATGAATGAATGAATAAATAAATAAATAACAATAAATAAATAATTCATATATATATATATATATATCAGGCATAATATGTACACATCTAATCACATTGATAAACCAACTGCAACACTGGGGGGTCACCCGCCAGGCGGAAATTCACAAGGAACCTGTGAAGGTATTGAGCTTCTCGGACGGCCGTCGAGGTTGAATCAACGAGGGGTTTCGCCCGCGAAAAATGCCGGTTTAACATACGTAGTTTAACCAGACAAATGATTGGGTATAAAGCTGGGTAAAGGATTGGTAGATTTCTGGTGTTTGACCAACATGTTTGTTATTTTGATATATATACATATATATATATACACATACACACGTATATATACATATATATATATACATATGTATATATAGGCTCGTCCCAGGTCCTGGAACTACATACGATGGGGTGGGGGGATGGGGTGGGATGTTAACGTTCATGTGAACTTGCAGAAGCAGTTGATGCTAAGCACACGCGGGGTGGGGTGGGATGTTAACGTTCATGTGAACTTGCAGAAGCAGTTGATTGTACGCACACGCGGGGTGGGGTGGGGGGGGATGGGTTGGGATGTTAACGTTCATGTGAACTTGCAGATGATGATGGTAGTAATGCTGATGATGATGATGATGTGATGATGATGATGATGATGGTGCTGATGATGATGATGATGATGATGATGGCCCTAATGAAACTTGTCAATTCCGCGACGAAATTTCGTCACGGAATTGACAAGTTTTATCAACCTAATTCGGGTTTGCGCAGTTCTAGGACCTGGGACGAGGCTATATATATATATATGCACATATATATATATATACATATAGACATATATATATATATTTACATATATATATATGTATATGTATATGTGTATATATATTTATGTATATGTATATGTATATGTGTATATATATATATATGTATATGTATATCTATATATATGTATATATGTATATATGTATATATGTATATATGTATATATGTATATATGTATATATATATATATAAACATCTGTGTTTTTATGATCAAAGAACGGGGAACATCCCCAACTGCAATTTGCCAATCGCTCAAACATCCCATCGCGACTTTGGAGTTGGAACCATCCCAAAAGTCACAGCGATGACATGGTATTTTTCAATCTGGCTGGGTCAGTCTGGCTGGGAATACATTGACGTTGCTAAAAACATGTTGTTCTTAAATGCCTGCACACTTTTGTTTGATAACTCCATGTCTGAATAGTCACAATTTCTCGCGTAAACGATTCCATGGTTCTTGATTGTTCATTCTTCAACATGGATTTTGCTAGAGTTATTGTAACATTGTAGCTGTCTTATTTTTCTGCTTTTCCAGAATGTGGTTAAAACAATAATAAACCATCCCCCAAACCACCATTTTTATAGGTCCGTATTTGCACCATTCCCAGGCATGGGTAGTTTATGACATTGTTTTAACCACATTATTTCAGCTGGGTCAACTATAAGTGGTGAAGAGTTTTTCAGCAGATGTCACCAATATGACATACAATGAGATAGCCAACTTTGAATATGTGTGAACCTTCGAGAAGTGCAGGATGAGAGGCTAATTCTTAGCCATGTGGGAATTACATACAAAACCCTTCTGAGTGGTAGGCTTTCACAGATGATTTCTTTGTCATTTTGATGCGGAAGGCGTCATATCCAGCTAAAGATTCACTGTTTGCTGGCTATTCAATTCCGCAGGTTTGGACCCTGTTTTGAGACATTTTGGGTTGATATTAACTGACATATAGACTCAACATGTATTTCTGCTGTCTTTTTAATTCAACCGCTGAAAGTCGAAGACTGTACGGACTTGGACAAACAGACAATTCGTCCCAACAATGATAACACAACTACAGCAACAGTGATTAAAAAAACAAACACATAAATTGAAGAACTAAATCAATACATCAATGAAGTACATTAAGACAATCATGTTTATACAGATTGACAAGAACATCATTTGTTATGTTTATAATGTTGCTAACAGGGACTTCGTTTGAGGCGACTTGGCCAAGACCGAACAAAAGTTGGACCCATCGAGGCAGACAGATGTTCGGATTTTCCCAGGGAGCTGACTAGCGGAGGATGGTTTCCTCGGGATACCCTAGGGGGACGAAGATCATATACCCTCTGGTAAACTAACATAGCTATGGAAAATCACCATTTCCAATGGGTAAATCCACTATAAATGGTCATTTTCAATAGCTATGTTAGTTTACCAGAGGGTAATATACTATGATATAATATACTTAATATATCATTCTATATCATATATATATATATTCCCATATTCTATTTTTCCGATCAAGTCATCCTTTTTTTTGCAAGTGCCGCAAGTGCGACAAAAAATGGGTTGCACATCTTTTTTTGGGAAGATTGAGGAGGGATGAGTCATGTTACTGTATGATTTTCCAGATGAATGGGGGGATGAACAGCTACCACCTTTTTTGGACGTGAAGACCAGAGGAAACTGGTTTTCCGAAAAAGATCGGAAACACATCCTGCTACTAGTACGTACTTAGATTATAAAACTGATTGGTGGTTTGGATCATTTTTATTTTCCATAATATATGGGATGTCATCCTTCCCATTGACGAACTCCATCATTTTTCAAGATGGTTATTGCACCACCAACCAGAAAATAATTGACATTTATATTACATTCATATTTTTTTCAAACACCTACTGTACCCTCCGATGATCAAACGTGGCAATGGGATAATATCCTACAGACATTTTAATGGGAATATCATCTAGAACTGATGGATTTTCCAGCAAGCCATGTTTGATTGCCGGAGGGTCAATATCATCAACTGAAACTAGGATGTACCAACAAAAAGATTCAGTCCGAATTTGAAAGATGCCCAGATTTTCTTGGCAGATTTTGCAGAGTTCCCATAGGGAAAACATCATATTTTGTTGGGGGACTCTAAAGCATTTTTCTTGTGGTCCCTTCATCGGAGATTCTGTTGGTATTTTGCCCCCCCAGTTGGCTCATTTATTGCTATCGGTTCATGACTTGGTGTGCCAAAAATGCCGTTGTTTCTCATTGCAATCCGTTTTGCATGAAATTGTCCCATGGCAATTGACCCGCCAGCCATCCTTGAGATTATGTATACATGCATACATGCATACATACATACATGCATACATGCATACATGCATACTTGCATGCATACATGCATACATACATACATACAGTCATGAGTCATACAGTCATACAGTCATACAGTCATGAGTCATACAGTCATACAGTCATACAGTCATACAGTCATACAGTCATACAGTCATACAGTCATACAGTCATGAGTCATACAGTCATACAGTCATACAGTCATACAGTCATACAGTCATACAGTCATACAGTCATACAGTCATGAGTCATACAGTCATACAGTCATACAGTCATACAGTCATACAGTCATACAGTCATACAGTCATACAGTCATACAGTCATACAGTCATACATGTATTTCCCACAAAATCATGAGACTGGTGCAGGAAAACCCCCAGCAGGATCTTTGGATTTTTCACGATTTTTCTCATTCAACGTCACGATATTCACGATTCGGTTCAAGAAAACCCAGAAGAATCACCACTTTTTCTCTCCTTTTCCCATTTTTTTCCCATTTTTACAAAAGATATGTATTTCCCATTAAAATTGTATCACATTTCTCATCACAATTTAAGACTTGGTGTGCCAAGATGGTTAAAAACACCAACCATTCATTATTAACCATTATTAACCATCATTAACCATCATTAACTTACCATTTTTCCCAATTTTTTCCATCTTTTGGGAGGCCCGTGTCCCAAGCCTCCACAGCCCTGGACTCGCGGCCGCAATCCGCAGCGAGGCGCTGGGTCCGAAACATTCATGGGAGATGTCAACACACATAATATATATATATATAGAAACATATGGAAGAATATAGAAGTATATAGAAATATGAGGAATTTATATAGAAATATGTAGAAATATATAGACATATATAGAAATATATAGAACAAAATATATACATGGTTTGTCCAAGAAGTAGGGAACCTCCTGAATATGAGACATATATAATTATAATGTGTATATATATATATATATACATAATATGGGATAGAAGCAACTTGAGATCTGATATGGGTTTGTTTGATAGGGGATACTGCAACCGTTCTTTTTTGGGCAAAATATGATGATGATCCCTTGGAATTGGGGGTGCCCTACTTTCAGACAGACCCATCATATATTTTCACAAAACCAAGGAAGATATCTTTTGATATGTGTACTGTTGCTGGCTTTATACCTAGAAATGACGGGACAAGTGGTCCACAGGGTCTGACTGAAAATGGCCCATATCCTTAAATGGTCATTATTTGTGGATGGTTCGTAATCGCTTTCCAGAACCAAAGAACTCCATATTACGGGGATATCAACCTATAGCCGTGGAAAATGGCCCATTTATAGATGACTTTCCCAGCTATAAACCTCCATTTATTTCAGGGATTTTCCAGTTCGCTATGTTAGTCATAACACGATGGTAATAAGCAAGAAACAATCCATTCCTACCTGGAATGATCCCCAATGTCCCGGCCCTCGCAAGGGCTAGCAGCGCTACCGACTCCCGGCCACAGTCAGCAAGGTGGAAGTGTTGAAGTCTGAAGGGTTTGATCAGGGGGAAATTCACCCTAAAACGGAGGTCCTGTCGCATATTTTTGGCCATATTTTATACCTCCAATCGAACAGGTTCCTGAAATGGCCATTGATTTTCTCAATGGGAATTTCAGGATCCTAAAATAGAGGTACCTCCAATCTGGGTTCCTGAAATGGCCATGGATTTTCAGGAGGGAACTTGTTCTTTTGGACGTTCCACTTTGGTTTTTGGCTCTTGGCGTGGCAGATTGTGAAAGCCAGGCAACTAGGCAGCTAGGTGAGAATCCAAGGTTCCATTTCAGCCATGACACATATCCCTGTCACATATCCCTGTTGATTGAGTACCATAGTGGTGTGTAATTGTGAATTATAACCCATAATGGTGTGTAATTGTGAATTATAACCCATAATGGTGATACCTACTGCGACTGGTTGCGAAATCCTGCATCAGTTGGTAGATCATTTACAGTGTTTCAGTCAGCAGGAGGCATCCCAACTGGTGATGGCTTGTCCACAGTACAATAGCCACGTACTCCTACAATGGGATGAGAGTTCAGTTTTATTCAATGGGAATTTCAGGATCCTAAAATGGAGGTACTGTGGCATATAAGGCCATATTTTGTGGGGATATTCCCTAGATAGCTAAGTTGGTTCAAAAAACTCCAATAACTATGGTTTATGGTACTTATAACGAACTAGTTATTGGGGCTGATAAACCAACTTATAGCTAGGGGGCCCCACATTGTATTAGCGTCATCCCACTGGGTGGACGAAGCTGACTAAGCCCTGTGAAGTTATCAGGTCAGAGCCACAGCCCTGGCGTTTGAGCCATGAAATTGGAGGTACCTACCATATATAAGGCCTACCCTCTGGTAAACATACAAAAAAACTATGGAAAATCACCATTTTCAATGGGAAAACCACTATAAATGGCCATGTTCAATAGCTATGTTAGTTTACCAGAGGGTATTTTTCAGGCCATTTTTTCGGCGAACCGCACATGTTCCTTGGGCATTTTCTGCGGAAGGGATGCGACAAAAGTTTCCAGGCGAGTGATTGTCTCACTATATCAATGGGAATTTCAGGAACCGATTGGAGGTGCCTACCATAAGGCCTATTTTTCAGGCCTATCTATATCGTTGCCACGATTTCCCCAAGGATTTGTATGGATTTCTTGAGTTTTCTACGGCGACGCAGGCCCGAAAAAGTCGCAACCGAAATGGTTTTTCCTCTTCACAGCCCAATGGGATAACCAGACATTTTCAGAGCGGGATAAGCTAACAGTGATCCGAATGGCTTATGAAATAGTATATTGCCCTCTGGTTATTTAACATAGCCATGGAAAATAGCCCATTTATAGATGATTTTCCCATGGCTATGTTAAATATCCAGATGGCATAGTGGGAAAACTGTTAACTATGATTTTTTTTCTAGATAATGCTTACAACCATTAACTATGAATGGCCAGGACCATTAAAAAAAATGTATTAACTATTAACCATTAACTATGGTAGTATTTAGATTATGGTTACAACTATTCACCATTGTTTTTTGCTTATTTTTGCTGGGATAACCATAGATACCCTCTGGTAAACTGTTACATAGCTATGGAAAGTCACCATGCTATCAATGGGTAAATCCATTATTTCTATGGCCATTTTCAATAGCAAACTGTCAGCCATTACCAGAGGGTATCCCAATGGCTTATTTCCTGGTGAACCGTGCAGGCCGAGACATCTTCCAGTCTCAAGGTCACCCGAAGTCATGGGGGAACCCTCGATTTTTTCATCCAAAATTGTTTGTTATCAATGGGGAAACCAATAATCTCCCATATATATATATAGACATATATATACATATATATATATATACATATATATATATGTATACACACACAATATATATTTATGGACACGATGTACACATATGTAAATACACGTTTTGTCATCGGTTTCCATCTTGTTTTGGTGCTTTCTTGACATTGGAACTGGAACCATTCTTTTTTTTAAGCCAAGATTCCTCAGTGAATCCAGCAAGAGATATCACCAAGAAAGCACGTTTTTCATGGTTAATATATGGGATATCCTCTGGTTATTTAACAGTTTGCCATGGTATAGATGGCCCATTTATAGATGGTTTACCTCTTAAGCATGGTGATTTTCCATGGCGAACTGTTAAATAACCCGATGGTAATCGTTTATGAACTATGAATATATGGGATATCCATGGCAACTATTTCATAAACGATTTTCATGGTGATGAAAATGGTGATGAACATGCTTATTGGTTATTAGTAGGTATTACACCAGTCATAATTCTGGATAAGTCGGATAAGTTGAATCACGACCTCACATCACACCTCACTGTAATGCTGGTTGAGGGAAATCATCCAACAAGAGCCTCAATTATCCAGTTGTTCCTTATCCAAATATATCATACGTAAACAATCCAGTTTAGATTGCAATGTAGCAATTTATCCAATTTGCAACCAGGATATGTCATACCTAATTTTTTATTGCAATTGATCCAGATATATCACCAAGAATCCGACATTCCTCAGTGAAATGCTGATTACTCAGTGATTTCTGTTTTGTGATTCACATCTTTCCCCCAGTTTCGGAAGAACTCCCCATGTTTGCCGATGGATTTTTGCGACCTGGTTAGCGTCTGGTAATGGCTGACATTGCTATGGAAAATGGTCCATTCAGATGGTTTACCTGTGGAACATGATGATTTTGAACAGCTACCCTCTGGTGAACTAACATAGCAATGGAAAATGGCCATTTATAGTGGATTTTCCCATGAAAAATGGTGATTTTCCATTGCTATGTTAGTTCACCAGAGGGTATGTTAAATTACCGAAGGATAGGTTTTCGATTTTGAAAGATCCATTTTCGCTGATTGAACAAGCGACATTTGCTCATCAAGTCCAGCACTTCTCTTGGCGAAATCATTCTGCTGATGAAGTCCGTTTAGTCTTCACAGTGAACACATGGCTCACCAA
This sequence comes from Cladocopium goreaui, assembly GCA_947184155.2. Classification (NCBI taxonomy): domain Eukaryota; class Dinophyceae; order Suessiales; family Symbiodiniaceae; genus Cladocopium; species Cladocopium goreaui. The sequence goes on from CAMXCT020002658.1 coordinate 12,828, forward strand.
ATGCAGTTGTTCTGACTTTGAATACATTCGCATGTGCTAGTGATTTCTTTTTTGGGTTTATATTTCCAAGAATATATGTGTTTTTTTAAATCTCCCATGAAGAATATATATATATATACATTAATATGTGAACTGTGAACACCACCCGACAAAACCCAGTTACTATACATCTAATCATGAGGAAGTCTAACTTCACAACATGCAGAAACGAAAGGAAACAGTATCTTTCTGCGGTTTTATTTACTTCCTGGGCCTGTTTTGTCCAGTCTTCCATTTCTTTTAATTACTGGAACAGTTGTTGTTCATTGACTTGAAGGCTAAAGCAGTCTGTAGCTTCGCAATATGGGTATCAACCTGAATTGAGACTCGTTTCAATACCAAAAGAGGATGCTATTTTGGAATATTTTAAGTTTCGGGGAGTACATTAGTTACATCCTTTTTTTCTTCAAACCCACCGGAAGATGGTAAACATCCCATTTTCATCCCGCAGTCCCAGTTTCACAACGGTCCAGGCCCAGTAGCGCGGTGCCGGGGCAGCCGGGGCAGCCGGGGCAGCCGAGGTCCGTTCGGCCGCAATCTGCCAGGCGCGCGCGCGAAGCGCGAGCGAAGCGCGCGCGAAGCGAGCGATGTGTGGAGTGACCATGGGAAAATGGTATCGATCGGCAGATTCAATTTGGACCCGGGGAGTGAAAATTGACCAACGGGACCACCCTTTTTTGAGTCAACATGCTTAATATTGATCATCTATGACCATCTAATTCTTGGAACACCCAAGTTTGATCAATGACATAATGGGAACATCGGGAAGATACCAGGAGACATTAGCATTGGAAAATGGAAGCCATTGTGCATAAATCAGAACCTATTTTTGACAATATTTTTGGAGGGACGAGCATCCATTTATTAGGATATTTTGGTGCTTTGACCCACGACTTTCACATCGTTTGGATGGGTGGTTTTCCAAGCACCATCCTATGGTAGATCTGCTATTCATGGAGCAACAGCTTTGCGGAGGCCGCAATCTCAAGCTGCTGGTTTGGCCCTCGGTGTGCAAATGTTGGATCTTGAATATTTCAATATGTGTAAGCATCTTGGTTATACGTGTGCACATACTATATATATATATATGTATATTACTATTGTTATCATTCACACTGTTGTTACTCTGACTATTATTGTCATCATTGTTGTTATATCCAAATGACACTGCCGCCTTGTCTCCCAGTCTAGTCTGCCGTCATGATCCCTTGGGTTGAAGCATCAACAGGACCCACGCCGATTTTGAGGTGATATCTCCACCACACAGAGGCCAGTATGGGTGGTAAAGTCCTTGTTTTTGATGAACATCATTTCTATTTTAGGTGGTAAAATCCTTGATTTTGATGGATCAGTTTTCAAACTAATTTCAACCTGTTTGTACGATTAGATCTCAAATTTTTGGTTCAACTCCATCGCTTGATTCTTTTTGCACTTTTGGTTGGTATTAGACCATGTTTGTCGACCGTTCTCCCCGGATAGACTCAGTCGCCTTTATGAAAAAACCGCGAAGACACCAGGCCCAGCAGTGCCGTGCTGCCCAGAACTACAGCGTCTAGGTGGCGTCGAACGGTGTCGAACGCAACCAGCTTGCCTGGTCCCTTCGGTCAAAATGGATGGAGCGACTGTGATTGGATCATCCCAAAATGGTCTCCAAAGTCTGATTTGGCCAAAAAAAAACGCAGCTCAAAAAAAACATTTTGGACAGGACTTCAGATACTTCAGAGATTTTTTCATGGGTGATATGAAATCGACATTTTTTTTCCCATTCGCCAGGCCGCAGTCCTCTGGTGGGGGTCTCAGTTCAGGCAGCTGACCATATGATCCGTCATGGACCAGTTGAGTATTAAAAGCGATGGGAAAAATGGTGGAAAATATATAGTGTAATTGAGGAAACCTCCATATATATATATATATATGTATGTATATATATATATATATACATATATATATATATATATATATATATATGGAGGAAAATAATGGTGGACCAGTTGTGGAAAATGATCCGTTTGGGAATCAGCAATTTTTCGGACACCTCCATATATATATGGTGTAAAACTGGGGAGTATGAAAATTTTAGGAAGCCCTAGGATCGAAATGACCAGGTATTTGGAAAGGCTATTTTATGGCTTTGGAAAGTTTGGACTGAATCTCAGGACATCCCAGGACTTGATTTTTGGAGCTGTCCTGGTGAGGTGAGACTTTGGAGCAGTACGGTACCCAGCTGTTCGCCATCGCCATGGGCGAACTTGGGGGGTCCGCTGAATCGTCGTTCGAACCGGAATCCACAGCAGTTGCCAGCGTTTTGCTGGTTTAGTACATCCCAGATATCCCAGATATCATGCCAATTCTGGGTGATCATGGCATCTTTATGTTGAATCCATTGAAGTACACCATTTTTTTTTTGGTCAAAACCACTTCAACGTTTGTGGTCAGTCAGATTCCCTTGGATGATTTCTCAACTGCTCAGTGGCCTTCGGAAGCTTGTCACCTGCTTTTGGTCCCCAGATATTTCCAATTCTTTTCCCTTGACACATGGGTGGTTGAACAATGTAAAACGTCTTGCATCAATATCTTCACTGGCCATTTCAAGTACCTAAACTGCAGCTACTATACCATATCAAATCATATTTTTTGGGAACATCCCCCGAAATATACCTTACATATGGTACCCTCTGGTAATTGAACATAGCTATTGAAAATGGTCATTTATAGTGAGTTTTCCAATTAAAAATGGTGATTTTCCATAGTTACGTTAGTTTACCAGAGGCTACCTCCAGTTTAGGTACCTGACGAGTGCCCTGATCTGTGCTCTGATCTCTTGGAGATCGGTGAACTCACCATGGCACCGAAAAGGTTTCTATCCCATGGCACCGCCATCCCCATTACCATGGCGCCATCCCCATTGAACCAGATTTAAAACTTCGTAATTAAAACCTCCATGTTGATCAATTTTTAAATCTGGTTCAATGGTTTTAAATCTGGTTCATGGATATACACCATTTTTCATGGTTAAACCTTCAATTTTTCATGGTTAAACCATGTTAAAGCACCATATCCCTTGATACCTTGGAAGTCAAAGTCCGGTTGTATTTGGTTCACGGCTGACAGTGCCAGGTTCGGCGTCCGAAGTGTCCGGCCATTGTCTGCCAGGCAGTTTTTGGAGCCGCAAAAAACATGGCGAGGTCTCTGATTTTCGCTGCAAAAATGAGGATTCATGGTGATTAATGGATATTCATGGGATTTACGATTGGTATTTAATGGCATTTAACTATCAACTTAAATGAGCCTTTAGCCGACAAGTGGGGATTTGAACCTGATCCGAGTGTGTGAATATGTCGTCTGTTCCTATTACTGGGGGTTGATATGACTGTATGTGTTTCACATCGTGGTTTGATATGTATTTCATTCGTATTGTGTACGTATAACTATTTATCCTATAACTGGGGATGGTATCAATTTCAGCTTAAACTCCAAAAGGAAAAAATATATATATTTATAATGTATTCATATGATCAAAAAAACTGGGGATTTTCATGGGATTTCACCATCAACACATGTGGATTTAATCGGAATGAACATAGTGATGAACGACTGGTTTTAGCTACTGAAAATTGTGGTTGAGCTAAAATTGGTGACTTAATCATACTCAAATAACTTAGCCTCTGGTAATTTGTTGCGAACTGGAACATCACCATCTTTAACGGTAAATCATTGAGCTTCATGGGACATGGCTTCCATATATGTCAGTTTACTGGAGGGTTTATCATAGTGGTTTCCTGGCCTTCAACAATGGTGCACACTTACATTGTAGTCACATAGAAATTGGGACTTCACAGATAAGTTGAATGACGTCACCATTCGATTGGGTTTTTCATGAGCTACCCATGGGTATGTCATCAACACGAAAAAAATGTGAATGGCAGAAATTCTGCACCAGTTGATAGGTGGTTTATGGTGGTTTTTAGGCTTTCAACATGTTTCAACCATCCTTTTGGTGGTGCAGGATTTCGCAACCATCCGGCGTATGTCGATTGGAGGATTTGTCACCTAGTGGATGAGAGATTTTTTGGGACTGCATGAGCTACTGCCCAAATCAAGTCGATGCAGTTTACACATGCCAAGATTGTTGATCTTGGACTGGGTGACTGGGTGACTGGGTGACTGGGTGACTGGCAGGTTTGGGTAAACAAAGCAGAGTTTTTATTTGGCTGAATATGGCACAGTGATAGGCGTGGGGCCCCCTAGTTATAAGTTGGTTTAGATTCGCCCCAATAACTAGTTCGTTATTTGCGTACCATAAACCATAGTGATATTGGAGTTTTTTGAACCAACTTAGCTATCGAACGGGGGCCTCACTTTGTACAATCTGAACTTTCAGTTTTACTGTAAATGGGACTGGTGTCGTGGATGATATCTAGCTTTAAAAGGCTGACATGACCCAGTTGTGGGAGCAAGGTCCATCACTGTAGGGTACCGTTGCCTCAAAACATTTTTTGTTTTTGGGCAATGCCTTTCAAATCTCCCCTGCAATCGATCCCCCAGCAGTCAAGATAACCAAATCAGAAGTATGTTTCGAAGCAGCATTTTGTGCCATTTGGATCCATTTAGTCCATCTCAATTTATGCTAAGGTAATCTCAACATCTCAACCAACCGCACTAAAAAATGATGACAGCCATGGCCCATGTCAGGCCGGCCTCTCATGGAGGTTCAGCCCTCAGATTAAGGTGAACCTTGAGCCACATGGAGGAAAACACCTATGTAATATATATATAATACGTAGAGAGAGTAAATTGGTGGTTATTTTCTCCTAACAGGATATATATATATATATATTTAAACATGTTTTTTTTTGGTGAGGACGCAGTTGTTCTAGTCAGGAATGTGATATCAAATGGCAGCCTTATATGGCGAACGAAGTAGCCGGCATTGGCCACGGTTCGGTTCGGTTTCACGGAACCGAACCTAAAGCATGTTCGGTTCGCTTCCTAAACGGTTTCATTTTCGGTCAGTTTGGTTGGTAACCAGATGATACCAGATACATCATAACTAGTTAATAGCTAGTTAACAACTAGTTAAGAACTAGTTAAGAACTAGTTAAGAGCTAGTTAAGAACTAAGAACCCCTGGGTGATGCACTTTCAACGTCGAAATGTGAAATGTGGATTCCAGGCCGAACACGGTTTTTTAGACGCTGAAACTGCAGGTGATCCCCTGAGTGGAGGAGATTTCAGGCGACGTGGCGAAGTGGGATACAAACAACAACAATCCGCGCATCCTGATGTCGCTTACCCTCTGGTAAACTAACATGACTATGGAAAATCACCATTTTTAATGGGAAATTCCACTATAAATGGTACTTTTCAATAGCTATGTTAGTTTACCAGAGGGTAAATCCACAGTTGTTTAAGCCTGGATTTGCTGAAGATGATTTCACCTTTTTTCCCAATTGGAAATCCACTACGACTGGGGTATCTATAGGGAATATGTTTTCTTTTTTTTGTTCCTTCAGCAAATCCAAGTAAATGCTAATAGTTCTTTGTGAATTCCAGTTCCAGTTCCAGTTGGCAAAATCCCAAAGGTCATCCAAAAGGTCTATCGCTCAGGGCTTGGTACATGCACGATTCGGGGGTTTTCACCAAGAAACAGATGTTAGTTTTCATCGCTGGGACAATCTACAGGACACCATATTTGGAGAGGAAGAACCATAGTTTCCTTCTGGGGTTGGCAGATCCCAGGTGGACATCCTGGTTTCACACTGTTTGGTGAAACGTTCCCCATTCGACGGCACCAGGCTTCCTGAGCTGGATGTGCTTCTGGACTTGGAGTTGGAGGCCAAAAACTCCAGCTTTTTCGGGGGGAACATGTCGGAAAATCAGTTCCGAGAAGATACTTAAGGAGATTTTCCCTAGATCATAAGGATTTCACCGTGGTGAACCTGAGCACGGAGATGAGCCACAAAAATTAGATGGTACCGTTTAACTCCGTTTTGTGTCACTATGGTTGATGTCACTATGGTACCACTATAGTATACCATAGTCATATAGTGACTCTATAGTATTACTTTGGTTATGGTAACTCTATAGTAACTAGTCATGTAGTGACTCTATGTAGTTACAAACATCAAACATCCACTATGTAGTTATGGTTAATATAGTTATTACTATAGAGTTTGTGGTACCAGAACTAGAGTAACTCTATAGTAACTCTCTCGCGAATCTAAAGCATCTGGGGGCTCCCACGGATTGAAACCTGAGTAGCTGGTGGGTAACCATGATTCATCACATATAATATTAGACACTTAGACAACATATATTTAACCACATATGTTTAAGCTACATATGTTTGTTGGTGGATATATCATGATATATCACATGTGGCAAAAAAAACACATATACATGAATATTCATGTAGCATATATATATATAGCACACGTTTATAAAATACGTATATATATATATATATTGTTAGTATATTTTACATATGGGTTGGTCTGAAAATGGACTATCTCCTGAAAAAAACATGTTGCCCTGGCAGGTGGCTGAAATCAATGGTCAACCTTTGGAGGATGAGCAACCCTTGGAATCTACGGCCTCAGCTAGGAGGCCAGGGGATAGAACAGAAATATGTAGGAAATGCTAGGAAAACTGTGGGAAAACCATAGGACAGCCATAGGAACATGGTGATTTCACCAGCAAACATGATGTTTTAATGGTACTTAGAGTCTAATTTATGAAACCGCTTAGTTGCGGTTTACATAACTCCAATGTTGCTACGGTTTATGGTACTTATAACTATAGTATTCATGGAGTTAATGGTCACCAATGTTCACATCACTGGGAAGCCTCACCTGGGTCACGGTCCTGGCGTATTGGGGGATTATGAACTAACCCAGTAGTATAGTGAGATGGGATAGGGGTCTTCTCAATGGCTCATTGAATCATGGGAAAATCATTGAAGTATTTCTGGGAAATTTTCTACACTGGAGGGTACGCGTGGAGATACAACTGGCTACACATCACATTTTCAATTCATCTGTCACCGAAGCTGTAGATTGCAAACAACTACGGTACTCGTAACTATGATATTTCGCAACACCATCCTAGCTTGATGTGATTTTGAGGACTAGAAAATTCGAAAGTTCAGCCAGCTAGATTAGTGGGATGCACATCCACCAGAAAAGTTCAGTGGAGCTCCAAAAATGCCAACATTTAGTAGTCAAATCATCTTTGGGATCTCATGTTTTTCAGGTTCGATGTGAAATTTAGGGCCTGTACCTCACCCAAAAACCTGGCACTTTCTGACCTCTTAGGGGATGCGCCGCTACCGCGTTCGCCTGACGTAAAGCGCCAGGCTACGGCGCAGCAGCAAGGCCTCCGGCGACTCGGAGGCTTCGGAGTTCATCTATCAAGGTGCGGTCTGCGGTCAGCGATTCCGCTGAGGTAGCTGACATCCACCACGTGGATCATTCGCCGGGTTGAAAAAACAGTACATTTGGGATCTTTGGGTAAAAGCATGTTCCAAAACATTTATGATATTATACATAAATATTATTTGAAAAACATTATGATCATTTGGCATCAAAGATTTTCCGACAATCCAGTTCTAGGAGTCTGGTTGCAGAGTCTGCAGGCCCCACAGCCCGCAGGTCAACCGTTGCTCCCCCTGCCAGACGTCTGGTGCTGAGAAGCGAACCGCTGAAGAACAACAATGGCATTCACAGGTGGGTATATGGGTATGGATCAATTCCTGTACGTTTGGTAGGAGGATGAACATTTGTTCTCTAACTATTTTGATGTGAACAAACGTGGTACAGGGTTTTTCGCCCATCCACCAATGAACACAGGAGTTTGACGGTACCGGAATTGGAGGGAACATTTACTGGAAACCCTCAATTTTCGTAGAAACCATGCCATCCTCTATAATTATTTTGCCAACCAACCCAATGAAATGAAACAAATCGACATGGGCGTGGAACTGATATAACCAATACTGGTTGGTGGTTTGGAACATGGCTTTTATTTTTCCATTCAGTTGGGAATGTCATCATCCCAACTGACTAAATCTGACGAACTCATATTTTTCAGCGGGGTAGGTCAACCAGCAACCAGAATAAATACGAGTAACTCATTGGTCTTAGATTTTCCGATGATTTACCGTCTTGGGATATTTGTGTCTGGCACCTTGGCACGGCTCAAGTCTGGGGACCTTGGAAAGATACTCCTGCGATCTCCTGGGAAGAGCTGTTGGAAATCCCCATACGATTTTTATAGCACGCTTGGAACAAGCTGAGTTTGCAATGGGGAATCCCCTTCGAAAGGAATGGGGCAATCGCATGCAATCGCCTCCCCACGGGCTTCCATCATTCCATGATAATGATTCTGGGCCTTAGTAAATCTAACAGCATCATTTTCGGAAATTATAAATCACCCCATGAATCACTGGGGTTTGCAGTGGGGTTGTTTCAAATTTTGCAACCCCAAGATTCTAATTTGTAATGATGTATGATCTATCATTATTTTCCTGCTAAATTTGTGAGAAATTTGATCCATGATAAACTTGAGACCATGACTTGATAGATCAAAGCTTATCACTTTTTTCTCGAAACATCAAACACAATCATTGTCAAATTTGATAGTTTACATAATTGGGACCTTGACAAATTTGGGTTTTCAAAAAGCCGTTGGCCATATTATATTCATAATATTTCATCATAACTTGGGGTATTAAAAAGGTGCCGTGGTCAAAACTTTGTAAATGACAGCAGTTGTTTGTGTTGTGATTTTTACATGTGCACGAATGGCGGAGAAAAAAATATCGTTTCCCTTCACTGGGTCCCTATTTTGTGGATAAAAAAATCACCATGGGCACATTCAGGTTATATCCCGACAAATTGGAGGTGAACTCATCACGGTTGGCCCCAGAAACAACTTTCCCCAACTGCAGCCCCTGCAGTCCCATTTTCCTGAGATCCCATTGAGTGTCCCAGCCATCGTCCAATGATACTTGTACCAATGATTAATCTAATCTGGGTAAATTTCATCACGACCTCACGTCGTTCTCCCGAGCCCTGGAATCATGGTTTTTCATTAGGGAAATCATCCCCTTTTGTGGCTGCAAGATTCAGGTTAGTGAAATAATATCACAAAATTTACCCTAGTAACAAATTCGTTATTTGCGTACCATAAACCATAGTGACATTGGAGTTATTTATAAACCAACTTAGCTATCCAACGGGGGCCTCACATTGAATGATATATATAATATTATATAATGATATCCCATTATGCTCATTTATTAATGTCCATAAGATTCCCATATCAAAAAATCCCAGTATTTGCCCGGTTTTTTCCGTGGGTAGAAGAAAATGTCATGAACCAACCATCCCCCAGTCATCACCATATATTTTTTTTTGTGGTATGTTTGCACCATTCCCAGTCATGGGTGGTAAACATGGTATTGTTTTACCCACAGAAAAACAACCATCATCAACCATTATTATTGTTCATTATTATCCGCTATTCATAATTGGTTAACAATGATACATCCATTATTCAACAATTATTAACCATTAATAGTATACATTATACATCCACTATACATCATTGTTAACGTTATATTAACCATTATTAATAAATTTAAGTTTTACATCCATTATTCAACCATTATTAACCACTGTTAACGTTATATCAACCATTATTAATCATTGTTTTACCCACATTCTTTGCCACGTTTGATGCTGAAATCGCCCCAGAAATCCCCACACCGTGGGCTCCTCCCAAAATCCCCGGTCACCAAGGATGCGCCCCCCAGTCCGGTCAGCGACACCGCCGAGTCTCCCAGGCGTCACCGTTTTTTTTTTTTCGGCGTCTTGGGGATTTCATGGTCTCAGGGATTGCATGGGGATCAAATTTGGATTCAATGGGAATGTTTAATTCATAGTTATGTAATTTGGCGATTTTTGTTTCTATCGGTTTTATAGTGGGATTACAATACCCTCTGGTAAACCGTTTTCAATAGCTATGTTAAATTACCCGAGGGTAACTGGTTGGTGGTTTGGAACCATGGAATTTTATGACTTTCCATTCAGTTGGGAATGTCATCATCCCAACTGACGAACTCCATCATTTTTCAGAGGGGTAGGTCAACCACCAACCAGTAGTATAATGGATTATTGGATCCAGGTGGTATAATCCATTGATAATGGGGTTGTTGGGATTATAATGGATTACCCTCTGGTAACCTGTTACATAACTATGGAAAATCACCATCTTTAATGGGTAAATCAACTATTTCAGTTGGCCATTTTCAAGTTCGCAAACTGTTGGTTTACCAGGCACCCCATGAAAGTGGCCATTTTCGAAATGGTGATGAAGCAATGGATTTAGCTACCAAAAATAGTGGTTGAACTACTAGAAAATGCGACTGGAGAATCGCGATTTTTAGTAGGCAAATCATCCAACTATATATATAAAAATTGGCCATGACTTCAATATAGCAAACTGTGAAATGACTGGAGGGTATACAAGTTAGTGAATATTGTTATTTAGATTTATTTAGTGAGCTATTAGCCAACTATTAAGTTTGCACATGTGGTTAAGTCAGTACGTATGCTTTTCAAATCTTCTTAAGTGAGTGATAATCCACTTGTTATTTGAGTAAATGCAGTGAGTTGACGTAAATTATGACTCTTATCAACTCATCACTATATTCTGAACTCATATAACTTAGAACAGTCCATGCTAAGTCCATAGATCCACTTGTTATGTTGATTATTAGCCATAATATGAACTTAAAAATCTAGTTGTGATTCAATCCGGCCAGGCCTCAGTCACCCTTGGCCAAAGCCTTGGAAGAGGCGGAAGAGGACTCAGAGGAGGAAAAGGCGGAGGAGTTGGGGGTCTCAGGATGTCTCAGGTCATTGTCCAAAGAAACGGCAGAAACCATGGCTTTTTCATGGCTTTTCCATATCGCAAACTGTTCGTTGACCAGAGGGTATTGCCATTTGTCATTAGTATAGAAATACCAAAAGTCAAATCCAACTATTTGTAAGCCATTCATGAAAATAGAGCCTTTTCATCTGTTTATTCAAACCACTTAACCCATGGCACTGAAACTTGGGCGACTTCGGCATTTGGAACCCCGATTTGATGGGGGAAGATTATTGTCCGCAGTATTCCATGGTATAAGATTATCAAGATTGAGGGATATTATGATACTAACAATATACTAACATATCAATACATATGTGTTTCATGTTACATTTTGGGTATAAAAAGTTGTTCAAAGTTACTAGATAAAGCATTATAACGCTTCCTGTGAAGGATTGATGAGAGTCAATCAAACAGGTTAAAGACGGTAGTTTGATGAAGGGTAGTTTGATGACTGGATTTTTGGTTGCCATTTTGATCGGTCAGCCCAGCGGGCCCAGCTCAGTAGCCTCCAATGGCTCAATGTTTGTCTGAAGGGTGCCAAATGATGTGCCAAATGTGGTGCTTTAGCTCATCTTCCCATTCAATTCATCATAAACAGGTGTCTACTCCATTGTCACACATTCTCTCATAATGTTGATAGAGGTTGAAGCCTCGAAATGCGAAATTTCGATCGGATTGGACAGAATGCAGTGGATCAGTTTGTTGGGTATGGGGGGGGTCAAAGTCCTAGAATTGGAGACCGGAACCGTCTGAAAGCTAACCCCCAAAAAGATAGAAGCAGGAATTGACCCACATAAAGTTACTATTTTATGCAACTTTAATCCAGCAATGGCCAACTTTGAAACTTTCTCAGGTATGGCAGTTTTGGCATGTATGATGTTGCTGCATGTTGCTGCCGATCCCTTTGGTTGTCCCCGACTGTAGGGATGGCCAGGTGAACATTTGCAGGCGAGCAACGCATTTCACTGTGATGTACTCGCATTTAAACGGTAGTTGCCCACAAAAATGAAAACACAAGCTTCGTACAATGCGTGACTACCTCCAGAGGTGGTTGCGCAAGGATGTGGTATGAACCCTTGCAACTCTTTTGTTTGGCAGTTGCAATTGCCCTTTGACAGTTGCTTTCTATTTTGGCCCAGAATTGTATCATCTTACGCGACCACCTCTGTAAGCAGTTGCAATCTTGGATGCCCCACATGACCCTTATATTTCAGCAACTTCAGAAGAATCACAGTTTCGAAGGCAGAATCTCTCAGCGGCCCTTCACAAAACCCTTATGTAGTCTGTTCAAGATATGGGTACGGGTCAATACCTATAGATACATTTTTAGTGGGATGAACATCCATTTACCAGCTATTTTGGGGTTCACTAGGTACCAGGGTTTTGACCCATCCCCATATGGGAACACATTGAAAATCAAAAGCTTCAAACTGCACGCCGCAACGTGTTCCAACCTGCTCTGCATTTATGTGTCAGCCCTGCCCCGCCTCGAAACAGCGCAATGCATATGTCTCTAGGAAAAAAGACGATACCAAAGCCACAATACCGCAGTTGTCACAGTTCATTGCAGGAGTGGCAGAAAGTTTGAACTTTTATTTGCTGGGGCATTGGCAGGTTGGATTTCACTTGTCTTGTCGAGTTGGTGACCATAAACTCCATGAATACTGTAGTTCCAAGTAGCACAAACCATGGTGACATTGGAGTTATGTAAAACCCAAATTGGCGACTTCGCAAATCAGCTATCAATCCCATGAAAAATCTCCAAAATTTGGTGAAATCACCGTTCTCGGTTTCGATAACGGCCCCGCAACGAACCGGCTTGAGGTTCCCTGCAATAGAGGGCTACTACAGCATGCTAAGCATCCGCGAGTCGCAACCGGCAAAGTTGGTGGACGGTTGTGACGGTTGTGAGTCGGGGAGTTGAGCAGTTGCCTTTTTTTAAACCACCTGCTAATAAATTGCCATGGGTATTTCAACGATATTTGGAATGATCCAATGACTGATATTTTTGAGGGTTTAAAGCACCAGGAAAAGACATGGGTTTGTCTTCGTGGGGACCAATTCACTGGTGAATCATCATTTTCCCTTCCGCAGACTTGCCAGAAACGTGGTGTAAATTCCGTACCCAAATGGGAGAAGAGGAATCATACCAAGCAAAATATAAAGAACGCTTTTGCATTGAGCATCTAAGATTGGCCATGTTTCCACTTTTCCCGGACAAGATAATTTGACGCAAACTGCAAACTTTTGCACCCAACGCAGTCCAGACTGAAGGCTCGTCAACAAACCTCTGTTTTCGGCAGATTTGACACACACACACATATATATATATATGTATATATATATATGTATATATATATGTATATATATATATATGTATATATATATATGTATATATATATGTATATATATATATGTATATATATATGTATACATATATATATATACAGTATATAGCAATCATCCAAGATTTTGCTAATAGCCAAGTACTGAGATTGTTTTTTTAGGCACATTATTTTAGGCTGCGTTTTTTCCTCGCCAAGGTGAGGGCTGGTCGTTCTGACAGTCAGAAATTCAACATGGAAGTTCATAGAATAATCAAAAATGGTTTTGGAGGATTTTTGCACTTGGAAAGTTTGGATCTTTTCAATCTTTTCTTGTTTTCTACGAAGAAAACTTCATTCCCGTGAAGCAATCTTGACTCGCTGAGACCCTTGTGCCAGTGCAGTCTGTTGCTTGGCGTGGTGAATTTCTTGCCCTTCTCAATAGCTGCCTAGAAACCCTGCCTGAGTAGATCTAGGCATGTTGGGTCCCAAAAGATGTGATATTTTCAGCGCTTTTCTTTGGTCTTTGAATGTATTTCCGCCTCTTTTGTAACATAATTTATATAGTGTATTCAATGAAGACCTAATATTTTGTAGTTACATGTTACATCCAATTATTGGGTTTTAATTGAAATTAGTAACAATCCCCAATTTTTTTCGCATTTGCGACAAGGAAAAGCCGAGTATTCCGTCCATTTTCCCTCCATCCTATTGGGATGTCAGGCTCTTTACGAGGCTTGACCCCGAGCAGTGCGGGGTCTCAGGGGGTCCCAGGGGGTCCCCATGGGGGTCCCCATGGGGTCCTAGGGCTGGGTGGTACCCAGAGTTACTTGGTAAAGCTTCAGGTGAAGACATGGAGATTCTTGGGGGACCATGTTTATGAGCCATTTTTGACCATGTAAAACAGCAATGGAACACCAACGGAGAAGTTCCAAATTCTTGGGGAAAGCCATGAGAGTTTTCGTCGACGGGTCGACGGGTTGACTAAGATGGCTTTCCTCATCAAAATGCTGGATTTGACATACTGCACATCATCATTTGATGTCGGGTTTCACCAAGTGGTGATTCGTTTATTAGTGTAATGTATAGATATAGTATGATATAGTGATATAGTAGTAATATCGTATAGTAAATATAGTAATAATTGGTGACACCTTGGCTTTTGCCAATAGATTCGTATTATGGATCACTGCTCGGATCATTCTGATGGCTTAAAACATCATCGAAAAAGAGCCTGGAAGTTACGGTTTTTGTTGGATCATATTATTATCATATTATTATCATATTATTATCATATTATTATCATATTTATTATTATTATTATCATATTATTATCACATTATACATATATATATATAATTATATATATATATCATATATTATCATATTCATTTCATTCCAAGATATTTCAGACGACAATAGATAAATGATGATCTTAGTTGGTCATTTTATGGTAAATCCCATGGTAAATTTATGGTAAATCCCATGGTAAATAGATAGATGGTAATACCATCTGGTTATTTAACATAGCCATGGAAAATCCCTGAAATAAATGGAGGTTTATAGCTGGGAAAATCATCTATGAATGGGCCATCTATACCATGGCTATGTTAAATAACCAGAGGGTAGATCATGATTTTTTTGTTGTACCATTAGCCTTGATCCCATGGTCACTGTCGATTCGCCCGCGTCGCAAAGGAGGGGCTTTGTGACGCGAAGGGAGCTGCTCTTGGCCTTGAACGAGCACAAGGATCCTGCGCCCGTATGGAAACCACCGACGTGCTGGGCGCGTTGAAAAACATTTAAGGTGGTTTCCTAAAATGGGGGTACCCCAGTCGTCACCATGGGATTCAATATTTAGATAGTCCAACTTTGGATGATTGGGGCCCTATGACTTAGGACACCATTTCTGGTTGGGATTCTTCTTCCCAGTGGAGATATCATGGAGATCAACATGGTGATATCATGGGGGTACTACGGGATAACCATTGACGTTTCTGTGTAACCAACAATATGATATTCTGTGTGTCTCTGTGTTTGTGTCTGAAAATGATGAAGCGATTTGATGATATTATTAGATATATTATGGCCATTTTAAAATATTTAAGTATTATTTGTATTTCCTCAGGGAAAATGATCATAAACCATCAAATTTTCAGTTTTTTTTTTCTAGACAAGTCGCCGCCGTTTCGCCAGTGATAGATTTCACCAGCTGAGAATGGCTGGCCATGCTGGGAGTGTGTCCGATTGAGCATTGCTTGGGGTTTGAAGCGAGATCTTCAAAGCACAAAAATTCAGACAGAAATTTCACGACAATTTTCCGGATTTTTTTTTTGTAATGGTTAAATGACACTTTTTATCAATCATGGGATGAAGTCTTATGAGTTTTCCTGAAGCTAAGCTCTTCATTTTGGATATTCCGCCGCCAAAAACGTGCTTACATTCTGTTGAACAAGAGTATCAGTATCTCATAGAGAAGATCAAGCGCACTTGTGCTTCACATGCCATCAAGACTCTGAGGGGAAATGGGCATCCTACCTACAACTCCTTCGAATCGAAATACACAATTCCTATGGGATGTTAGACGGGGCATTTGCCGCTCAAAACGCACATCAATCATTTCACTTTGCAAGTAATAGATGGAGGAATCTAGGACTATTGTTAGCATATTTGTAGATCCTAACCTATCCTAACATTTACAGTAGATGCATGTGTTTTTTTTCAAGTATCTACGGGTTCCAATCCTGGTCATGTCATGGCTTCAATGGCAGGAGATCTATCATGCCTTCTGCCACTATTACATTCAGGCCTTGGGCGTGGCGTCAAAATTAGATTCAAGAAATCGCCAACATCATGATGGCCGCACCCTTCGAAACTTTCAGCATATTGGAGCCTGCTCCCCGTTTCGGTGAAGAGCAAGGTGAGACTATTCCCTTCTTCCATCATGCCTGCAATGATAGATGAGCCATATCGAGTGATAGTGTATAACTTGTGCAGATGGATGGATGGCTGGATGGATGGATGGCTGGGTGGGTGGATGGATGTATGGGTGGGTGGATGCATGGATGGATGGATGGATGGCTGGATGGCTGGGTGGGTGGATGGATGGATGTATGGGTGGGTGGATGCATGGATGGATGGATGGATGGCTGGATGGATGGATGGCTGGGTGGGTGGATGGGTGGATGGATGGATGTATGGGTGGGTGGATGCATGGATGGATGGATGGCTGGATGGATGGATGGCTGGGTGGGTGGATGGATGGATGTATGGGTGGGTGGATGCATGGATGGATGGATGGATGGATGGATGGCTGGGTGGGTGGATGGATGGATGTAATGGGTGGGTGGATGGCATGGGATGGATGGATGGATGGCTGGATGGATGGATGGCTGGGTGGGTGGATTGTGGTATGGATGGATGTATGGGTGGTGGATGCATGGATGTGGATGGCTATGATGGATGGATGGCTGGGTGGGTGGATGGTGTGTATGGGTGGGTGGATGCATATGGAGGGATGGATGGCTGGCTGGGATGGCTGGATGGATGGATGGCTGGGTGGGTGGATGGATGTATGGGTGGGTGGATGCATGGATGGATGGATGGCTGGATGGATGGATGGCTGGGTGGGTGGATGGATGGATGTATGGGTGGGTGGATGCATTGGATGGATGGATGGATGGCTGGGTGGGTGGATGGATGGATGTATGGGTGGGTGGATGCATGGATGGATGGATGGATGGCTGGCTGGATGGATGGCTGGGTGGGTGGATGGATGGATGTATGGGTGGGTGGATGCATGGATGGATGGATGGATGGCTGGGTGGGTGGATGGATGGATGTATGGGTGGGTGGATGCATGGATGGATGGATGGCTGGATGGATGGATGGCTGGGTGGGTGGATGGATGGATGTATGGGTGGATGCATGGATGGATGGATGGATGGCTGGATGGATGGATGGCTGGGTGGGTGGATGGATGGATGTATGGGTGGGTGGATGGATGGATGGATGGCTGGATGGATGGATGGGTGGGTGGATGGATGGATGTATGGGTGGATGCATGGATGGATGGATGGGTGGGTGGATGCATGGATGGATGGATGTATGGGTGGGTGGATGCATGGATGGATGGATGGATGGTTGGCTGGATGGATGGATGGCTGGGTGGGTGGATGGATGGATGTATGGGTGGGTGGATGCATGGATGGATGGATGGATGGATGGATGGATGGATGGATGGATGGATGATAAGTGGTTTCAACCGTTATATTCTTTCGTAATTTCTTCCCCTTCCTCCAATTATTAAGTTCCCCCTTCCAAGTCCTGGTTTAGTATTGGATCTTTTCATTTTGGGATCTCGTATTGGAACAACTATTATGTTCTTCTACGGTATACAGCTATACAATGTTATACATATCATCATCCTCATACATCTTGAATGATCTTGATAGATACTAACCATATCAAACCATATCTAATCATATCTAACCATATCTAGCCATATCCAACCATATTAACAAGATTAAGCATACTAAGCATACCCCTTCACCTTTGAGGTCGTTCCACGTGGTTCCACGTTTTTTTCGAAGTGACCTCGCGCCTTAGCCGCGCCCTCGCGCCTCGCCCAGGTGGAGGAGGAGTACATGTATTGGTGCGAGCAGGTTGGCCAGGAACCCTTGCCTCCTGGAGGCCCGAATTTTTCCACGAAACATCACTGAAAAAAACGATGGTTGGGCAATGGTTGGGGAATATATCGAAGTAGTTATACGTAGTTATATAGTTATATAGTTATATAATATAGTTCTATAATGAGAGCTAAGTTGGTTGAAAAGTTCACTAGGCGATTTCTGTGGATGATGGTAGATATTAATCGAACTAGTTGGGTTTATAAACCAACGTTCACATCACTGGGGGGCCTCACCTTAAAAAGTTTCATCAAAGATGTGGCTGGGCAATCACCCAACTAAATGGACCATGAAAACTACCATGGTTGATTGGTTGTTGCAAGGCATTTTACCAACCGCTTATTGGAGATTGTTACAACCCCAGGGAAAGCTATCAACCAACTAGTACAATGTTTTTCATCGCTCAAATGGGAATTGGAATGGGAAAAGCATCGAATTATATGGGCAAACCAGGTTGAATTACCAGAGGCTAAGTGATTTGGGCGTGTCTACAAATAGGGCAAATAGGGGATTTGCCACCAATTTATGGTTATGTTCCTTGGGAACATCATGACAATGCATTGGTTTGGAGGAATTCATTTCTGCGACGACAAACCAATTTTTCTGCATTTTTGTTTTGGTGTTTCGTGATTTTTTTTCCCCGAAGATCACTTTCCATCTCTTCAAAAAAATGCTTGTTGAACGTTTTTCGGATCCCAAACTCGTGGAGGCTCTATTAAACTACCTTTCATTTCTTCAACACATGGTGGTGTTGAGTTACCACATATGCGTATTGTTTTCTTTTTCGTGAATCACCAGCAACTCTATAGTGAATCACCAGAACCCAAACACTATGAATATAATGCGGGCAACCCCCATAAACAACTGGTTATGGGTCAAAAGCCTGGTACCCCTGGTGCCCAAAAATAGCTGGTTTTCATGGAGAATTCCCCAAAATATGGTCATTTCAAAGGGAACTCTACCCATCACAATTTGGGATGACTCATGGAGGGTTCCGCAGGTTTCCCACCTCCCGAGGCTGGCGGCCATGGTGGCCATTGATATTTTTGCAACCAAAAAGATGCCGGAAAGAGTGAGAAATGTAGAAAATGATGAAGTAAATATCATCTAATTAAAGCTCCTGCGGAGTTGGTGTTGTACTACTTTCCAAACTCAGGATGAAGCGTTTTCAGGATCTATGTTAGCTTGGGGATGGTTTTTTTTGTTTCTGGTAAACCCTGAAATTGCCGGGCTTCGAAGCTCTTACGGTGAGTGGCCTAGACCCGGTTCAAGGGAACCTTCACATACCCCCCCAGAACTGTTTTGGGATTTTTGCCGTCGTTTCCGATAGCTATGCGTCAAGTACACACCATACAAGTGTTTTGTTTGGTATAGTACCCTCCGGTGGGCTAACAGTTCGCTATGGAAAGGTCCCCCATGCTATTAATGGGTAATTCAACTATTTCGACTGGGCCATTTTCACGTTCGCAAACTGTTAGTCAGTTTACCAGAGGGTAGGTCACAGATTGTCCAGGAAAAGGCGATTGAACTAGCATCAATACAACATAATTATCGGAAAATCGTATGTAAAATGATGCAAACCCCAAGAATTCATAATCATCATATTGCTTCCATAGAGTGGTCTGCAAGATGTCGCGCACGCCCTTATGCATTGCATCGTAAGAGGTTTCCCATTCTTACCAAGTAGGGTAGGAGTTGGGAGCCTGCTTGCACTGCAAGCGTTGGCCCATCTTTTTCAACTTTTTGAAACAAAAGTCCCAACCGAATTCCGCGAATGTAGCGTTGTTGTCGATGATTTTCCTTCTTTACAAGTATTTGATTATCTTGATTTGTATATGATTGGGTTATTCTCCATTTATTTACTATATGATTGGGTTTGTTTCGAAATTTGTGACATGGTTTTCCTATGTTTTCCTATCGTCAACGGCACTTGTTTCAAGGCTGAGAATCCCCGCTATGTGGACGATTGGCAGCGTGTCAGACGGGTGCCTCGACAAAAAACTCGCTGGATGGCTCGATTGGTCGGGGGAAAAATCCCCCATAGGACATACCCTCTGGTAGACAAACATAGCTATTGAACATGGCCATAGAAATAGTGGATTTGTCCATTAAACATGGTGATTTTCCATAGCTATGTTAGTTTACCAGAGGGTACCCGAAAAGTATGGATGGACCATGGCCCCCCCAAAAAGTCATGGCAGATTGCAATGGCTCTTTTTAGCCTCTGGAGATTTTTGTCAGTTTGTGAACTACAACATCAGCCTGTTTTTTTTTCCATATGCAATCGTGGAACTGATGCATGGCTTCCATAGCTATGTTAAACTACCAGAGGATCTTTGTTGGGATTAAATGAGATAACAACGATCATATTTGAATGTGAACTGCATGGGTTGGAACACATCAAACACAGGCTTTATCCACGATGGCCATTCTACACCGGGGAAAATGGTGATGAACCATGCAATTCTGGGGTACCCGATTTTTTGACACACAGAAAAATCAATGACCAATTGACCCTTGTCGATTGGTGATGATATGGGATTATACTACTTGATTATCGGGAATGCTCAATGAATAAAGTATTGATCTTAAATCTGCTTGTTCCTATGTTAATGAACCATACAGTATTAACATAGGGTCATTCACTACAGGATTCATGATAGCTTATTGGTTTTTGACCGCTGAAATTATCGAAATGGTTCCCAGGCAATGGTTGGGAAGACGATCCCTAGTGATCACGACACGTCGCGACGTCACTGGAATGATGTGAATAGGATTTGGGCAACGATCCCAAAAAAGCTGAGCTTTTCAGGTGACATATAGAACTACTTTCCCAATGTGTTTTCAGAGTTGAAGCACCAATCAGAACAGTAGAAGCAGCATATAGCAGCATTATATCTGGACAGTTGACTTCGTTTTTGGACGTTTGCACAGAAACACCAGCCATCACTAGCCTCGGTAGTCGACTGAGATAGCCTTTTTGTTTTTCAACTCTTCACACTTCTGCCCCTTTTTTTGATGATTCCATCAGTACTTGTTTTTTTTTCCTGCCAAGTTAGAATTGCTGAAGCTATAGTACCGATACCAACTGACCCAATGAACAACTCGTTGGTGCTTTCAATCAGTTTCCATCTTCCACTTATTTGAGATGATGATTGAAACATATCCACAATGAGCAGGGTTGTCTCAACCCGTTCTTTTGGGTCAATGATCGCCACGTAAGTGGGACACATGGGTAATTCGTCATAATTCTACATCTTCCTCCCGCCATTTTCCGTGATTTCGACCAACGTATCCTGGATGTTGGGAGCAACTCGAGACTCGCTGTCCCCAGGATGTAGATGTGAAAGCCACCGTGCCGCACTCAGGATGAAACCAGGGTCTTTCTTGTGACGGCGCGGTGATTTTTGATGGGTTGGAGACGACCCCTTTTTCCCCGATCGTGCAAAAGTGCCCAATAGATGAATGAGAAACATTCCACCCGGGTTCCGATTGGGGGCTATATACTAGATTATATTAGGTAAACCTTGAAATTTATTTCGAAAGAATATCTCAGGTGAGTTATTCTGGTGCCCAAAAAAATCATGCAACGCTCCCCCTCTCCTGAGTCAAGGCCTGGGAAAACGAAGTCAAAGACTGGATTTTTCAGGCGCGGGACGTGGTGGAGTGCTGTTGGGCGCATCTTTCCCGTTCTTGGGATTTGTGGCTCAGATCATCTGAGTTGTTCAAGTACAATATTCCACCACATGCTTAGATCACCCTGTTGTGGTTGGTTCAGTCACCTTAACATGGTTCAGTGAATATTCCTTAGATATACTTAAATGACAATTTTTGTTGATGACACATAAGTTAGATTCCCATGATTAATTACTTACATTCTCTATGGTTGCTTACAGTTGGTCATATGACATCGGTGTATATCCCTAGGGACAATATATACCTCTATCAATTGCTATATATCATGCAGTTACAGTTGGGATTTTCTATCAATTCTGGATGAATTAGAAAGACATCAAATCGTGCCGTCACTCCAAGTGGCCGTATGATAACAGCTATTTTCAGGTTATTCAGAGCTGGGGATCAGAGCTGGGGATCTAATGGATGAATGGTATATTCATGAGAATATCATGGACATAACACGTTTTCCGTATTCCCTAAACAGATAGGAACGACTTTTCCATCTTTTCATAGTGATGTACACAATTTCCATCATTTTTCCATCATTCATAGAATTGGATGATGGGAAAATTTACAGGAAACCCTTATATTTGATGGTAAAAACCATGGTTTCCTGTAGATTTTCCCTTAAACCCAGTCATTTTTCCATCATTTTGTGGGACAGGTGACGACATAGGATCCCCATCTGTCAGGAGCCCGAGAAGAAACTTCCGGGCAGGACACACTGAAATTGGGCGGCCCGTTGTGGTGAGTTTTCAACATCGCGGAGCGTTGGTGAAGTTGGCATTTTTGGTGAATTCTAGGGTTTTTGACAGATATATCGAAGTAGTTGAGTTTGTCTATAAAGCAACTTATCACTGGGAGGTAGCAAAAAAAAGGACCATCAAAAAGGGATGAAAGGATGAGAATCCCGTGGAAAAAGGATGATCATTGTGATAATTCAACATTTTTTTGATTTTTAAAGGATAACATTTGAGAAGATGAGGAAAGGTTATGGTAATTATATCCATCAAACATAGTAGGTTTTACCTGGAATTAACTGGATACAACGAGGACATTTTTTTGGGATCATGGCGAGATGATGGGGATGTAATGGGAATAGGACCAGAATGGTGATACGATGGATATATATATAATACTAAATAGTATATTGATGTGATATATATATATATAATTTTATAACATAACCAACAATACGGCCAATGGCTGTGTCTGAAAATGGTGGACTAGCCAAATCACAATCTTGATAAGGAAGATGATGAACAGATATTGTTGATTTTGGGCCTATTTTCAGAGAAACCAATGTCATCTATGGGATTCTCTTGCAAGATTCCCAGTTTCCCAAGTCTTTAGTCCGAGGCCCTCATTTAATGGTCTTCCCGTGTGCGGTATGGAACTAGCGATTTTTGCCGACCAAAGATAGCTCCACCGGATGTTGCAGGGATATCCTTCGGAGTTCATCTGAAAATGGGCACCCCCAATTCCAATGGAGTAGTACTCGTCTATTTTTTGCCCATCAAGATTGGTGTGAGTTGGGATATCTACCATTCAGGGAGAAGCCCAATGTCATGATGTATATATAGATCGCACTCATTCTGGAACCACAATCTTTCCTCAGTTTCTCCTCATTTTTTTTTAAGAGGTTGAATCTTTTCATCCTTTTTCCAGGACATTCTGATCTTTTCATCCCTTTTTCATCATTGCCGATGTTTGTTCATGGGGTGTTCACGGTGTCCCCATTTCGCTGAAGTGGTAAGGAAGAGTTTGATCATCCGCAAGAGCTTGGAATTTCTGGATGAAGCATGTAAGCAGGCGCTAAAATTCACCGCAAGGCTGATGACTCGGGGATGGTGCGTTTATGGCATTGGCTTAAAAAACATGAGTTTTATTAGGCTTACCCTCTGGTAATTTAACATAGCTATTGAAAATGGCCCTTTATAGTTGATTTTCTCATTAAAAATGGTGATTTTCCATAGCTATGTTAGTTTACCAGAGGGTACAGAATATTTTTTTTTTTGCCATGGATACTTATGGGTGATTTCAGTTTTTTTCTGGAAAGATTACTTTGGTCGTTTGCCACGGAGAAAACCGACTGGTTGAGTATTAGTTGGTCTTTTTGTGAAGAAAGGGTTTTGCGATTTATTAACACCCAACCTTAGTAAATGGTTGGTAGTCAGGTAGCAACCGATCATATCCCATTGATAAGTACTTATAATATCATAACCCCGTTATGGATGATTTACTTCCTTCCAAACTCGTCCTATAGATGGGATGAACAAAAACCATTCATGCCTGGAAAATTAGGACACACCGACGCACCTAGAGGAAATTACTATGAATGGGTTTGCTGAAGATTATTGCTGAAGATTACCTGGTAAAATTGACAGTTTGACCCTGATTTTATCACCAATTTTTGATGGAAACTAGTCTTCCAAACCCGATGGATGCCAGGGTCGAACTGTCAATATAACATAGGGTATTAGAGGACATCAGGAAATTTCCGTCCTATTCCTGGCTTTGCTGAAGATGATTATTTCATATGATTTCTATTTTCCGAACGGGACATCCTATACCCTCTGGCAAACTGTTACATAACTATAGAAAATCACCATGCATGTAGCTGGGTAAATCAACTATTTCGACTGGGTCATTTTCCAGTTCGCTTTTTGTATGTTTACCAGGCCGAGTACATCATGGGACTCAAAAAAGTACATATCATGGGGATCTGGCACCCCCCATGAAAGGTGACTAAGGCTAAGGTGACCCAAAAACGGCACAGGTGGCGCTGCAGAAAGCACCTGACCAGGTGTCAGTGGGAGGTATGGCAAGTGCATAAATCTTTTTGGCTCTATAGTTACATACGTATGATTTTAGTGTATGTCTGTATGAATTTTATTCTGTGTCTATATCTATACATACACGTGTATATAAAGAGAGAGAGAGAGGGATAAATGGAGAGATAGAGTGAGACGAGAGAGTGAGACGAGAGATACTGTATCCTGTATGACATATATATATACATGTATATATTATATATATACACATATATATATATATACACCGCGGCTGAAACCTCATATACATACGTAATTATACACAATTCTACATTATTATTATACATAATTCTACATAATTATACATATACATGTACACAGGCACGTTATTAATCATCAACATCAGAAGGGCTGGCTTTTGTTGAGCAATGCGCCATTGGACTTTCTTGAAACCATCTGGACGTGTCATTTTGACTTCGAGTGGAAGCACTGAGATTTTGGGATACCCAACATCAGACAAACACAATGAAACACATGCCTGGTTGGTGGTTTGGAACATTTTCTTATTTTCCACATATTGGGAATAATGATCCCAACTGACTAATATTTTTCAGAGGGGTTGAAACCACAAACCAGATGCAATACTCACTGGTAAAGTGACAAAACTATGGAAACACCACCATTTTCAATGGCTGCAGCATCGAGATGGGCCGTGACGGGTGCTTTCCCGCGACGCCAGGCAGTGGCCGGGCTTCACCAAAAGTGCTACAAACTCACCTTAGAGATGCTGGTGAACTACTTCAAGATGCAAGGCGAATTCGGCATCGCAATATCTCCATGAAAAACCATAGGGGGTGGGGTATGGTAAATCATCCCAAGAATGTTTTTTTTATTTTGGTACCAGTACAGAATTTCATATATTTCATGGAAAGGCATGAAAAGGCAAAGGGAGGTGTCTAAAGTGGGAGCACCCCAAATCATCCAAGTCATAGATGACCATTTTAGTCTTGAGACAACCATGTTAACGACTGGGGATCCCCCATTTTAAGAATCCCCAGTCAGGCGGAGGTCTGGAATCTTGATCTGACAGTTTCCAAGAGAAGTAATATACATGGCGAAGACCCAACGGGGTCTTACACCCTGCGGTGTATTTTCCATTGATTCTCCCCATTGCTGAAAGGATCATGCCACGGATCAGTGGCACGGATCCGGGGTTGGTGTGGGTTAAAGTCCTAAGTGGGATGATTCTTAAAGTCCCGCCGAAGAAAACAAAAAAGAGAAGATGTGTAGCCTCTGGTAAACTCACAGTTTGCGAACTGGACACTCGCCATTTTATACAGGTAAATCATCAATCGAAACGGGGATTTTCAATGGCAAACTGTTAGTCAGTGATGATATCAGTGATGGAAACATCTCCTGAAGTCCACTGAGAAACTCTCAGAATTTGGAAAAGAATTTGGATCCCATTCCAACAGGATCATCCGCTGAGTGGTTACCCTCTGGTAAACGTTTACTATGTATTACATAACTGATGGGAAAATCACCATGCTATCAATGGGTAAATCCACTATAAATCACCATTTTCAATGGAAAAATCCACTATTTCAATGGCCATTTTCAATAGCTATGTCAGCCATTACCAGAGGGTATTACTGAGGTTTCGACGGCTCCCTGGTGATTAGATCCCTATGCTGATGCTGATCATTTAAGGGGTACAACATGGGCTAAAAACACCAGGGATGTTGAAGGTGTGATCATAATCCTTGACACTTCTGTTGGTGATTTCCTGTTTTCCATATACTTCGATCGCCACCATTTTCGATGAATTTCTGCCGAAGGGTACTAGCCAACTTTCCCGCAGGCCATTTTGTAGATCATCTTGAATCTTAAATCCCATTTATTCCTTTTTTTCCCGAACTTTCACCAATTTTTCCCATATGTAGGTTTCCTAAAATAGGGGTACCCCCCAAATCATCAACTTTAATAGGATTCTCCATTTAATAAACCATCCAGCTGTTGAAGTAATTACACCTATGTTAGGCACTTCCCATATTTGGCAAGGCCTTAAGCCTCGAGCGCCGAGCGCCTCGCGAGGCTTGCTGACGCAGTTCTGTACAGCGCCCATCTTGAACCAAATGCCCATGGACCTTCCCGAATGGGCCGCTTGGCGCTGTGCTGGAGCGCTGGACAACAGCGGTGTGTTTAGCGGTGTCCTGGTCGTGGGGGAGTTTGTGACCAATGAGTTGGGAAACTACTGTAATTATTTGGGAATAAACGAGAGAGTATAGAACTATTTCATAGTACTCAGATGAAAATGGATCTCTAGGATTTGTAGGATATCTAAGCGGTAGCCGTGAGGGACTGGTAGCTTTGATCAAGCGACCAAGGGATGTTGACAATCCTGGAACAAATCCTCATTGTTGGCAAAGGTGATACGAAGGACGTAATGCATCAGATTGTCATTTAGAAGTTTCACAAGATTAACTCAGAAGTTTCTCACTGGAAAAGTTGTGTCTTTAGCCATGGCCAGCGTTCAGAAAAGCCCTCGGTGGGGGTGGAATTCGAGGTGGTAAATACCCTCTGGTAATTTAACATAGCAATGGAACATGGCCATAGAAATAGTGGATTTTCCCATGAAAAATGCTGATTTTCCATAGCTTTTTGTATGTTCACCAGAGGGTACCCCTGCTTCCATAGTAAGTTAACCAATGCTGGGGTTATCCCGTAGCAGCTTTGGGTACATCTGGCGGCTCGATCCCCGGTCGATTTCTTGCTGGTTGAGTCCCAGCCAATTTCGTAAACGTGCGTGGTTGTATGGTTGTTGTCATTAGGTTTTGGATATATGATATAAACATATATATAATTATATATATAAACATAATTTTAGTGAAGCGTATTTTGAAACAGCCTTACTGGGTCATTGTAGCAAAACAAAACATCATACTACTCCTGTTTTCCATACTTATCGATACTGTAGCCACCATTGTCGATGAATTTCGGCAAATGCCGAAGGGTACTAGCCAACTTTCCCACAGGCCATATATTTCCATTTTGCAGATCATCTTAAGTCCCATTTATTCCCTTTTTTTCCCGAACTTTTACCAATTTTCCCCATATGTAGGTTTCCTAAATAGGGGTACCCCCAAATCATCCACTTTAATAGGATTCTCCATTTAATAAACCATCCAGGTGTTGAAGTAATTACACCTATGTTAGGCACTTCCCATATTTTTAGCCCTTGATGTTTGGCAGGTATCCAAGATAGAGTAAGTTTTGTTTTTGCTATAGATATAATGTATGTATGTATATATATACATATACACATCAATGCACACCCCCAGGAAGGAACCACCCAGAAAGGTAAATTGCATCATGAGTAGATTTGCTGGAGTTGGTTTCATGGAATGATCTGCAGTTTTGTTTACAAACCAAGAAACATCACCGGAGGGGCCTGTGGGGGGCTTCCAGCAAGACTAGCCCTGCCCTGACTTCCGAATCCAGGTTGACCAAGAGCCTTTGGCAGTGCGAAGGGCTTCTCAGGACGTGGTCGATGATCGGGGTTACCCTCTGGTAATTTAACATAGCTATTGAAAATGGCCATTTATAGTGGATTTACCCATTAAGAATGGTGATTTTCCATAGCTATGTTAGTTTACAAGAGGTTATCCCCCCCATCGTGGGGATTGCGCCATCAAAGGGTGAAGCCATTGTGGGTTTTCGTGGCTTCATGGCGCCACTTCTGAGGTGATCCACCTTGGATTTTCCAGCGGCTGCCATGTGGCTGATTTTTCAGAGGCTATTCTCAATGGATTGGTTCAAGGGAAAATTCCTGCAAAGCCCCATGATCTGAAAATGGGAAAATACCTATGGTTTCCGGTTAAGATTTTCCCTTCAACCAATCCATTGATATTCCGGAAAGTTATCTCCTGCCTTTTTTCACGAGCCGAGGGTTTGAAACAACAGAGTTACCCTCTGGTAATTTAACATAGCTATTGAAAATTGTGATTTATAGTGGATGTACCCATTGAAAATGGTGATTTTCCATAGTTATGTTAGTTTACCAGAGGGTAGTTTCAATGCCATCCTCTGGTGCAATTCCTGGCGAAAGATGAGGTGATTTTCCAAAACAGATCTAGTCTTCCAACCCCTATCTGCCAGGGTCTATGTTTATTTACCAGATGGTCTCTTCCAGGTTTTTTTCTCGGCGGCGCCATGCCTCACGGAGCCAAGTTCTTGGGATCATTGCAGCTCTTGGGAGTCTCCGAGACCATGATCAGCAATCACTTTGGAGTGGTTGAAGCCCCAAAGCTTGAACATTGTAGTATATTGTAGTGATCCTACACCCAACGTCTGAATCAATCTGAATCTGAAAAATCATAAGATAGGTCAAAACTCAACAAAACTCAACAAAACTCAACAAAACTCTTGAGACCTCTTGAGACCTCTTGAGACCTCTTGAGACAATCAGGTTGTCTAAATTCTTAAAGCACTCACTTCGGTACCCAGTGACTTGACCCGCGACCTGCAAGCCGCCCTTGCCGCCCTTGCCGCGGGCCTGCCGGCCTGAAGGTGTTGGACCTTAGGAAGGTGCATTGAAGGGCATTGGCATTGATATTTTATGGATTTTATATGATTTTATTACTTTTTGAAGAATGAATGCCAATGCCAAATCACACCAAACTTCACTATCAAACCATCCGCAGGGCAGAAGATACTGCCTCTATGACAACAACGCGATTTCCAATGAGTCTGCCATAGAAGCGCTTGAAGTGAGAGCAACATGCGTCAGAGAGAGCATTTGCAGCAAGCTTCTCTTGGCTAGAACTCCATACGTTGACAACCGTGCATACATTCTTTGTTTGGTGGTTTCAAAATTTTGTTGTTTTTTTTTAATTTGCAACCATTATTCAGAATGATTCTAACTGGCTACTCCGTTTCTGATTAGTTCAAACCACTAGCCAATTCTGAAAGCTACACCGTGCGGCTCGGGTCGTACGGGTCGTCGCCATGGGAGACTATACCGCAGCGAATCTACTCTCCTCGCGCTTCGGAACAGGCTGTGAAGTAGCAAAAAACAGGAGAAAACTCTGCAGACTCATCAGCTTACACTGGGTCTATATCTACTTTATCTATATATGCAGACAACAGACATATGTATAAATATATAAATATTATGTATTATGTATGTATATGTATGTATATATATATGAATGATATACATACATATATATATAGATATACGGTATACACGCAGGGCCCTGGGCTCTTAATAAAGGCTTACAGTGCATCCCCCTGTCTGTCCGATCCAACAATTTCTGGAAGTGCATCCCAGTAGCTATGGTTAACAACATTTAACAAGCCATATGCAATCTATTTAGCTAGGATATTCCTATGCTGATGATTCATTTAACATTATTTCACGGAAAAAACGCAGTTAACAACCCTAGCTATGTTTATAATGTTTGGTATCCCATGGATATAGCTAGGGTATACAGTATTGGTTACCACTTGCAAACATACCAGAAGCCCCTGAACAGGTGATACGACCGGCACCGACTTTGAAGGTCTCCCGGACCTGAGGCAGGTGAGAGACCTCACCGTGTAACTTTCCCATGATGTTTCCACGATATTCTCATTACATTCCAAAAAAAAAGTTTCCCCATGAGTTTCCCATACAAAAAGTCATGTTTATCTCATCATATTCCAGCATATTCTTTATATTTATATTATACATACATACTGGTTGGTGGTTTCAAACATTTTTTATTTTCCATAATATATGGGATAATCCTTCCCATTGACTAATATTTGTCAAGATGGTTAAAACCACCAACCAGCATACCTTTTTAAAGGACAAAACACAGTTGACCAAGTCTTGAACCAGTTGACTTCTCCAGGCCGAGCTATGACAGTTTCTTTTCTGCGGTGACGTGGATGGATTGGATCAATCGGGATTGAGGGACGGTTGGGCCAAGTTACGAGGCATTTCAACGTTTTTTTTTTGACATGGCTTACCCTCTGGTAATTTAACGTAGCTATTGAAAACGACCATTTATAGTTGATTTACCCATTAGTAATGGTGATTTTCAATAGCTATGTTAAATTACCAGAGGGTAAGATTTGGGAAAGGATGGCATTGCCATGGGGGTGTTGAAATTCAGCTATTGAAAATGGAAGTTCTTCATGGGTGAATAATTGGTCGCTTGTTTTGATGGGGGAGAAACAACTAGACCCGTTGCTGCTGGAAAGCGCACCATTTGGCCTGCAGGATGAGGCCACGAAATCATCATGGATTCGACTGGTGTTTCTTCCCAGGTTTATGAGTCGAATCATTGGGCACAGCGCCAAATCATTTCCCTAAAGGGTCGAAAAAAAATTAAAGAACCAAAAAAGTAGATCAGCAAAGGTAGATCCAGCCCCGATCCACTGGCTTTGAGATCCTCCGTGAACTCATGACCCCAGGTTGTGGCTATCGGCCATCTCCCAGCATGGACGAAGGTAAATAAGTGGAAAGGTTGAGGTTTCCTAAGTCATGGGGGTACCCCTAAATCATCCATTTTAGATTGGGGTTTTCCATTATAAAACATTCACTTTGAGGATCCCCCATTTATGGAAACCACCAAATGTATGCGGGCAATTTTACGTAATCCTTCCCCGATTCAAATCGTGTTCTTTGCTTAGAATAAAACAACCAAAGGGTGAAAGCGCTGATGTAAAGGCCTGGCGAACTACTGGGTTTCATTTCCGCTTGACAAGCCTTGGGTACCCAGGCAACATCCAATGAGGAGCTGAAGATGTTTTTTTTTTTAAATATTCCCACAGGGAAATCCACTACGATTGGGGAATCTATGGAGAATCAGTTGTTTTCTTTTGATTCTTTGCGCACATCCAAATATTTTCATCTTATCCATTCTTATCCCATTCATATTCTTTGATTGATTTTGATTGGATGAATGTCTGATTGGTGGTTTGGAACATTTTTGTTTTTCCATATATTGGGAATGTCATCATCCCAACTGACGAACTCATATTTTTCAGAGGGGTAGGTATACCACCAACCAGATGTGATCTTCATGTTTTCCAAGCGGTGAATCGTAGCTATGGAAAGGCATGTGGAAATACGGGTCAATAAAAATGAATGTCTTACCGGTATTTACCTACGTATTAATTTACCGTAATATAATCAATGGTGTTTTTTTTCATAGATAAAAACACTGTTAATCACTATTAATCACTATTAATCATTATTAATCATTGATAATCATTATTTCAATGGTCATTTCAGGATCCTAAATTGGAGGTACTGTACCATATAAGGCCATATTTTGTGGAGATATTCACTTACATAGGCCTTACATAGGCCTTATATATGCTAGGTACCTCCAATCTAGGATCCTGAAATGGCCTTTGATTATTAATCATCACTAATCACTACTACATTACCAAAAGGTTACCTCAATCTTTGGCCCCAGCCCTCTGGTGCCCCAAGGATTCGGATGCACAGCGAGGTGGCTCGGGGCCCTGATGGGCCCATTTTCCCGGGAAATGGGTCGAAATCAACAGCCAAAAGGTGCTTTTCATGGGATTTTCATGGGATTTTCATGGGATTTTCATGGGATTTTCATGGGATTTTCATGGGATTTCACTATGAAAAGTGGTGATTTAATGGGATCTAATGGGATTTAATGAGATCTAATGTGGTTAAAACATGTTAAAACCATGTCATAAACCACCCATGACTGGGAATGGTAAACATACCACCTATAAAAATGGTGATGAATGGGGGATGGCTTATTATTGTTTTAACCACATTATGGAAAAGCAGAAAAATAAGACAGCTACAATGTTACAATAACTCTAGCAAAATCCATGTTGAAGAATGAACAATCAAGAACCATGGAATCGTTTACGCGAGAAATTGTGACTATTCAGACATGGAGTTATCAAACAAAAGTGTGCAGGCATTTAAACACAACATGTTTTTCTTTAGCAACGTCAATGTATTCCAAGCTTCTGACCCAGCCAGATTGAAAAATAAACTGCAATTCAGACTTCAGGTAATTTTGGGATTGCTGGAATCTGGTCAAATCATTCCTGGATTGGGAACCGTAAACCTTCATCCAGGTCAGGATCTCTATCAAGCATCCTGATCTGGATGGCTTCTCTCTGAGCAACTTTTTTGAAAATCAATGAACTTTGTTCTCCTCAAAATTTGCATTCTTCTATCACTTTTTCTTGAACCCCACATGTCTATATGCTTCTACAGAACTATACTTCTGCATTTTGTTCCGAGGTGTGGTTTTAGGATACACCCAATATGCAAAGCCATATGTAATCATATGTATATATATAATTATATATATATATACAACTCATATATACAAGTTATATATATGTATTTATACATAAAGTCACATATATACATATTATAGATTGTGTATATATATACACATACACACATTATTGTACTTCCCAATTGCAAGCTCGGTTTCTTTCTCCCAGGCGGACGCCAAAAGGCCGTCCAGTTGAATGGTGCCATGACAGCCCTGGAGGTTCCAAAAAAATGGCAGTTCAGGTGATGAAGAGATAGACATATAGGGATGGGTCAAAACCTACAATGTGAGGCCCCCAAGATATAAGTTGGTTTAGATTCGCCCCAGTAACTTTAGTTATAAATACCATAAACCATAGTTATTGGAGTTATAAACCAACTTAGCTATCTTGGGTGCCTCACATTGTATAAAATTATCCTATTAAATGATAGATTAAATACTATCTTTGGGGAATTGGATGGGTGAAAACATGTCAAAACCTATTCTTATTGCCAATATATTCTATACTATATTTGGGGAATTACACATCCAGCTATGCCAGCTATGACTTTGCGTACGGAATCCGGGCGCCAGGGTTCTGACTCATAAACATATGATTCAAGTACTCAAGTCTATGTCAAATAAATATTAGATACCTTATACGTCTTATATCTGAAGAAAGGATGAAGCAAATCAGCCTTTAAGATGCATTACCCTCTGGTAATTTAACGTAACTATGGAAAATCACCATTTTTAATGGGAAAATCCACTATAAATGGTCATTTTCAATAGCTATGTTAAATTACCAGAGGGTAAGCTTTAAGACACGATTAAACACCAAAGCCTGGGGCGTTTCTTGCTGGAAGCGGTGGAGATTTCACCAAATGACGCAACGTTCAGCGGTTTGAAACACCAGGTCCAAATGGTGCGATTCGTTGACGAACTCGCGATTCGTTGGGGTTGTTTTAAACAACTCCAATATTTATGGTTTATGATCTTTGTGTATCTTTGTAACTATAGTATTCATAAACCAACTATAGATCTTTGTAACCACTTTGTATGGTAACTAGTAATTATTCATGGGGTGAAATTTCAACACCTTGGCCCCATCTCTGCACCCCAAAAACCTGCCTACGGGTGGATCCCCAGAGAGGTCTTGCAAGAGGTGCCACTTGAGGCCCTGGGCGCGGCGGGGTCACAGGGGTCGCAACGGCGACCTATGGGTTTTTCCATGGACAATCTGTAGGACACCCGGACACTCCACTAGGATCGACGGGACTTCCTGGAGTTGGGGGAACGTGAAGAAAAACACGATGTGAACGTTGGTATTATACTGTCATCCACCAAAAATCGACAGAACGCCCAACAATTTCAAGATTCTGATGATTTTCCTTGATTTGTCGATTGAGGGCGGTCGAATTTTATCCTCAGTCGACTCCCAGACGATATTATATTTGGGTCAGCAAAAGATCTAGTCCCAACAGCCCAGATGTATAATTCCTCTGAGCAAATATGCGGGTGTTTTCATTTTTTTTTGAGCCATGCCTTTCTCAATGGCAATGGGTCTGAAAATGGGTATTTTGACACAACTTATGGCCCTTTAGCGAGGATGGGAATGGCGGCAAGTCTTTGAACCGCGTTTCTTTCCGGTAAATGAGTTGCTAGAATGCTAGCAGTTATCCAGCATGTAGCCGTTAGAGGGAGGGACGTATGGGTACATACCCAGATGCTCCATGGTGCTGTAATATTTACCTACATTATCCTACAGGATGGGGCCCCCAAGATAGCTATGTTGGTTTATAAGTGGTTTAACACTGGTTTATGGTAGATATAACTATAGTTAATGGAGGTTATATTGGTTTATAAACCAACTTATAACTGGGGGGCCCCATCCTGTACATTTACCCCAAATTTTATTGCCCAGTATTGTAGGTTTTTATCAGCACCATGGGTTGCGGGATACTGGTGATCCCCTCAGCACAACGTTTCAGGAGGCGTTGCACACCGACGTGAGGAGCTCCGTGTGGAAGGGGTTTATGATAGACTCACGGAGTCGATTTTCCATTTCTCTAAAGCTGTTGGGTACCCTCTGGTAATTTAACATAGCTATTGAAAATGGCCATTTATAGTGAGTTTTCCCATTAAAAATGGTGGTTTTCTATAGTTATGTTAGTTTACCAGAGGGTACCCCATTCCACTAGTGATTTTCATCCTTTTCCCCCTGGGCTATATGTTCAAAACCGTATGCTTGTGAGGCGAAGCCGTTTTCGAGGTAGAATGGCAGGGTAGAATCTTGGTGCTTCATCAAAGTAGGGGATGTTATGAAATTTCAATCACCCATGGACTCGGCACTTGGTTTCATCAAGAATAAGCATTACCCTACTGGCTGCAGTTTATCGGCGTCCAATGGACCCCCTCAAAATGGATGCCTTGATTCTAAAACAGACCAAGTTGGGGGTTGATTGGCACTCAATTTTCCATGGTAAGATTTTGTTTCTGGGGGAAAAGCGTCAGGAGTTCCGCACGTCGTTCTCCCAAGGCAAGTGATTTTTTTGGATCCGCTCGAGTTCTAGGGAGATGCAGTTCGTGGCAGGATGGTGCAGCAAAATCAGGTTCTACTGTATAGCAACCCCCGGTCATATAGATAGAAGAGTTGAAAACCAGGAAAAAAAACAGGAAATATGATGAAATAGAAGGCAGAGATCGGCGAAGTACCATCCTGGAAACACAGATATCGGCATCTTTTTGTGGTCCCTACTTGGAGGACATCAAACGAAAAAGTAATTGGTTGATGATAAGTGGTTGATAACCCTGATGATTGTAAGTCCCCTCAACAAGGTTATCACCATCACATATACAGGATGGGGCCCCATAGTTAGTTAGCTAAGTTGGTTTATAACTATAAAAACAATAGTGTATGATACTTATAACTATATTTAGATGGGTTATAAACCAACTTATAACTAGGGGGCCCCATCCTGTAAGTTATAAGTGGGTAAACTCAGTTACTATCCAGTTACGATGCGATGATCCTCCACAAATAG
The DNA here is from genome assembly GCA_947184155.2 of Cladocopium goreaui. Taxonomy (NCBI): domain Eukaryota; class Dinophyceae; order Suessiales; family Symbiodiniaceae; genus Cladocopium; species Cladocopium goreaui. The sequence continues at coordinate 48,621 of CAMXCT020002658.1, forward strand.
GCCACTTTTTTGAGTCGATGCAATACTAAACCAGGGCTTCGTTTGGGGGTGTCGTTTGGGGATTACAGAAACAAACATCACAATCATTTCCCAGAACTTGACCCGCAGGAAACAGTAAGGGAAAATCTCCAGATTTTTTGTTTTTTTCGCAAAAAAAAACTCATTGGAACACCACCATTGACACTTGTGAAACTTTGTTTTTTCGGTGTGCCAGGATGCTGTTTCCCACCAAGTGGCCAATCCCAAGAAGCCCGTATTTTTCCAGGACCCCTTTTTGGTCACCCATTGTTTTGAATGGCAGCCCCACGAGTTGGTACACCACACCTCTGCTGCCAGGTAGCGCTGGAATGGGAAGAGCTTCCAGCGGGGCAGGCCTGGTTTTGGCTCAGGAGGTAAGATTGGGGCGGGGCCTATCTGACCCGCACGCTGGTGTAGCATTTTTCCAAGGGATAATTAAACTATTTGAAATAAGATAGATAATTGAAAAAGATAGTAGGCACATTCCTTTCATTATTTCAATTATTTTATTTATTTTGCGATTTCCCAAGGAATAATTGAAATAATTAAACTAATTAGTAGGAAACGTCCTCTTAATTGTTTTGATTATTCTAATTCACCTGTGTTTGGTGCATCCCAGGATTTCAAAACAATTATTTTTTAAACAATCTTTTAATTGTTTTAATCATTTTAAAGTTATTTTAACATTTATTTCGGATTTAGTGGAGGTGCTGCTGGGCAATGGGGCCAATAGTTTTTTTTTTTTAAGAACGCGGTTGATGAGTCATATGCATTACTGCTTGCAATTGGCGGCAGCGACGCGTATGGAGGCTCCTCCAATCCACCTCCTGTTCTGCGGAAAGACCCTGCGACCTGGCTACGCGCCACAATAGAGCAGCTGCATTAGGCAAAAGGCGAAGCCAAGGGTCCAAGCCGAAGAAGTCTCACGCAGAATTGCTAGCAGCGGGTTTCTCTGTGGAGCAAGCCGCGTACTACAGTCAGTCGTACGAGAAGGCTAAGCAGCGGCAGCAGTGGCTACATGCATGGGATGCAGCTCGCCCGTGCCTGTTTACAAGTTCCTGAGTTGGCAGCAGTGGGGGCCATTCTTGCGCAGCCTTCGCCAAACTTAGTGCAAGTAAGCCAGTGTCTGCGCAGCACGCTGGCTAGTTGTTCTGCCATGCTTGAGAGTCACATGATGTCTCCTGCTGAAATCAAGGAAGATTGGGCTCTGAAAGCACAAAGGGCATCGCATGCAGGGACGTGGGCCCATCCCCAGTGGAGGTGTCTACTAAACGGTGGGGCTATCGATGGGAATTGTGCTGAGATTGATCTGCTAGCTACCTTCTTGTGCCGCGCGCAGCCGCTGCTTGCCTTTCGCACAGAGTGGTGCATCTGGGCCACAGAAGAAAAGCTGGCAGGTCGCATCGATTTCGCAGCGACTGACGAGAAGGGGCAGCTTGTGTGCCTTGGTGTAAAGGGTACAGTCATGCAAAATGTGAAAGGTATCAAGTAATGAGTTAACGCCGCCAGCAGCATCTGCTTTATTTGTCTGAGGCTTGTCGATTGCAAACGTACAAATACGAAAATCCTTGGCACGCCTTGGCGGAGCCATTGGAGCACCTGCCAGAGGCGCAGGGTGTCAAGTACCACTTGCAGCTCAACATCTACCGCTTTATCTTGGACAAGTACTATGGGCACATAGTCTCTTCCATGCTTGTTGTATGTCTCCATCCTGAGCTGCAAGATGGACATTGGGCCGATGTTGTACCTGCGATGCCTGCTGAAATCTGTGCAATCATGCAGGTACGTCGTGATGAGGTTAGAAGACAGTGCTTCTGGCTTCACCCTGTCCATTGCTCAGAGTCATGCTACCGCATCAGATGTTTGCCACCACTTGGAAGATGAAAGTGGCTTCTGGAGCGTGCCGGGTCCAGAAAAATTGGCTTGCTTTTGTCACCGACATATCATGTTCCAGCTGTTCGTTCGACTGGCTATTTTGGGGGTGAAAACAGTAGAGAGATGTTCTGGGATGTGTGCGGCGGAGGTATGTTCGATGAAGACCGTTGCTACGAAGCATCTACGTATCACTGATGTGACAGCTTGATGCTATATGAAATGTGTCCTTAACAAACTGAAAAGGGGAACAAGATTAGACTTCCAACCTTTTCTGGCGCTATAATCTCTCTCATTTGGCAATTGTCTTGGTCATGTTTGTGCTAAGGACCTGATGTACAACAAGAAGAAGGCGATGAAGCGGCGGAAGATGTCGCGAAGTCTCAGCCGTTAGTTCTGGCAGCAGCAGCATCTTCATCACGCGCTGCAGTTCAGAGTCAGCAACGCAGCACAGCAGCCAAATCACGGGATGCATGCCTCCGCTTTGAGGGTGATGCTCCAGGTCGCCGTGGAAGACATATCCCTATGGAAGCAGATGAGGAGCGGAGCCGCAGGACGCAGTGCAACCTTACAAGTGCAGATTGCATTTTTTTCCTTCATTGTTTATAGAGAACATATTGCATAAATTGGTCCCTGTTTAGAATGCACATGCCCAAAAGAACTATTGCATATGTTGAGGGAAACTCCTGTAGAGATGTCTATACATTTTTAAAGCAACGCTGCACTCTTTGGAAAGGCATTTGCACTTGTTTGTTTTGTTGTCTGTATTTATTATTCATGGTTGTTTTGGCTGAAACTATGTATCTATGTAGGACATTAGGAGAGCTGTTGAGAATGCACAGTGGTTGCTTTTGTTACAGAAACAGCACGGTTTGGTTTTGGAAAGAACAGGGTTTGGTACTTTTGCAGACATGAAATATCAAAAATGCCAAAAAACTGGCGCTCACAACACCCCCCCTCTTTTTTTTTGTGTGATGATCAAAACTTATGAAACAGCGCACTCCCACAGCCTGCCACTCTCATTGCCTACCCATTATTGTCAGTTATAAACCACTATTAACATCCATTATCCAAATATTAAACATAAACTTATGCCATATAAATTTTAGAAGCTGGTGAACATCTATTAACCATATACTAACCATATATTAACCATATACTAACCATATACTAACCATATATTAACCATATATTAACCATATATATATACCATATATTAACCATATATTAACCATATATTAACCATATATTAACCATATATTAACCATATATTCAATATATTAACCATATATTAACCATATATATTAACCATATATTAGCCATATATTAACCATATATTAACCATATATTAACCATATATTACCCATAAATCAACCATATATTAACCATATATTAATCATATATATATATACACACCATATATTAACCATATATTAACCATATATTAACCATATATTAACCATATATTAACCATACATTAGCCATATATTAACCATATATTAACCATATATTAACCATATATTAACCATATATTAACCATATATGCACCATATATTAACCATATATTAACCATATATAAACCATTAATATGTTAATTGTTTTAATCATTTTTAAAGTTATTTTAACATTTATTTCGGATTTAGTGGAGGTACTGCTTGGCAATAGGGCCAATATATTTTTGAAGAACGCGGTTGATGAGTCAAATGCATTGCCTCACCATACCTCACCATACCTCACCATACCGCACCATACCCCACCAGACCTCACCATACCTCACCATACCGCACCATACCTCACCATACCTCACCATACCTCACCATACGTCACCATACCTCACCATACGTCACGTGCCTTCTTCGTTTTTGCAACCTGTTGAAGCGTGACCGTCATCAGTAGAGCCATGCTCGTGGTTTGCCACAAGTTTCCTCGAACGAGTTCACCACATTGTTGCATTTATCTTCCCCAGGTGTGACCTGGAAGGGTCGTAGGTGGAGGTTTGAGGGTCGTAGGCGCGTAAAACTTGCATATGTTAAATCCCCATGGTTAATCCCATGTTTTCAACCGTTTGACTCTCCTTAAATTTCCCGCGAGGCCTCGGTGCGCCGACCTCCTTCGCTGCGAGGGCAGGCGATTGAATCACCGTTGTTGTGGTTTTCCGTAATTGGGGGTACCCCGAAATTATAGTGGAAATTCTGGTGGAAAATCCCAGAATTTCTGGTTTATAGTGGAAAATCCCCGAAATTGATGGTTTATAGTGGAAAATCCCCGAAGTTGATGGTTTTTAGTGGAAAATCCCAGAAATTCTGGTGAAATAAATGGAACATAGTTGATGATTTGGATGATTTGGAAACCAAATGGATTTTCCATTTGATGATTTTGATGATTTGATGGTTATTAGATAATTGTTGATGTTATGTGGGTAAATTATAACGACCTTACTGCGACCGAAACCGCATGATTCAGGTTAATGAAATCATAATTTACCCAGATAATTGGGGGTACCCCAAAATTGATGGCTTATGGTGGAAAATCCGAGAATCAAATGGATGATTTGGGGGGGTTACCCCATGACTTAGGAAACGTTTCATTTGAGCAGTGGCTCCTAAATCCCTGTTGTTTCATGATTGTAAATGGAAAAACGGATATTAAAAACATATACAGAAGACGTAACAATATGATATTTGGGTTTGTCTGAGAATAGGGCATACCAGGATGCTATAGGTACTGTACATGATAGCCACATTTAGGGAAGAATTGGTCATGTTACCGTTTTCTACACCCAGTTTCCCACCCTTGTAGTCCCTTGTAGTCTGGTGTGTTCGGAGCAGCCATGTGACCCAAGGATGGGAGGACAGAATTACCACATCGAGAAAGAGGAGCTGTTTATTTTGCATTTTTTGGGATAAGAATTTGATTCTGGAATCACAGCCAGAATCACTGTGATCTACTCTAGGTATTCCAGGTATTCCACTAGATACAGTAGCTTAAATTCTGCCACCTCGATATCGGGATGGGTCAAAACCTAAGCATATTTAGGGGAACAACCATCCATTCACCAACTATTTTAAGAACATAATCGTTATTTTCACGGCCAGCTCTCCGCAAGGTAGTCAAGACTCAACAGGTGGGCGAAGAACGTTTCTGGGTGACCCGAAATTTCGGATTTCGCCAACAAAAAAACATTGAGAAATAGATGCTATACAAAGTGGCCCCCCGCTAATGAAATAGCTGAGTTGGTGAGTTGATAAGTCCGATGTCACTATGTTTTATGGTAGGGGGGTTTACAACAAACTTATGAGTGGGGGAACCCGCATTGTAGAAACAAGCAGAATGGGGGTCTCTGGGTCACCTGGGATATGCATTATATAGTCATCATCAACGGAATTTTTTGGTTTGTTTTACATCCTAGCTGGGATGATGATACCGATTGATGATTTCAGTTTTCGGTTGGGCTGAAGCTACCAACCAGAAAAATAAGCAGAAAGAATATACGAAGAGCATGGCAAGCAACCTGCACTTCTTCGATCCCCAAAGTGGCTCAGCTTTGGGTCGATCTGATCATATCTGACGTGGAAAACTTTTGAACCTGAGATCAGCTAAAAGAGATTTAGCCCCAATTTGACATAGCTATTGAAGATCACCATTTTTATCGGAAAATCATGGAGGGTACTTTAAGCTGATTGGTGGTTTGGAACATTTTTTATTTTCCCCAAATAGTTGGGATGATGATCCAATCTGACTAATATTTTTCAGGGGGGCTGAAACCACCAACCAGTAAGTGATATCCAAAAGGCAACTGCAAATCGGCCAGGCGGTCTCACACGCGGTGGGCACACTCAGTGTAGAGTTCAGAACCGGGACGACGGACGACTGGGCTCGACGGTAGCTGAAGCGGGACTGGTGTCATAGAGTTGGATGATGGGAAAATTTTCAGGAACCCCCATGGAAACCCTTATATTTGATGGTAAAAACCATGGTTTCCTGTAGATTTTCCCTTAAACCAATCCATTGAAAGTGTTTTTTCTGCAATTTTTGAAACCCAGACCGTGGTGTTTTTCCAGTCTGTTCAAAGTTTCGCATCAGAAAAGGGGTTCCTCGGGACAACTAGGTGACGAGTTGAAGAGTTGAGCATCACGGTGGTTTTACAGCTTTTCTCGATCCCAAAACGTAAAGTGAAACCACACACCAAAAAATATGCGCTTTGTCCTGGACATACTTGTTTCCCACCATTTGTGGCTACGGCTACTGGATCTGTTCCTTTCGAGGATCCGTTTTTTGTTGCGGATGGGGGATGGGATATCTGAGATATTTGTGCATCAAAATGACTTCGTCCATACTAAGCTCTGCTAAGATCGAGGGCATCATCCGCTCGCTGGAAGACGGTTCAATCACCGAGGAACCAGCAGGCCGTGCGTGGTCATTTGGGGATGATGGCATTCAGCCATTGTTGGGGGCTACATGGATCAATGGAATTGGTGTTTCTTGATGGCTAAAAATCTTGTTTTATTTGCCGAATAATATTCTATGTGTAAAAACAATGGATCTGGAACATTTTCATGACGACCTCACTGGTATGACGTCACTGGAATGATGGGTAGAGATGGGAATTGGAGGCAACTATCTCCAGCTAAGAACCTGACCTGGCTGCCATCTTTCGTAGCCAGGTTTCTGCTCGGTGACCAATGAAGTTGGCCGACAATTTCCTTCCCAATCCATGTTCTTCAATGTTGTTCATGCAACATCATCGAAAGCTCAGGAATCTCAATCTTCAATGTGCTGTACCATACCCAAGTGTATTTTTGATACATGTTCATACAACATTTGATACACTATATCCAACCATATTTACACACATATATATATACACATAAATATAATACATATAATACATATATAATCCATCATATATGTGAAAACTCATTTTTGCCAAGCCCGGAGCGCCCGCGGGAATACGCAAAATGGTCATTCATGGGCGCGCAGGCCGGGTTCCAACGGGTGGAACGCGGAGTGGAATTGATCAACAAGACTGTGCACGTAGACTGAGAGAGAGAGAGAGAGATAGATAGATAGATAGATAGATATATATATACATTTTTAAATGGGGGGTAAGCAAAAACCAAAGGTATCAATACTGAAATTGTTGAATTTTGGATGATTTGGTACCCCCATTTCAGGAACCACATACATTGCATTAATTACATTACATTACATTGCATTGCATTGCGTTGCCATTACCATACCAGTACCATTACCATTACCATTTACCTCACCATACCTCACCACCGCACCATACCCCACCATACCCCACCATACCTCACCATACCTCACCATACCTCACCATACCGCGCCATACCCCACCATACCCCACCATACCCCACCATGCCTCACCATACCTCACCATGCCTCACCATACCTCACCATACCTCACCATACCTCACCATACCGCACCATACCGCACCATACCTCACCATACCTCACCATACCTCACCATACGTCACCATACGTCACCATACGTCACCATACGTCACCATACCTCACCATACCTCACCATGACTCACCATACCTCACCATACCTCACCATACCTCACCATACCTCACCATACCTCACCATACCTCACCATACCTCACCATACCTCACCATACCTCACCATACCTCACCTGCCTCGCTGCCTCCCTACCTCCCTACCTCCCTGCCTCCCTACCTCCCTGCCTCCCTGCCTCCCTGCCTCCCTGCCTCCCTACCTCCCTACCTCCCTACCTCCCTACCTCCCTACCTCCCTACCTCCCTACCTCCCTACCTCCCTACCTCCCTACCTCCCTACCTCCCTACCTCCCTACCTCCCTACCTCCCTACCTCCCTACCTCCCTACCTCCCTACCTCCCTACTTCCCTACCTCCCTACCTCCCTACCTCCCTACCTCCCTACCTCCCTACCTACCTACCTACCTACGATATGTATAGCCAACATTAGCCAACCACAATTTGCTGATTGTGGTTTTGAATATATTTTAGTCTTTCCGTCCCAGAATCCAAATGTTTCCAATTACACACGGTGAGCATCCCAGTGAGTCAGTCATAAAGAACACAACTTAAGTTGTCCTCGGACCGTGGCCGATTGCCACTGGTTTTTGTACTTGTTGGTTGCATTCCCCTGAGTGCTGCAATCTCCCAGATTCATGGGTTCCCCTTTGACCCAAGACCCATACAAGGAACTGACACATTTCTATGGCTTATACTTATTATACCAAAGCAAAATGGACATATGTATTCATTGGTTTGTGATGGTTTGTGACTGAGTCCCTTCGGGAAACATCTGAAATCTTTAGTGAATACCAAAACGATACATCCCAGCTTTGAGGTTGAACATGGATCCAGAGAATCCCAAAATGCAAAACATGTCCGCCATCTACAAGAGTGGGCCGCCAGTTGTGCCCACTTATTCCATTTCATTTGGTCAAAACTACCATCAACTACTGTAATTGGGGTCGCTTATGATTACAGCCTACTTGTGGTTAACGGGCCATGTTTGTTGGTTTTCGGCGTTGCTTTTCTACAAACATGTTTAGATGGAGAGACATACCTATTTTTGACTTTAGCAACCACTAAAAAGTCGGATAAATCATTTATCACCATGAAAGTAGGACTTTACTTTTCTATCTTTTGAGACTTGTGACTATACAAATGAAAAAAACAACCTTTTCCCTTAAATTCATTGATTCCTGGGTAAATTATACCCAGTATGACCCATTATTCGCCATTTTTAATCATTATTTTATAATTATTAATAACTATTACTCACTATTAACCATTATTTGCCATGATTAACCATTATTAATCACTATTAACCACTATTAACCACTATTAGGGAATCAGTTTCCACGTCTGCCGCTTGAGGCAGCCTCTGCAGCCTCCATTTGTTGTCACGTGGAACGCTTGCCGCGACAACAGCTCAGCGTGACCCGGTACAACCGGGACGGCCCGGGATGGTGTAACTCCCCATTTAAACAAGCATTCTGGATCCCGTGTAGGTAAATGATGGGACTTTATTGATGATCTGTCGACACCATTTGTTTGAAGATCTTGATGGAATCGAATTTGTACCCCGATGCCCAAGTGGATGAAACAACTAAACGGCTCCTTCAAGTTACGTATCTGGTGGGCTACACGCTTGGGCGATAGTCATAAATCTGAACACCTTGTGGAAGCCATTCCAGCATGCTATCAAAGGCCTCCGAAAGACAAAGACAAGGAGAAGAACAAACAGGCTCCAGTTGATGTGGGTATCGACATGCCAACAGATGGCAAGCTTAGTTTCAATGCACATCACTTACCAATTTGCATAGTTACTTATCCTTCCGTGGCCTCTATGGAAATTCCTGAAAGGAAACCCACCTCAGGATTGCATCCCACTTTTCGCGGCTTTCTGCAGGCGCTTTGCCTAAAAGTGTGCTCAACAATAGCGCATCCTGAAGCATCGTCAGGTCGCCGTGGGATCAGGAGCCAGCCTTGGGGTGATGAACTCGAAGAAATCCAAAAAATTGTGCCGAATTTCTACTCATGACCGTCTTGATGATCTCGAAGAGGACTTGGATCAGGGCCTAGATGTCCTTCCCTCGCCATTGAATCCTGGAAGAACGAAAATGTTGTCAATTCAGGAGGGCACGGAGGAGGAATGGTAGAGAATCCCTGGTGTTCCATCTTTTGCTGACCTGCCGTGTGAATCAGTTGCTTCTGATGACTGCAAGTTTACTCTCTTTTGACTACAAGTTTACGAGGCCCCGGTCTTTTTTTCCGTGCGGCGTTTGACGCCCTTGCTTGGACTTCTGCAACTCTGTTGCTCTTTTGACTACAAGTTTATGAGGCACCAGTCTTGTTTTCCCTGCAGCGTTTGACGCCCTTGCTTGGACTTCTGCAACTCTGTTGCTCTTTTGGCTACAATGTTTGTTCTTCCCTGGAACCTAAAGGGATAGCCATCTTTGGATTTCAGACATGTAATTCCTGGGTAACAAAAGACTGGCGGAGGTATCTTCATCTATCTTCATCTTCTTCAGCACCAGCATCAGCGGTTTCACATGTTGCCAACTGCTTCCAATTGTTTTACACACCTTTTATCACCTTTTCACATCTTACCTCACCTTCTCGGCACCACATACCTTAACCCAACCAGTGCTGGACCTCCTTGGCCTCCAAAAACAGCGGAAAAAAGCACGTGGCCCACAGCACGGCCCTGTCATGGCCACAATTCATCCCATGGGTTGCTTCGCACTGTCGAGGGCTGGCCATTTGATGTTTTTTGGACGGAAAAATCAGAAAATCCCGAAAAATCGACCTTTGCCATGGAGGGATATGGTATGATATGGGGAAAGATATCCAGGGTATCCATGGGTATCCCGAAATTTCAAGACTTGTGGTGGCCTCCACTAGCCACTAGCCAGCAGCATACGAGGATACGTCTTTTACGGGATACGTCTACGGCTTAGCAGGTTGTCATCCAACATTGACTTATAGGATGATTGAGCATCTAAGATACATATCGGTGCAACGGTGCAACTATTGTTTTAAAGAGCTAATGATGGTCAAACAGTGTCAAACATGTTGTTTGATAGGTATTCCGAATTCCCTATCATCCTCAAAGGCTATGGTTTTTCGAGGTTTTCGATATCCATGTTACAGGCAATGTGGATCCAGAAGAAGTGGCAGTCATTGAGAAGTTGAGGAGCGGCTGATTTGGCGGAGATCGTCCATGGGGATTCCCGTTCACCGTGAAGTTAAGCAAGGTTCTGTAGGTTCATCAAATTCTCATGGTTGATAACTGATGGTTGATACATGTTGATACATTATATAATACTATAATATACTATATATATATTATACACTATATTATATACGTATATATATATCCGTTCATATCCGTTCTTAACTTGAGGATTTTTTGAAGACTACAATCTTGCTTAAGGTCATTTTTTGATATTGACATCTATTTTCTCAGCCACTAGTTTTGAGCCAATCCCATGTCTTGTTGGTTGAACGAACAGTTTTGTTGATTGTGGTATTGTTTGGGAGCCCAATATGAAGCCCTGAGTTGAAACAGTGATGCGAAAGCTGGGGCAACCACCAGGGCAGTTCCAAGATCGCCCCTTTCCAGGAGTCGATTAAAAAATCCAGGAAAAGTGGGGTGAAAAAGTCGATTTTTGACTTTGGGTTTTTGGTGGTTGCTTTTCATGAAATTTCACTGTTGAAGCTATGTGAAACCACATCTGTCACTCCAACTTCCGAACTTCCGAACTCATTTCGTCCAAACCATTGGACCATGTCAAAACTCTGGAGAAATCGGCGTCCACCATTATACGACATCTCGTCGGATTTGATGTTTCTACGTGGACCTTTGATTGTTGCTTAATGTTCTTCCCTAATATATTATACATATATATATATTATATTGTACATAATAAGTATGTCTTCCTGCAGCTGAAGCAACTCAAAATCTCCGGCCCTGGCCCCTTTACGTGCCTTTTGGCATGGAGACGTGCCTGGCTCCGTTGAGAGCCTGGCTCCGCTGCACGCGCCGGGCGGAAGAAAAGGTGAGCCATGCGTTGGCAGGGCTTTCGAAGGCGAGCGCACGAAATCCATGGAAGTTCCTTGGTCAAAAATTAAATAAGTGACCGGTGAAAAAATGATGATGAGTGATATATAAGATAACGCACATTTTTTTGTAGTATAGTTAGTCCATTTTTGAAGTTCGTTGAAATGCTGGTATTTGACAATAACATGTGGTGACATAAGTGACTGAATCCATCAAAAGGTCTGGGATTGCAATATAGTTCAATATAGATATGTATAGATATCAATATCAATCCATTTTTTTGGGGTTATCGGAAAATTCTGCAAAAACCACAAAAATTGCGGAGCTGTGCGTTGGGATTTTCGCCATCTATGGGATCCTTGAAGCAGGTGCTTGGCACTGAGTTTCCTGGGCTGCCTGCTTTGTGGCCTTGGCTTTCTTCGATTCAACTCCATCAGTGATGCCACAGAGCCCTGGGCTCGAATCAAATTTCTCGAATTCAATGGTGGATGATCGGTTCTTGGGGCGATCTACAAAGAGGATGACATGGAAAAAGACATGTATATAGAATAGTGGGAAAAGCCATTTGATCTATTTTGGGACTGCTTCCCCAAGAGTAACTTCAGTATTATTGCCGGGAATCTATCTATAGGGCTCATTTGATTTTTCTGGCGCAAATCCAAGGAATTGTGGGTCGATCAGCATTCGCAGCAGATGAAAAACATGAACTGGGCCGATCAATACTTTGATGGTTTCGGGAGGCCGAATCGATTGCTGATCACTGTCGCTGGTCTGGAGCTGCCTTTTGGAGTTTTTGTTGCAGGGTTTATTTACCGAACATTTTTTGAACAGTGGGGCGAGTCAAAGGGTTTAGGTCCAAATTGAGGACCTCGAAATGGCCGACATGTCGTTTGTTATTAAACTCGAATAGACGGTTCGGTCGAGAGATAGTTTGGTTTGTTGTCAGTTTTCCTTTTCCTTCGGAATTTTGTTCTGCCCAGAAGCTAACCTCTGTGTCGAAATAACCCCCCCACAGGATGGGACCCCATAGTTAGCTAAGTTGGTTTATAACTATGATAACAATAGGGTATGATACTTATAACTATATTTAGATGGGGTGATAAACCAACTTATAACTGGGGGGGCCCATCCTGTCCTGCAGGAACCATCCATATTTTTGGTACCCGATTTTGACCACTACCCGCGACCAAAAAGTCCGAAACGCAGGATGGATCAACTGCTTATCATGGGTGTCATTGTCACAGTGCTCGTGCTTTGAACATTTATATATCCTCATCATTTGGTGGTTTCCTACAATGAGGTAACCCAATAGCTGGATGGTTTAGAATGGGAAATCCTACTAAAAGGATCTAAAATGGATGATATGTGGGTACCCCCATGACTCAGGAAACCTCCATTTGTCATGATCCGTAACAAGTCTTTGTCAAAAGATGGTCATCCAGATGGTCCCATGCAATTTTACCAGATGTGTGTCTGAAAATGGGGTATACCGGTATACCTTCCAAATAATTTAATGTTTGCAAAATCAATGGCCATTCCAGGATCCGATTTATTGGAGGTACCTACCATATATAAGGCCTTTGTTTCAGGCCTTAATTTCATTGAATATCACCAGAAAATATGGCCTTTACATATGGTACTAAGTTAGTACCTCCAATCTGTTGGATCCTGGAGATCTCGCATTGATAAAATGATGAAAGACACCAATGGATTGAATGGGGTTTGAATGGGCTTTTCCCCGAAAATTTGGGAGAGACACTCCCATAGATTCAGAGATGAAATCTCGCCAACCTCAGATTTTCAGATATGATATATTAATATAGCATAATATAGCCCTATATTATCCTATGTTATTCTATATGTTATCCCTATATTCTCCTATATCCATCAGATTTTCAGACAGCCAATTTTGGATATCAGATTCTGACACCCGACCGGGATGATCTTGGACGAAGGGATGTGTTTCAGTGGTGGATATATTTGTCACTTTAAGCATGTATTGATTACAACACAATAGCATGCTATATCATCACTTGGATGGGTTTATAATGGTTTACAAGCATTGTTTAGCATTTATGACATATTTTATGAACCAACTTTGAAGCAGTTCCAAGCACCTTCGAATGACTACAGCTATCACCGACCACGCATGCGGCCTCGGGCCTAATTTGCCAAGGCAAAAGATGGAGGGAATGTCTTAGAGATGGATCCTTGGTGTCCGTGGGATCTGGGGATATAAACCGAATGGAGGCTGTTCACGGCTGGTCAAGAAAGATGTATATATAGTTTTACGTGGTTTTAATATGGTTTAATTACTCAGTTTGCTCTAGATATTCCAATTCTAAGTAATTGAGTACTGTAATATGTCGGATTTTGTTTGGGTGTTTCTGGAGACTGAATACTCACATTAACATATCTTAATTACTGGGTGGTGGTTTGGAACATTTTTTTTCATATATTGCGAATTTCATCATCCCAACTGACGAACTCATATTTTTCAGAGGGGTAGGTCAACCACCAACCAGATACTTATTACATCTTATATCTATAGCACTCATGGGGTTTATAAACCATTATAAACATTTATAAACATTTATAAACCAACGTTTACAACGTAATTTTTTTTGTCTACTCAGGGACATTCGAAGACTTTCGGATCGAGGCCGCTCGTCTCCATGCCATCCACCCGGGTACGAAATCACCCAGATGTTGGTGAAGATAAGAGGGTGAAGCCTATGGTTTTATGGATGTTTATGCTATATCTATCTAATGGATGTTTATATATGTTTATGCTATATATACTATATAAATTATATATACTGTATATATATATATATATGTATATGTAGCGAAGGGTTTTATAAACATTATAAACCAACAAACATATCTGGGGGTTATAACATGTTATAACGGGGGGGCCCTCACCTTTTTGTATCTGGACAAAGCAAGATAAATCTGCTTATTTCAGGGTCAGTGGAGCAAGCGGAGGAAAATCATTGCCAAATGGTGAAAGCGGCTGAGTTTGGTTAGTGTCCAATCGTGAGGGTAGGCTGTTGTTCCCGATAGGCGTAATGGATCTTGCCATAGGGTTTCGATGATACTAGACATCTTTTTCAATGGTCCTGTAGAAATTGAGCGATTCAGATTTCAGATGACTAATCCCTTTCCCGTGATAAACACCCCCCGGAAACCATGGTTTAGTAGGGCATGCAATCACATATTTGGGATTATTTGGGACCATTCAGGGGGTGTCAAAAATATGAGGGGAGTAGGATGTAGAGAAGCACTGGGTGACCTTCCAGTAGGAATAGAGGCCCCAGGGTTTTTGTGGTAAGATAAGCTGGGTCAGAGGGCCTTGATGGTCCACCAGTGCCAGCAAGTCCTTCCAGTAATTCTTTGAGGATGCCCTTTTGTTAGGATTGTTAGGGAACCTGGAAGCAAACAAAGCAGATCAAACCAGCCTCTTTTGTGGATATGTTTTCCCCTTCAAAATCCGTTTGCCATAGGTGACATATATATATATATGTTTCCCGGAGGGTAAATCTGAGGACAAGATGACTGAGATTCTTCAGATTGCTGATGACGTGAGGGCACTAGTGGATGAGTCTGGCAAGAAGTTTGAAGATGTCTGCCTGGATCTAGGGAATGGCTGCTTCAATTCAGGACAGGGCAGGAGACGTATCCCTGGAATGAATTGGATCTCGGAGGTTCTAGCAGTAGAGCAGGGCCGAGTGAACCAAGTTCCGGGCTCTCTTACAACCATTAACACCAATCCCCATTTGGGGTTTGAAAGTCGTGCACCCCCAGTTCCAATGGTGAACCCAAACAACCTAACGGAGATGGGACACGACTGGGATCCATGTTTAGGTACCCCAAGTGTGATCAATAGCCATGGGTTTCCAATCTCTCCACGTCCAAAGTGGGTTTCCAAACTGCGAAGGAGTGCTCAGATACTTTGGAACCACTGCACAGTTCAACAGTGACCCGATGCGGATTCAGACGTTGCACTGCGTTGCACCGTGGGAAACGACGCCTTTGAAGAATGGCAATTTCCTTTTTCCCCAGCAAACCTCAACAAACCCATCCCGTTTCCAGTGCTTGAGACCTCGATTCAGGTGCAGTACAAAGTCAAGCAGATATTCTGGAAGCAGTCAACAAGGCCATTGCTGGTTCTGAAGATGTTTCAGAATATTGTCATCCTCAAAATGGGATGATGATTGATAATTATGATCTCACTTGACTGATACTGTATATGAAATTATTTTGATTGTGAATTCATTCATTTATTCATTTATCACATTTGTTCACGTACTGATTTATTCATTTATGTCTCGTCTATTTGTCTGCAATTAGATGCCCCTGGATATTACTGTAGATGATACCTCCCAAAAGGCCCTATTTCAATAGGGACACTGATTTTCTGACCGCAAGATGGGGGTTTTCCATGTTTTTTTTCCATCATTTTCAGGTACCCTGGTAATCAAGCAGTGCAATGGACAATCCAACATTTAGTTCGATGATTTTCCCAGCTCTGAACCTCCATTTTGATTGAGATTTTTCCAGCCACGTTTGACGACAACGGATGGGGTATCCTATTATTTTCCATGATATTCCTTGGTTATACCCCTAGGATTCATGTCAAACCCTATATAATTATTCCATATTATTCCCATCATCGCAGCAAGCAAACAGTAGGAACTGCTAAAACTATTCCAGGAGATCACATGAAAATATCGCCTCCAAGGTTCACTCAGTTGGGCCCTGCCACTAAGCCAGGCCACCTACCCTGACGGTCAAGATGCCTTTGCCTCGGACAGCATGGGTGGCATTCAGCGAGACATCAACGGCAGTGTGATCAGTGCCACAGCGGTGCGAGTGGACTTCGTCCTCTATGCGGAGTGGGTTGCTTGACCAAAGACAACTGGATGTATATTATATTATCTGTATCCTATCTATATATGTTATAGAGAAAGCTATCTATATGTTTGTATGACATTATATGATAATCCTATCTATATTATCGACATTTATCGACTGGAGAAACTGATACCAATTAAGATATTGCAATAGTTTATCCCCTGGAGAACATAGGGAGAAAACGGTGATGTAGTGGGTCAATCATGGTTGATATTGGTTATTGATTCAGTTAATGATGGGTGTAATGGTTACCCTCCGGTAATTCAACATGCTTTGGGTTCCATGGATGAAAACGGCCCATGTAGTTCAATGATTGCTGGGTCTCTAAGATTGACCATGATAAAGGTATTGCTGGCTGGTTGCGTAAGACTGGATCACCAAAAGTGGGTGGATCAACCAGAGGGTCGGTGTGTGGTTTCTATCTCAGGCCACAGGCTTTGTCAACCTGAAGCAACAACAGAACCAAAAATGCTTGAGACAATGCAAGACACCTAATTGTGTGAATTTTTCAGAACTAAACCATGCCCACTCAGGGTTTAGTATAGGCATAGGTTTTTACTCATTTAGATAGATGATCCTGACCCACTGACGCCTTGCATCGCGCTTAGGAAGATATGGACACCTGGGAAGGAGCGCTCACAGTAGCCTGGCCACAGCTGTCCTCCAGAATTTCCAGGTTTCCAACTTTTCAGCATCTAGTTGGGTTGCTATAGGAACGATAGTAACTATAGTATGCTAAGGTGTAAAAATCCAGTTCCATTCCGATTCTCATCTGAAGCACTGTCGGCCAAAACCTTGGTGTTGATGGAGGACAACTCCGGAGTTGTTCATTTAACTTGCTGCGGCAAAATAGGCTATCTAATATATATATATATATCACATATATATATAACATACACTAAAATAGATGGTGTGGTAAACTGCTGAACTAATATGTAGATACCACCTCCCAAAATCTAAGATACACATAGATACGCAAGAATAGCCAAATATATACAAATATAATCATCGACGGAAGTTTAGAAGTCAAACTTCCGACAATATGGAGAGATGGAAAAGCAGAGGTGGGAAGAGTCAGAGAAGAGAAGAGAAGAAGAGAGAAGATCAGAGAAGAGAAAGAGTCAGAAGAACGAAGATGCAGGTGCACGAAAAGGTAGAACAGTCGCAAAACACTGTGTTTTTCCAATGATTTGTGGCTCCGGAGGGTCGAAAAGTAGCATGTGCTTCCAGTTTTTGAAATGCTTGTTCAAAGTCTGCCGTATATTCCTGGATTGTTTGGTTCCTTGAGCGTCTGGTGTGCATAAAGAAGTTCTCGAAGTCATGGGGCAACTCCGTGATCGCATCGTATTTGAACACGGTGTCCAGGCGCTTCAGCAACCTCGAAGTCCCGTAGATCTTCAACTGCATCCCAAGCTCTCCCCGCCAAGGCGGCCATGAGCCTTTCATCAGCGTAGGGCTTTGACCGTTGTCCCGGAAGTCGCCAAAGGTGATCTCAGGCAACCACTACCAACAACAAAATGTATACCAGTAAACTACACTGCTGCAACTACAACTACAATTTCAGCTTCAACTACACTACAACAACAATTACCACTAGACTACAACCGCAACTGCAACTACACTACACTACAGCTACAGCTACAACTCCTACTACTACTACAGCTACTGCAACTACAACTTCAACTACACTTTCAACTACACTACCACTACAACCACAACTACAACTGCACCTACAACTACACTACGACTACCACTATCACTACCACTACAATTACATTGCACTTTGCTACACCACACTACATCCTGCAGTTGTGGGTGACGTGACCACTGCAACCACTCCAAAAAGCACAACCACCTTTCGGTCCATCAGTGGGTTCGGTCTGCCATCCATGCATCACAACAACTCACCTCTCCTATAGTTTCCTATCCTTGAAACTTCCGCCACCGCCTTGTGCGGTACTACTGGTATATAATCTATCTAATCAACTATCTATCTCAGATACGTATATAATCCCTTCACCCTAATCCCTCCCTCCCCCCCAAATAATAAAAACCTAGGGGTAGTTTTTATTATTGGGGTGTATTTAATATTCCGGGGAGAAGCTGGTCCCTAATATTAAATTTAAAACCTTAATGAAAAAAAATCCATTTCAAAAATTAAATTCTTTTTAAAATCTAATTAAGAGATTCCCAAAAATTGGATTCCTAGGCTTTCTCCTAATATTGAATTTACAGGCTTAATTACAAAAACAAATGTTTATTTCAAAATCGATTAAATTCTTTTTTAAACTCTAATTAAAATATTGCCAAAAATTGGATTTCGAAGCTTTCCCCTAATATTAATTTAAAGCCTCCATTAAGAAAACATATTTTTTCGATTTTAACAAAGGGCCTGCGGTTAACTAGTTTTTACTACTCAGGGGGCAGAACCTTTAAATGGACCCTCATTTTTAAATTGTTTTCTAAAGAGGATCAAGTAAAAGTCAAATTGACCAATCAGAAATTTGCCAAACCAAATAATCTGGGGTAAATTTTATGATTTAGGGGAATTTTTCGTAAAAGGGATTCCTAGCCCTTCCCAACATTTCATCAGACCACGAAAATGTTCACCTATCTCCCAGATTTTCTTAACAAATTCATCGATTCGTCCACCAATCTGTGTAAATTATAAGGACCTCACTGCGACCTTCCTGGAATCATGATTTTTTATGGGGAATCATCCCAAAATGGCCCAACATTTCAGGCGAGTGAAATATCACAAAATTTACACAGATATATTACCCATATAGTATCCATATATTATTCATATCCCATTGTTATCCCAACCACCAAAAGACCAAAGGAAACCCTGGGATTTTCCCAGACCAATCATCTGACGCCAGTTACATTTCACCAAACACGACCTCACGGAGCAACGCTATGAGAAGGTCAGGTCGGCGTAAGGGGTGGGTCATGGGAAGTTTCTGGCCTTGGAGGCGATTTCGGCCTGGGTTAACCCCTAGGCTACGGTAGTGTTGTCTTATCTTGTGTTACGTGCTCTAAAGCCATTAGAAATCACCTTGGTGTAGGTAGCCACTTGTTTTTCATGAGCCAAAGTGGTCTGAGATGTTTAGCGTTTTCTTTTGGAAACTGTTTTTTCTGTGGAAGGCCTGGGAAACACAACCGTTGTTGGTACCCTCTGGTAAACTAACATAAGTATTGAAAATAGTTCATAGAAATAGTTGATTTAGCCACAAACAATGGTGATTTTCCATCAACATTAATATCATCATCAACAATATCATACATTATCCTTCTGCTCCCCCCACAATGTTTGGGGTCTCTTGCCGGGAGAATTGTACGTTTACCTTGTTGGTATCCTGATTCACGGGGCGTACGCTGCACGAGGTCAATGTCTACCTGCAGGCCGAACGCTCTCGAGATGATGAGTTGAACCGGACCGTCCAAGCGGAGACACGGCAGCAGACCTGTCGTGTGTCCGGCACCGGTGGTTGCGGTTGATCCAGCAGTTGATAGGTGGTAAACATCCCATGATTAGGGTGAAAAAACATGAAAAAACGATAAACATGGTGAACTTGGGGTAATTTTGGCACATCATTTTTTGAGTAGCATTTTTGTTGCACGGGAAGTTGATATCAAAAAAACCCAACAAGACCTGAGAGTCAGGACATCCACAAGACTGTAAGAAACAACATACTGATCATTCAAAAGCTAGCAGAGTGCCATGTATTGATATTTTGGTTCCCATAAGCATGTCAAATGACATGAAGCGGGTAGATTTCTCATGGCAAAAACACCCGTGTTACACAGTACTTGCCATTTAGGATGAGAATCCAACCGTCGTTTTCTTTGCCATCTACCATTTTGGGCAATATTTTTTCAAAGCCAAGTTCATCAAAGGCGGTTAAGGTTTAGGTCAGGCTCTAACTAAATCATAATTGGGGAGTGGTCCTACTATTGAGATCTATAAAGCAACTAGAAAGAGTTTGAGGGATAACAATAAGTCCACAAAGTGCCTAAGTGTCTTATCTTGGCTTATCCAATCTATAAACTTCATCCGAAATGGGTGAAACAACCAAGCTCACATCAACATGTTGCATCTTACCAAGCGGTTCCTTTCATCACCACAACCCCACTGACTCTCTGTGCCGTGCCTTCCAGACCTGAGGACATTCCGCTCTTCGCCTTGGCCTTTGTCTTGATGTCCACCTTTTGCGCCTGTTTCCTGGGAAAAACCGCCTCCTGGACCCAGAGTCGGCGCTTGCTAGGTACGGCAAGAAGGGCTGGGCGGTGGAAGGGCGGATGTTGCGGAGTTCGTGGCTGATC
Source organism: Cladocopium goreaui (assembly GCA_947184155.2). Classification (NCBI taxonomy): domain Eukaryota; class Dinophyceae; order Suessiales; family Symbiodiniaceae; genus Cladocopium; species Cladocopium goreaui. The sequence continues at coordinate 69,337 of CAMXCT020002658.1, forward strand.
CATAGGTATCTCATGTGATAAATGGTTAGCAATGGTTATCCCTTACATATATTATATTATGTAGTTATATATCCATTAATATATTAGACATAATGTTATATCATATATCAATTAATATATTATGTAGTTACTATTATATGTTATAATGGTTATTTAGATATATTATGTAGTTATAATATAATCCCATTCATAATCCCATTTATCATATCTAAAGCCATGAATCTACTTGGACATCGATCCTGCAGAATGTCCTCAGGAGATCTCAGGAGTTGGTAGATTCGGTAGATATATATAGTTACTATGGCTATCTATGGCTATCTATGGCTTACAACTGGGGGAACCTAGAGTATATAAGCCATATATAGTTACTTATGACTTATAACTGGCTTATACAATCAGATAGAATTACGCCATAGATATATATTATATAGTTACTATATGCTACTATGTCATAACTTATTATAATAGGGGGCACCTTGTACCAGCTACATTGATCACCTGGGCATGGCCATGTTTCGCCGTGTTTCGCAGGCGTCGCCGAGTTCCTCCTGGTGATCTTCGGATGCATCGCGGGCTATGGCACTGCCATGCTGGTGGGCGTGCCCTTTACGGTTCTGCACCAGATCCTGCCGTTCATCTTGGTGGGGATTGGCATTGACGATGCTTGTCCCATCTAGAATAAGACGGGGGAATTTCCGGGCCGGGAAATTGGCTGGTGTTTCATCTTCGGAAAATGTTTTTGAACATGATTCGAATCTAGAATTTCCGGCCGCATGATACATTGATCAATGGATGGGGATACCTTTGGCACTTTAAGCAAGTCCTGATAGGATCTGATCCACTTTCACTCTCCAGCCATCTTGGAGGGTGTGAATCATCTCAAGCTGAGATGGTGAGCTGGCACTGGTGACGCAGATGGACGAAACACAACACACACTAATGAATATATCTTGGAGGTAGATATAGAGGTATTAATTAAATATATACTAACAGGTATTCAAGACCCTGATATATTCTGGAGGTAGAAATATATACTCTATGACTTGGAGGTATTCTTTCCCATTTTTTTAAAATCCGTAGATTTAGATGTAGTTGCCGTAGTCATGTAGTCATATATCCATCAAGCCCAATTGCCAACAATGACAATAAGATGCAACACCAGCAACTGGTTCCCAAGAATAGCCATGGCATGATGGTACCCACTTAACATGACATCTCTGGAAAGTCCTGGCCAGATGCCCCTTATGTGACTAGCCTGGATTGTTCTGCATAAGTGGAGGCTTTTGTGTGAAGGTTGTAGCCCGGGGCCATAGCTCTGGTCGGATTTGCGATTTCGAAACATCATGAAACACCAAATTTTTGCCCGAAACTGCTAGATTGGTGTCTGAAACAATCCATGTGGATGAGAAGTTTATCATGTCTCGTTTTGAGGACGCCTTTGTGATTTGTGGTGCCTTTGATGGCACGCCCAAGACGTTGAGCTATCCTAAGCGCATCGAAGTGGCGGTGCAGCGCGTGGGCCCCTCGGAGGAAAAGACAGGAAGATCCCTGCAGAGTTTGGCCATTCTTCTCAGATTTACAGGGGATTTAACTGATTTAACGATATCAACAATGGGGACTATGATGGGTATATCGGGAATAACCCTCCGGTAATCAAACACGGCTAGATGGGATATACGGATCTATACGGAGGTTCTGTTCGCTGGGAACATCAACGAACTAAATGGGAAATTGTCCAGCTAGCCATGTGTGATTGCCGGGTACCCAATTTTGACCCATACCAACTTCAAGATGCTTGTTACCAAACCTCAACACGCTCTCCAAACTGTTTCCGAAATATTGGAAGATGATGGAAAATGCTTTCCACTTTGGATACCAGCAATTTCGATTTGGAAATCCATAGGTTTTCCCAAAAATGCTCAAGGTATGGCAATTTCTTGGGCGCTTTCCTGACTCAAGACCTGCACAGATACCACAAATCGGCTGCATTTCCACGATTTCTTGGTGCATTTCTTGACTCAACCACTGGGATGCTTTATTGGTAACCTCTCAACATAAATCATATAAATCTGAAATTGGGAAGCTGAAAGGAAAGATCATCTACATCCCAATTGTGCCAACACCAAAAAACACCAGGTGTCCCTGTTCGGACTCGCCGTTGTTGGTTACCAAACACCCTGGCTTCCCAGTCTTCATTTCCATCTCCGAGTCCCTTGAGGTGTTTCTATCACTTTGACGACGCTCACATCGTTGGCCTCATTTCTCCTGGGTGCTTTGTCGGCGTCGTCCGAAAAGTGGGCCCCAGTTAATTAGCTAAGTTGGTGAACATAACTAATAATAACAATAGTGTATGATACTTGTAACTCTATTTAGATGGAGTTGTAAACCAACTTATAACTGGGGGGGCCCATCCTGTATGCTTCGGGGGCCTTTGTAAACCCCAGTCGCTTGTCATTTTCGCGCGCGCGTGGTGACGACCCCTTGATCTGAGGTGCTACCTGCGTCTTCCCAGCGGTGCAGTGGTTCTGTTCCTTGGGAGCCGTTGGAATCATTTTTCCTTATGGCCAACTGAGCCATGGTACAAACACCATGGTTGATCTGTTATGAAATGCGGAGTCATACCATACATTACACTACCTAATTTATCCATATTTATCCAGGATCATGATAGGCAATAATAGGAAAACTGAATATCAGTGAAAACCAAGCAGTATGATATGGGGTTTGGTCAAAGCTTGGGTCCCATCAACAGAAAATGAACACATCGTATTGCTTTCATGAAAAACAGATGGGGACAGAAACTCCAAATGGATAGCTCTTGAACTTCTATCCTCTGGAATCAAAAAACATAAAAACATATGCCAGCAGGAAATGCCCTGCTTTCAATAGGAAAGTCAGCGTTCAGTGAACACACTTTGGCGAGGTTTGTTAAAAAAAAGTTTGAAGCAGGTCCACTTCGAAAATCCATGAGAAACTCATCGGACCGGAAGCTCGTCTCGTCATCTGGGATGAAACATGAAACGAAACACAGCAGGGTCAACAGGGTCACAGCAGATTGGTCACAGCAGATTCCCAAGTGTCTCCAGGGTCACCCAAAGTTGGAAAAACAAATCCGGCACTTCAACCAGTGACGCAAGCGGCCAGAAAAAAATCGGTTGTACTAATGGTTGTAGCATGTTGTACCGTTACAAGAATGAATATGAACGGATAACCATGGATATCCTCTGGTAATTTAACATAGCTATTGAAAATGACCATAGAAATAGTGGATTTTCCCATTAAACAAGGGTGATTTTCCATAGTTATGTAACAGTTTACCAGAGGGTAACCAATTCATAGCAATTTCCAATGTATTAAGCAACAAACCCAGTATGGCTGGTGAAATCCCCAATGATGTGTGGTGAAATCACCATGAAGTCCTCACCGACGGATCCAGCACAGACTTCCAGGTTACTACGCGGCCTCTTGTTGCTTCTTCATTTGGCTGCTGCTTGGCCCAAGGCCGTCATCATCCCATTGCGAAGGGTATACATAGTATGGTATAGCCAACTAGTTGGTGGTTTGAAACATGTTAAACATGTTTCCATATATTGGGAATAGTAATCCCAACTGACGAACTCATATTTTTCAGAGGGGTGGCTCAACCACCAACCAACCAATGTCATGAACCTCAAACTTGGGGTGACTATGACATTGGGTAAATCCCACAGATTTCAACCGTTCGAGCTCAAGGAGCTCAAGGGCGGTCCAAAGCAATTGTGATTTGAAGCCAAGCCGATTTTCTCCATGGTTTTGCGGCATCCATAGATTTGATAAAATTTGCTTGTTCCATCCCTTTCTGTCGCCCAGTTACCGTGTTTTTACTCGTTTCAATCAACATTCTTGCTGATTTGTTTCCTCATGTTTCATCACTTTTCTGGTTCAATCCCAGTTTTATTGATTCAATCCGGTAAATTGTTGATATTTTTCGTTGCCGTTTCTTCACAAAATGAACCATGCAAACCCAACCATAAACCCATTGCTGGGTTGAATGCACATTTGTGTTGGTTAAACCCTGAAACACATCGTACAACCATATTATCATATTGGGGTTCCATGATCAATGTGTTGAAATTCAAATTCCAATTATTTTCAGCATTATATAATAATAATAATTATATATATATACAATGTCGCAACATTGATGGTTAATTCACCCTCAAGCCGGTTAAGAACCCCCAAGATGCTGATCATTCACCATTCATTCACTGCAAATGGTTCATGATTCAATCCTCATGTGGCTGGTGTGGCTGGTCAATGGTTATATAGTAGTTAGTATATCCCATTACATCCTGTATATATATATTATATATGTATATATATATAATGTTATACTAGTATACCTTTATTTGCTGATTCACCATCCGTTCACCAAGCATTTTCCTTTTCGATTGGGAAATCCTGGGTTATAGCATATGATAGCCCCTTTTTGCATCCCCAGTTATGGTTGGTATCCCCATTGGATGGCTATCTATATACAAAGCCTTCCACTTTTTAGTGTGGTAAAGCCAAGATGGTAGAAACCATCTCATTATATCTTGACATATCACCATTGTATTCCCATATCCTCATAAAAAAAGCATACAAGGTGGCACCCACCAGTTATCAGTTGCTTTTTTAAAGCCAAAGTAACAATATATAGATAAATCTACCATGAACCCTTCTTAGTGGAGCTTTGTTCACCAGCTTGGCTAACAAACTGGAGCACCACCTTGTGCCATATACCAGTTGTGGATTTCCCCATAGGGAAAATGACGGCAAACTCATCTCTCAAACTATTGCCGTTTTCCCCTACGATATTGTATGTCCCATTGTATACCTTTATTGTTGGATATTATATTCCACAGTATTCCTATTGTACTATGGTTATATTGTTACAATGTTATATTAAGGGGTATTTTTGCTTCCTGAATTTGCCATTGATTGTACTAGTTGCCAGAATCCACAATATTGCCAAAATGGTGCTCAAATTCATTATATACCACCATTACAACGAACATATTATCCCATAATCAAACCTTCTTGTTCCCATTATAGCACACATGTATATTAATATACCAATCGAGCCATTGAAAATGACTTTTTTGATGAAATAACATATATATATATATACACATAATTGTAAACCCATTATTATTCGGGTATTATACTCCTACATATTTCTGTCATAACAATTATATAGTATGTTATAGCCAGATAAATAAATAACATAGAATAAATACATTGTATATATATATATATCTGTATATCCCATTTTTTCACACCTTATTCCTATTATCTCCCTGCCAATATCCCTATGAATTGCCACGTACTGAGGCTCCACCTGACCGCCTTCCCAGCGCTCTTAGCCCTGGATGCACATCGTGCCGGTCTCACTCCACCCCGACTGGATCCCTGCGCCTGTTTTGCGGCCAGGCCGGAGATGGTTGAATCAAGTAAACATGGTGGATTTCACTGATTGAAGCTATAAAAATTGTATCATCCTGGAGGATTCAGATGGGTTTCACCATGTTTCATCCTAGTAATGTGGGGGTTGAATCACCCAAAGCGCGGATGACTAACCAACAAAAGCTGGCGCATTCCCATCATCCGCAGGTCTTCCTGCATGCCGGGCGTGCTACCGGTTTGGGACGCCAACGGTGAAGAAGCTGCCCCGGTGACTTGACGCTGATGTGGAGAAGATGACGATGACGATGGTGGCAATCTTCGATGTGGAGAAGACATGGTATCGATGACGATGACAATGACGACGATGATGATGAGGATGATGAGGATGATGATGAGGATGATGATGACGATGATTATTATTATGATGATGATGAAGAACACTTCTGAAGAATATATCTGCTTGTAATATTTTCGAATGTCCACGATCCATGTTTATTAACGAACTTCCAAACTATCTAGATTCTTTGGGTTTTCTCCGAAGTGTGCAAAGGTTCATCCATGTTGAACTGGCAAGTAGTCCATCCTGGCAAGAGGTGTACTGTAAAGTATGTGGCTACCCAAAGGCTCTGTGAAATTGATGAAGTTTCATCTTGCTTCAACATACATATATATATATATATGTACATATTATATATATATATATTGTATATACATCTTTTACTGTCATTGTTGGTTATAAAATTGGGGGCCATCCACCATTTTTGGACGTACCCAGAAACACCTCCATATAGTTGACTTGTTTCCTATGATATCGTCAGTCTGGTTGGTTTTATAGTGTTTTATTTTGTTTCCAACTTGTTTATTCATTAAATACCACATTCTTGAACACCCCCCAAACTCAAATAAGATTCATATTGTAGGTTAAATCTGTTCCCCATGACATCCCCTGATATACCAATTCCAAAACCATCCTTAAATCATTTATCGCAATCACCGGCGGGCTGTGCAGGAGGAGTCTAAGTTGGGCAAGGGGCTCTGCATGATGATTCGCTTCCTTACCAGCCACGTAGCCTTGGCTTCAATGAGTAGGGAAGTGGTGGAGGTGGTTCCAAGACTGCCCAAAGAAACCAGGAAAAGTGCAGTTGACCTTGGAGTTTCTGCAGTTTTGAAGATGTTCGAAGCCACTATCGGGATCTTAGCTTGGGGTTTCCCAAGCTACACATTTGGTCACTGGATGTCACTGGACAGGCCAGGCCCGCCAGGCTGCTAAGGTCGCTGGCATCGTGGTCACGCTTCTGCTCTTCTTGGCGGTGGCTGGCATCGCTGCATGGCAGGTGAGCAACGGATTAGGCCAGGACCCGGAGCCGAAAGCGGTGAAACTCCCGGTGTTGGGGCGAGATTCCCCATTTCTTTGATAGGGCAGTGACTAAGTCAACTTCAATCATTTTAATGTAAAATCGCGTTCAATCTGTTTGAATCACTTTTTTCTATTCTTGATGTTTTTTTTAAAGAACTAATATGGATTAGCTACTATTGATTAGCAACTCACTGGAAAACTATCAGTTTTTAAATTGAATCCCCTGGCTGATTGGTTCTCGATCGTCTCATCGATAACTGCCATGGTTTTCAGGTACCGACTTTGACATCATGGACTTGACGCCGGATCAGAGTTTTCTGCGGGACTTCTACAACAAGGTGGGACCGCGGAGGGTTTTGTGGGGATAAACTTGGGATGCTTGGGGTAAAAGCTGTTGTAAACCAGTAGAAAGGATGATAAAAGACGATTTTGGGTATGATCTTTTGAGGGGCCTGCAAATCAAAGTAAAGCAATTCCTATTGCATCCTATTGCAGTAAACCAACCGGCGAAGGGTTTGACATGCTTTGACCATCACTGAATGGAGTTTCACCATCATGACATACGGAATTAAGCAAACTCTTTGGGCATATATCCAGTCTGACGTGGTAAATCGATGGGTGAAGGGCAGTTTTTTAATGGATTAATTATTGTTTGCCATTTTGAGGGGGTGATCTATTAACCAACCCAGCTAGACATTTTCATATCTTAGGGCTAAGCAACATAGCCAGGTTTTTGAAGGTGTTTGAACAACAGGACAATCATCTGATTAAGTTGGGGGATCTTCCATGGCCATTAGAATGTCAGTAGGATATGGGTTACCTGGGGATGATTCTTGGCTTCCGGACATGTCCTGGGACTCTGGGACTGAGTTTTCGCGCAGTTAGAGACGTCTCTTTTTGAAAAAACATTTTGCAGCCAGATGATCTTTGGGGATTTTTTTGTAACGCGCAGAAATAAACAATGGAGCTTCTAGTCAAGTCTGTCCACACATCCCGTCCAAACATCTTCGAAACGCGGCAAGGAACAAGAGCACTTTGGTGGCTTGTCCACAGGTGGATTGGCGCTGCCAACCAATTACTATATCAGAATCTGGGCTGGATGACCAAGTTGAATTAGAGAGTGGATCCCTATGGTACTTAAACTTGCCAATTGAATATCCTATTGTATATCAATATATTACTGGGTAAATTATAACGACCTCACTGCGACCTCACTGGAAATCATAGTTAGTAAGGGGAATCATCCCAAAATGGCCCAACATTTCAGGTTAGTGAAATATCACAAAATTTACCCAGATATATGCAAATGAACTTAAATCACTCTAGATGGAGTCGTTTTTCGCTGGGAGAATGATCAATGGCGAATTGTCCAGCCATGTTTGATGGATCAACACCATTCAAAAGCTATACTGCTTGGTGGTTTCAAACATGACTGGATTATTTTCCATTCCATATGGGATGTCATCCCAACCCCATTGACGAACTCCATCATTTTTCAAGATGGTAGGTATACCACATTATACCACCAACCAGCTATTAAATACATTCAGAGCTGCTGTCTTGTGGATGCATATCCATGAAAAACAGCTCCCGTGACTCTTTTGGTGTCTCCCAAGGAGACGTGAACTTTAGCACTGTAGAAGTGCAAAGAAGCATGGAACAGGCCAGGACCTTGTGCTGGACAAAGTGTGCAGATGATTTGATGATTTAGGTATGACTAAACCGTTTTAAAGGGCATCGAAGATCAACCATGAAGTTCGCAGGGTGGCAGGTTCAGACTGCATCCCGTCGACCATCGAAAGAAAATTGTTGATTGGAGGTTAGAGCACAAAAAAAGTTGGGACAGTCAGATATATTCACCAACTTAAAAAGATCTACTATTATTAGGAGATGCTCTTTAAGGCCTTTCGTTTGGGTAAACCTACGACTGATTACAATCCCGCAGTGAGACGAGTTGGCATGGTTGTTTCGAGCTGGGCTGCTAGGAATCAAAATCTACTCTCTGCTCTGACATGTTCCTTTTCTCCGATATCAAACCAACAAACCAGAACAAACAACTAGAACCAATTCAGAATAGATTCTTCACATTACTCCAATATGGAAATGATGTCCCCCACAATGGTTCGCAGAAATTCACATCCAACCTCATGAGATCTCATGGATTTCCATGGCTGGATCAATGACAAAGTCGGAAAACAGGGTCCCCCCCATTCCAATGGATCTTTATGAAGGTCAATCCAGGTACAGTAAAAGAAAAAACCATTTTTCAGACACTCAGATCATATTGTTGGCGAAAAAAAACCCATTGATATTCCCATTGTATCGCAATGAGATCACCAATTTTTAGGGCAATAAAGAATAATCTTCAGCAAATCCCTTTATTTTCCTACTATTAACCCTGAAAACCATTGCATACATACATATATATATAGATTGTAACATTTGTCGTCCATTAAAATATCATATTATTTGAGATTCTTACTTGTCTTTTATCTATCCATATGACCTCCCGTAAAACGGTTGGTTGAGACATCAACCAGCTTTCTCTCGCACAGGTGGGCGCAGAGATGTTGGCTCTGAAGTCCATCAATAGTGAACGAGGCCCAGCAATCCAAATCTATGTGTTTGTGTTTATAGGGCTATATGACCATATATAAATATAATAAGCCTTAATGAATAACATCATGTTACACTAGTTAGATTCATGGTTTATTTATGGTTGGAGATAATATATATATATAGAATGGGCTAGCGCCCTGGTGCCGCCGACCCCCCTATTTGGAGGGTCCTGTAGAGAGAGGGAGAAAGAAAGAAAGAAAGATAGATAGATAGATAGGTAGATAGATAGATGGCTAGATAGATAGATAGATAGATAGATAGATAGATAGATAGATAGATAGATAGATAGATAGATAGATAGATAGATGGCTAGATGGCTAGATGGCTAGATGGCTAGATGGCTAGATAGATAGATAGATAGATAGATAGATAGATAGATAGATAGATAGATAGCTAGCTAGGTAGGTAGGTAGGTAGATAGATAGATAGATAGATGGCTAGATGGCTAGATGGCTAGATGGCTAGATAGATAGATAGATAGATAGATAGATAGATAGATAGATAGATAGATAGAAAGACGGCCAGAGGGCTTGGTGGAAGCTGCCGCGAGGGAATTGGAGGGTTTAAAGCGTTTTAAGCGTTTTAAGGGTTTGAAGCCTGGCAAACGGCAGGCTTGAATGCCCTAACAAGAGAGGGCTATGTGCAGGCAAAGGGCAGGCTGCAATGCTGGAACAGCAAAAGCTGACGGCCAGAGGGCTTGGTGGAAGCTGCCGAGAGAGAAGTGGAGGGTTTTTAGAGTCGTAAGGGCTTTAAGCGTTTGAAGCCTGGCAAACGGCAGGCTTGAATGCCTTAACAAGAGAGGGCTATGTGCAGGCAAATGCAGCAAAGGCTGACGGCCAGAGGGCTTGGTGGAAGCTGCGAGGGAATTGGAGGGTTTTAAGCGTTGTAAGGGTCTTAAGGGAACAACAGAGGGCTATGTGCAGGCAAATACAGCAAAAGGCTGACGGCCAGAGGGCTTGGTGGAAGCTGCCGCGAGGGAATTGGAGGGTTTTAAGCGTTTTAAGGGTTCGAAGCCTGGCAAACGGCAGGCTTGAATGCCCTAACAAGAGAGGGCTATGTGCAGGCAAAGGGCAGGCTGCAATGCTGGAACGCTGAGGGCCAGGAGCTTGGTGGAAGCTGCCGCGAGGGATGTGCAGCCAAAGGGCAGGCTGCAACCCTGGAACAGCAAAGGTTGACGGCCAAAGGGCTTGGTGGCAGCTGAGGCTTGAATGCCTCAACATCAGAGCGCTATGTGCAGGCAAAGGGCAGGCTGCAATGCTGGAACAGCAAAAGCTGACGGCCAGAGGGCTTGGTGGAAGCTGCCGCGAGGGAATTGGAGGATATTGGAGGGTTTTAAGCGTTTTAAGGGTTTTAAGCGTTTGAAGCCTGGCAAACGGCAGGCTTGAATGCCTTAGCAAGAGAGGGCTATGTGCAGGCAAATGCAGCAAAGGCTGACGGCCAGAGGGCTTGGTGGAAGCTGCCGCGAGGGAATTGGAGGGTTTTAAGCGTTTTAAGGGTTTTAAGGAAACAAGAGAGGGCTATGTGCAGGCAAATGCAGCAAAGGCTGACGGCCAGAGGGCTTGGTGGAAGCTGCCGCGAGGGAATTGGAAGTTTTTAAGCGTTGTAAGCGTTTTAAGGGTTCGAAGCCTGGCAAACGGCAGGCTTGAATGCCCTAACAAGAGAGGGCTATGTGCAGGCAAATGCAGCAAAGGCTGACGGCCAGAGGGCTTGGTGGAAGCTGCCACGAGGGAATTGGAGGGTTTTAAGCGTTTTAAGGGTTTGAAGCCTGGCAAACGGCAGGCTTGAATGCCTTAACAAGAGAGGGCTATGTGCAGGCAAAGGGCAGGCTGCAATGCTGGAACGCTGAGGGCCAGGAGCTTGGTGGAAGCTGCCGCGAGGGATGTGCAGCCAAAGGGCAGGCTGCAACCCTGGAACAGCAAAGGCTGACGGCCAAACGGCTTGGTGGCAGCTGAGGCTTGAATGCCCCAACAACACAGACAGAGGGGTGGGGCAACCGGTGGAACGCACCCCCGCGATGGGTGGGGTAACATCTGACCTCCCTCCCGCATAAATACTTCTTTGTGTTTTCTGCGAGCGCTATGTGCAGGCAAAGGGCAGGCTGCAATGCTGGAACAGCAAAAGCTGACGGCCAGAGGGCTTGGTGGAAGCTGCCGCGAGGGAATTGGAGGATATTGGAGGGTTTTAAGCGTTTTAAGGGTTTTAAGCGTTTGAAGCCTGGCAAACGGCAGGCTTGAATGCCTTAGCAAGAGAGGGCTATGTGCAGGCAAATGCAGCAAAGGCTGACGGCCAGAGGGCTTGGTGGAAGCTGCCGCGAGGGAATTGGAGGGTTTTAAGCGTTTTAAGGGTTTTAAGGAAACAAGAGAGGGCTATGTGCAGGCAAATGCAGCAAAGGCTGACGGCCAGAGGGCTTGGTGGAAGCTGCCGCGAGGGAATTGGAAGTTTTTAAGCGTTGTAAGCGTTTTAAGGGTTCGAAGCCTGGCAAACGGCAGGCTTGAATGCCCTAACAAGAGAGGGCTATGTGCAGGCAAATGCAGCAAAGGCTGACGGCCAGAGGGCTTGGTGGAAGCTGCCACGAGGGAATTGGAGGGTTTTAAGCGTTTTAAGGGTTTGAAGCCTGGCAAACGGCAGGCTTGAATGCCTTAACAAGAGAGGGCTATGTGCAGGCAAAGGGCAGGCTGCAATGCTGGAACGCTGAGGGCCAGGAGCTTGGTGGAAGCTGCCGCGAGGGATGTGCAGCCAAAGGGCAGGCTGCAACCCTGGAACAGCAAAGGCTGACGGCCAAACGGCTTGGTGGCAGCTGAGGCTTGAATGCCCCAACAACAGAGCGCTATGTGCAGGCAAAGGGCAGGCTGCAATGCTGGAACAGCAAAGCTGACGGCCAGAGGGCTTGGTGGAAGCTGCCGCGAGGGAATTGGAGGGTTTTAAGCGCTTTAAGGGTTTTAAGCGTTTGAAGCCTGGCAAACGGCAGGCTTGAATGCCTTAACAAGAGAGGGCTATGTGCAGGCAAATGAGGCCTTTGAAGCTTGGCAAACCGCTTAAACACAGACAAGCACTTGTTGCAAGAACGACCTTGGACAATGTGAAGGCCATGGCCGTGACAAAGCAGGTTCCACACCTCCGGTGGTCCCAGGCGTCGCCCCTGCCTTGGCGAAGGCCGGGTCGGCGGATAATTATATATATATGGGCCTTCATATATGCTGATGTATGACATATGTGTACAAATGATATATGTTTTACCATTTGTTTTTGATGTGAAAACTGTAAAGGTATTTGATTACTTACGACATGATACACATAGACATGGTCAATTGTTCTGGACTTCTTTCTGGTCAATTTTGCTGTTGTGGGGTCTGTATTCGTAAAAGTTGAATGCAAGCAACATGTGAAAAATATTGGATGTTCGACGCTTTCTTTTTGGAGTTTCACCGTTTTCCGTTTAACCTGGTTGATTGATTCCAAAGTCTCTACATATTCTCTGACTGGCTAGCTGGTTTGGATCAAACTGGAAAGCGGCAAAATTGTTTGTCCCTTGTATCAATCAGATCAACATAGCTCAACATAGCTCAACATACACTTGGTCATTTATAAATCCCATTTATAAATCCCAGTATCTACAACCCATAGGATCCATGTATGCTATATACGGTAACATTTACCATCAATATACCCCCAATGTTAGCATATATAGCATACATGGATCCTATGGGTAATTAATAACCAGTTAACATCCAAGACTCCTTGATGAACACCAAGAGCGGTCGACAGACGTCACCCTCGACTTTGTGGCAACACTCCCCCGTCTCCACCAGCTGGGACTTACGTTCTCCGCAAGAGGTTGGGTTGTACGTTATATGCTCATATTGTTGGCTTTAGGTTTAAAATAATTTTAGTTGGCTTTAGGTTTAATATATTTTAATATATGACAATTAATTATATTATATATATATATATTTTTTATATACAACTAGATAGAACCAGATATCATGTCTGGAATGTTATCCACATCTTATATTATATTGATACCGTTTATTCAAGTCGCTTCGCGACGAGCCGCCCGCACCCAGTGAATAGGACAGAGAAGAAAGAAGCGGGCTCGTGGCAGCTGACTGGGGTCAAACTTGGCTGTCCTTGGCCTAAGTTGGGCCGAACGCGAGGGAACTGGGATCCAACGTGGCGCAACTTAGGCACGCTTGGACGCAAGTTGGGTTTAACATGCGCAACTTGGTCCTGTGTGAGGGCAACTGCCGCCGAAGTTTGGCCCAAGATAGGCCTAATGTATCCCAATGTGGGGAACACGGCCTCGCACGAACCCCCAAGTAGCGGCGCACACGAAAGTTTTCAGCGTGTCGCATTGAATCCGCCAAATTGGGCTGAGTAGGGCCCAAGTTGCGCTATGTCGGGTCGAAACGGGGAATCTGGACGACGTTGGGCCGATATGCCAAATGTGCAAATTACCACAGTCCCGCGCACTTTTTAGCGCCTTGCTTGGCTCGGTTCGAAAATGGCCCCCTCCCCAGCTGCACCATCCCTGCTAAACTACCACGCCTCGGCACCTTCGGTGCGGGCGGATTTAAGTTCCGCAGCGGCCAGGCTTGAAGAGTTGGCACACCATTTTTACCCTCTGGGCCAACCAATATAAAGGCCGCTCGGCCGCAAAGCAGACTGGAATGATCTCTGGAGTTCGAGTTTTTTTTTGTTTAAAATAAAAGTCTGTCGGGTGAATGAATCAGAGATTAAATTCATCATTTTCCATCATTAGGCCATTTCCCAAACCTATACATAGATCTTGAAAAAAACGCCCACGATTTTGCAGGGATTGTCCCGGGTCCCGGGCGCTATAAGGAAATCACCCGCCAAGTTGGTTGAAAAGTTCACTTCACGGTGAATCGTATGGTTTATGCTAGATATATCATTATATATCTATTGTTCGTGGGTTCACACGCCATTAAATACCACCATGCATCATAGCTAGGGGGCCTCACCTTGTATTTTATCATGGTGATTTCGATGTATTTTTTGCTTCTCTTTTGGGGATCGCTATGGTATATATGTGAAATTCTATGTAGCTACCTAATGCAAATAGATGTTAAGATTGTGTAGTACCAGACATTGGTGTGACGATGCTTTTTTGAAAGAATCCTGGGACGTAGTCTACCAGAACATTGCATCGCATTTTGCTGGCAAATTGGGGAGGTGATGTGTGGAACCTCTCAGCTATCTCCTTTGTGTTGCCGACAACAGAACCACTCCATGATCTTCTGTGGAATTCAACACACTGGATGCATGTTTTTTTTGGGGGGGGATGTTGTATTTGTATGTATTTGTATGGTTCAACACTGAAAGTGTAACAACGATTTCTCCCCACAAGAATCGATGATCTCCCCCACAAGTTGTGGTTCTGCATGTCAAAAGATGGTGGGATGATAACAAGAAACTGACCCACCATACGCCATATCCATATAGTAACTTGGCATCTCCCATATATTATCCGAATCCATATATAGTCATCCTGGAGTAGAGAGAATATGGAGTTTTCAAAAACTCCTCACTGAAATGAGACCATGTTTGAGGATATTCTATCTACTTCAAGAGGACTATATTAGCCCTATACATATACGTATATACACATATGTATCCATATCTCCCTATATTAGTCATATATGAATCACAAAATTAGGCATGATATATCTATCTATCTATCGATCTATCTATCTATCTGTCTGTCTATCTATCTATCTATCTGTCTATCTAGCCATCTATCTATCTATCTATCTATATATATGAATATAGTGAACTAGTGCACTATTCTTTTTTTTCGTTTTTTTTCTGGGCAGAGAATGTCCCTGCGACAGTGCCGAGGCACCAGCGCCTCGTTGCCCTTGGAGGCCTTTGTGGCGGTGGACGTGAACCGTGACGGCTGCGCCGCAGGATTGCCCAAAGGCATCAGCAGCTGCGCCCCTTGGCTTCGCGGTGCAACGGTTGTGCAACGGTTGTGCAACGGTGGTGCAACGGGTTCGGTCATGGATCATGAAATGGTTTATGACATAGAAATGGTTGATGGTTGATGGTTGATGATTAATTATATATGATTTATGGAATATGAATGGTTGATGGTTGATGATGGTTGATGGTTTGGTTTATTGTTGGATATGATAATTGTTTTTGATGGCACATGGCTTATTTGTATGGGATTTGATGGGATTGGAAGGAGTCCTTCGGAGTCAGGAGTCAATAGGAGTCTAGCTCACATTCAAAAAAATGTTCAGCCTGCCAGGTGTTTTGCAACATCTGAACTTTTTTTTGAGAGCTTGGTGGCCCAGGCGACTCATTTCCTGACGGGACCCACATTTCCCAATGCGGTCTTAGAGTTTCTCTGGACCAGGCGCGAACGGTTCGGTTCGGTTCAGATCCCCCAAAGAGTGCACCTTCACCAGATAAGGCGGTTACATTGGCCGGGATTGGTGGAGAGTTCAGGCAGACACAAATGTTTTTTTTGGTAGACCCTTTTGGTTATTTGACATAGCTATGGAAAATCGCCATTTTTATTTGGTAAATAATGTCAAATTGTGTATAAATGGTTCATTTTCCATAGACATGTAACAAATGCCGGAGGGGATATGTGTTGCTGAGAATGGCAGATCCGTTGGGTACTGGACCCAAATCTTTCACGAGAGAATTTGGTTGACCCAAATCCCAAATCCCCACCCGCCTCCATAAACATATCAGCCTGCATCCATTTCCCGGAGACCTTTCCGTCATTTTTTTTTTCGGTCACCGCCTTGATATCAACAGTTTGCTATTGAAAATCACCATAGAAATAGTCGATTTTCCTATTCATAGCATGGTGATTTTCCGTTATGTAACAGTTTACCAGAGGGTATCACCTTTATTTTTGTCGGAATCGGTCCCGGATCAGGGTTGACTCACAGACATTTCATTTCCTCACCGGTTTGTTTGAGAACTGGGTACACCATTTTCCCAACATCCAAATCGCCATAACCGGGGCTTTATCCCCAAGTATCCCCAATTTTTTCAGACATACCCGAATCATATTTCTATATGAAAAATGGCCATGTTGTCTCCCCGAAAAAAAAAACATGCCCAGATAGGGAAAACTGTGTCTTACAGTGACCCATACCGGGCCACCCGGGCCACAGTATGGGCGCTCAATTCGATGGTGACATCCATTGGGAAGGACACGACATCTCTGTGTCCTGTCGCTGTCGTAACGGCGTTTGGGTGTGCTGGTAATTCTATGGTTCATAGTTAATACCCTCTGGTAATTTAACATAGCTATAGAAAATCAACATTTTTAATGGGTAAATCAACTATAAATGGGCCATTTTCAATAGCTATGTTAAATTACCAGAGGGTAGTGGTTAATAGTGAGGTTAATAGACTTATATAATAGTGGGGGTTAATACTGTAGTGGTGAATAGTGGCCAATACGGGGTGAATCATGGTTAATAGTGGGCTCAAAAATGGTCAATAGCGGTCAATAATAGCTGACAAAAACATGTGGTAAACAATATCATAAATCATCCCTTCGGGGGTCCTGCGTGGTCACTCCGTTGCAAGGCCCAAGAATAAACCCAAATTGTGGATGGCTTCTTATTGGGTAAACACCACATTACATACATCATATAATCCTATTGTGCCAAACATGGTGTAAATTCATGTAAATCCCCGACTTGTTGCCTTGTTTTTTTTTGGGGTGTTTGACACTAGAGGGATGGGATCTATCATGGCAAGCACGCAGAGCCCACCTTAGACAAAAGATAAGCAGTATTCCTTGGATCACATCCTGCGTACAGCTTACAGGTTGCACACTATTTCTGTGAGAGAGCGCTATGTGAAATATGATTGCATATATACATATATCATCATATATGTATACATGTATACAACACTGAAAATTGGGACCTTTTCCCAATTTGTATAGAGGAAACAGGAAGCCTCTTGTAGAGGCGAATGTTGGGTATCATTCTCCACCTCCAGCAAGTATCAATCATCTAGGGGTAGTTCTCAAAGTTGGGATCACTATTTAAAATGTGTCCTTTGGAAAGTACTCAACTTTCCATAAATTGTGAAAACGGCTGATCATTCCGACCCGTAGCCTTTGTAGAATGGTCTGATGGTCATTTTTCCGTCCAATGCTCCCACGACGTCTGGTTAGACTCCCATGACTCTGGAAGTTCAAATCCACGTTTCTGTGGAGCAAAGCCCCCATATTTTGCCATTCAAATCCACATTGCATTGTTGGTGGTTGAAATATTTTTTTTGGAATGAATTATCCATCAATGAATTATTATAATTATTTCTTGTGGACATCTACCTTCGTTATTCATCTGGATGAACGAAAAAAAATAGAACTCACGTAGCGACATCATCGGGATGATGGTCCAGCTGGGTGAGAAGAAACGAGAAGTTGGTTTCTTACCCATCTAAGTTAGTTTCTTAAACCTAATGTCAACCCTAGATTCATAAACCCCAAACGGCTCTAAAAAATTGGGGGGGGGTTTCTCATTTAAATATCAGATTTATACTGATTTATGACTACTTGGGGAATACTCCCCTAATTAATAAACCCGTGGTTTACAAATCCGAGGTTGACATTATAGTTATTCAAAATCTTCCACCTATATACTTCTTGCATGTTATAATCACCATCAGCCCTAGTTACACTGGTTGTAAAACCAGCTAAGCAATGAATTTATTACCAAATTATAATCACCATAAGTATCCGTTCAACTGATTGTATACTAGAACTTTTATAACCAACAACTGGTTGAATCACCATAAGACGATAACTGGTTGGTGGTTTCAAACATTTGAAGTATTTTCCATAGTATATGGGATATCATCCTTCCCATTGACTTTCTCATATTTTTCAAGATGGTTATTGCACCACCAACCAGCATATATTAATTATTAATTCGGGATATTGATTTGATGTCCTTTTCCTAGTTGATAGTTGATAGAGGGATCCCCCATCACCATAAGACCATAACTCATAGAATTGGATGATGGGAAAATTTACAGGAAAACCAACAACTTGATGGTAAAAACATGTAAAAACCATGGGTTCCTGCAGGTTTTCCCTTAAACCAATCCATTGAATCTGGGCAAATTATAACGACCTCACTGCGACCTCACTGGAATCATGGATAATAAGAGGAATCATCCCAACATGGCCTTAATTCAGGTTAGTGAATTATTGTAATTTGCCCAGATTGAATCACGTTGAAGTGAAGGTTTTTAAAGCCACCAGCTCTCCTCTCCGAGACTCACCCCTGAGGTGATTCGCCTTCGTGCCACGCACGTGGATACGGTGAGCAGCGAAGAGCCAACCGGCCGAATTTTTTTCGCGGAATGGGTGCAAGCTATCAGAGAAACACATTGGAAACCATGTTACAAGTTATAATGTGTATGAATGTGTTATACTTATCATCTATCATCATCCTTGATTATCCCGTGTTATCCATGATCTTTTTCTGCCGTCCTTGTCCACTGAAAAGCACTTGAGTTGGCAACACATGTGGGTTTGGTTGAAAATATGGCACGCCGAAATTTGATGGTTGATGATTCCTTTTCCCATTGAATTCGTTATTTTGTGTGTGCCCCAAAATATTATTGGACATTATTATTCCCCAAATTTATTCCCGAAAATGTCCAATGATATTCCCATTTGAGACAAACCCCTGTAGTTTTTATCAGCCGATCGAAGTTTCAGCAAGGCAAGTCGAAGGTCTGGAAGAAGCGGAGAAGCTGACGGAGAAATGGCAGGCCCAGCGTCTGTGGGGCCTGGTGTGATTGAGCAAAACCCGGACATTTTCGGGAATATCATAGTGATATATGGAGATATTAGGGGATGTAGAGAATTATAGAAAATATACGTATATAACTTATAACCAGTTTATGGAGAATTTTCATGTATACTTGGGCATATTTTATGGAATTTACCCTACTTGGGTGTGCAGTGCAGGGGTTGTACAGGTATGGCCATAGTAGCAACCTCATGATTGCTGGTTTTTATGCAACCCCACCAGTTTGTAGTGATAAACCCACAATTAATGCAGGGTAATCCATGAGTCATTGGCATTTCGTGGGTTATGAAACCCCAGCTTACAGAAAATTAGCCAAAAACCATACTGAATACTATAATCACTATTATAGTATATATATATACTATAGTAAACTTGGTTGCTTAACTTTAGTTTAACTATAGTTCCCCCCGGTTGTGCCCCCTTTTTTCTGTTCCCCCGCGGTTCTTGAAAAATCGCCGCGATATAGCGGCGGATCAGGACGCTCTACCGGGAAGTTTCATGAGTTCCGGAGCGTACATCTTCTTCGATCAATATAGGCCCGTCCGTGCGAATTGGGCCATCCAACTCAGGCATTGAAAAAAAGGGCGTTTTTTGCCGAGATAGGCTAGAGTTTCTATATCACTAAAATATGGAGAGTTGAAGCACGGCTAAAGCAACAAGAGTTCTGGTAGTTCCATAGTAGGGAGGGCTGCAAACATCACCACAAATGGTGTCTGAATAGTAGTAAAGTCCGCAAGAAAGTGATGCAGAGAGGATGGGCTCAAATCCACCAACCCCGCAAACCATTTGATTTTATTAAAGAACAATATGTTTGCATTGAATAGACTTTTTCTTTGCGATCGGGTCGCGACCACTAAATAAGGAAGCACAATGTTCAGCTACATTTCTGTTGGGGATTCCTGCTATGTCAGTGAACTGGAGGGAATAACCCTTTCATTGAATTTATATAATATAGCGGTCCTGTCCACCCTTCAGCATTTTTGCCCCAGTTCTAGGCTTTCATCCATTTGGGGTGCATCTTATTTAGGCTTGGTACCCCTCCAGTAGTGAATGAAACATGGCAAGGGAAAATCAACAACGGGCTCAGCTAGGTCAACGCCTGAGGTTGGTCCGATTAATCAACTGGATGTATATAGCCCGTCATATCCATATCCCCATTGCATTCTAATTTGCAGAGGATTTCCCACTATATTCCATAAACATAGGGCTTAAGATCAATCCTGGCTTAACAGTCGACTACGAGGTTTGAAGCAGTCCCTTCCATTGACCAGCATCGTTTGGCTAATGGGATGCTTATTGGGTTGGAACCCAATATACATCTGCGACTGCTATGGTAAGGGGTTCAAAACTTTGCTGCCCCAGTAAGGATATGCATTTTCCTTAGCTATGTATCTTGACTATGAACTACATATATCATATATCTATATGCTAGGCTGTCCTAGGTTATCAAACCCAGTTCCCAGTCATTTCCTAATTGTAGG
The DNA here is from genome assembly GCA_947184155.2 of Cladocopium goreaui. Classification (NCBI taxonomy): domain Eukaryota; class Dinophyceae; order Suessiales; family Symbiodiniaceae; genus Cladocopium; species Cladocopium goreaui. Next base: position 90,048 of record CAMXCT020002658.1, read on the forward strand.
GATCATCCCAATATAGATGCAAAAAATCATTTGACATGTTTTAAATCAACCGCTTGAACAAATCCACTGAACAAATCCCTGGATTTCTTGCTGAAAAACCCTTGCACGAAAACCAGGATCATTGTGGCGCAGATGACCAGCAGCATCGGTTTGTGTTTGGGTGCTGTCACGGTGATCAGTGCGCTGATTCTGGGGCACCCGCTCTCGGTGCTCACCGTGATCATCGTGCTGGGTGCCTGGGCTTTTAAAGGACCACGATGGCCAGGGGGGGCCACCAAGTTATGGGAATGAAATACTGGGAAAGATGATGCTCCATCAGTTTCTTTTTTCAGCTTTCTGGCGGAAAATGTTCATCTGTTTTGGAGACTGATTATGAAACTGAGGACATGAGGACATGATGACATGGCTGTAAATCACTTTTCTGGGATAATCCATGAATCACAGGGAAAATCACCCAAATTGCGCAACTTGGAATGGCTTCAAAAGACGGTCACTCTATTTATTCCAATTTTGCTGGGTTGTTCCCCCCAATTTTGGGTGCCATCGTCCTTTACAATTGCCATAGTGTTCGAGTGCTGAAAGCAGCCATATTTTTTGGCATTGCTTTTACCTGACTCTGTTGACATTTTTGAAGAGTGGATGGTTTAACTGACCTCAACTTAATCTTTTGTGAAATCATTTGCTTGGGTACAGAAAGAGCCGCCCAAATTACGGTTGTTGATTATTGTTGGTTTGTGGAATTATAAACCAATCCAACTCAAACATATTCAATCATATTCAAACACGAAACCTAGTTTGTTACAAACCAACATACCTCTCGTTGCCACTGTAACTTTCAAAACTGACTATTCCTTCCTGGGGTCACTGGGTATAGTCGTGAACCCGCAGGTTTGGTGTTTGTCGACCTGATGGGCAACATCGTCTCTTGGTGAGCGACGGCACGTATAAATCATGGG
>CAMXCT020002659.1:3341-72278 GCA_947184155.2 Cladocopium goreaui
GCACTGCAGTGAATCCACGAGCAGAACAACTGAGGTTGAAAGAGAAAGCGCCCATGATCACGCAGCCGCTACTGCATGCTCAGCGCGCCGCCATGACAAATGATAGCATGGGCCTCAGCCGCTTGTCGGCGGAACGGGCTGCTACGAGCGACTGCGCAGAGCGCGCAGGAGAGCTGGCTGCAAACAGTGATGTCGCGATTCCAGAAGCAGAATGGCGCACCTTTAGCAAGCCATCTGCAGCGATGGCGCGGAAGGTTGCTGCGTTTGAAAAGTCTGCCGGTGGATTCAAGCTGGCGCCGGAGCAATTGTCTGCTTGCAGATGGTTTGGTGAGGCAATGGATGTAGCTTTACAGGAAGAAGAGAACAAAACACCTTTGCGAAACCGTGCGCAGCACGCATGCCTTTTGATTGGCGCCGGTGGCACTGGCAAGACGACAATCATTTTAGAGCTCATGCTGGATGTTTTTTTGTCGCTTTTTTCCAGCCAGACCCGGAGAAGAAGAGCGATACATGATTGCCACCTTCAGCCACGCCCAATCGGATGCCATTTCCAATGATGTCTATTGCGCGCGAACATGTCATACTGCTTGCTCGTATCGTGTAGCCAGTTTGCGCAACAAGCATTTGGCCTTGAAGACAAAAGAGCAAGAGATGAAACAACGCTGGCAGCCTAAAATTTTGGTCATTCAAGATGAAATCAGTTTGGTGCCAGTTGCAGTGGAAAACATGATGCTTTACCGCAGCATGCGCGCCCGTCAAGATGAAGGCCTTGATCCAGCCAGCTATTTCCACCCAGGAGAGCTCATGGGACACATACCAATTTTGCTGATTGCAGGTGATTTTTTGCAGATCAAGCCTGCCAACGAGATCTCCTTAGCTGACAATCTCGAAGAGCTGATCTGCAAAATGCCGCACAGAGTGCAGACAGAACACCATGCTGCCCAGGCGGCATTGATGACCATTGATACAGTGATTCATTTGAAGAAGTCGAAGCGGTTTCTGGATGCTCACCTGCCAGAAATCACAACAGCCATGCGCACGTGCACGCCTGCTGCTCCTTTGTCCGAGGATCACTTGGCTCAGCTGCGCACTCGCAAAATCGAAAATTGCAAGAAAGAACTAACCACGGACTTGTTCAAGCATGGTCACGTCATTGGAATGTATTGGGAGAACATTGCTCGCAGCATGGTGGAACGGGCAAATCGAGATGCGCAAGACCTGGATGTGCCGTTGTTTTGTTTGCAAGCTGCTGACCAAAGGCATTCCAGAAAACTTGAGAGGGGGGACGAAAGGTAGGGGGGGAAAAGGCAGGAGGGAGAGGCAAGAGAAGGTGCGACTGTTTGTAACGCAAGCACGCCGACGACGACGACGACAACGACGACGACGACTACTACTACTACTATGAGGACTACTACTACTACTACTACTACTACTACTATGAGGACTACTACTACTACTACTACTACTACTACTATGAGGACTACTACTACTACTATGAGGACTACTACTACTACTATGAGGACTACTACTACTACGACGACTACTACTACTACTACGACGACGACTACTTCTACTACTATGACTACTACTACTATGACGACGACGACGACGACGACGACGACTACTACTACTACTACGACTACTACTACTACTACTACTACCAACACGGCTACTACTACTACGACGACTACTACTACTACTGCTACTACTATTACTATTACTATTACTTCTACTACTACGACTGCTGCTACTACTACTACTACTACTACCACTACCACTACCACTACCACTACCACTACCACTACCACTACCACTACCACTACCACTACCACTACCACTACCACTACCACTACCACTACGACGACGACTACTACTACTACTACTACTACTACTACTACTACTACTACGACGCCCAGGCCCATTACACTTTACATTCAATTGAGAAGATCAACAAGGGTATTAGGGAATATTAAACTCCCACCCATGTTAAACTTTACATTGAATTGGGAAGATCAACAAGGGTATTAGGGAATATTAAACTCCCACCCCCGTTAAACTTTGCATTCAATTGGGAAGATCAACAAGGGTATTAGGGAATATTAAACTCCCACCCCGGTTAAACTTTGCATTCAATTGGGAAGATCAACAAGCGGATTCATGACTTCGTGGAAATTGCGTTGAAGAGTTTGCCGATTTCTAACGTTAGATGTATAAGGTAGGCATTTTGGACAAGAATCGGTTGGAAAGAAACTTTTGGAGTTTGAAAAGCTCACCCAAGCAGCTGGAATGTTTGTGTGCTTGTTGTTGGTGAATCGTTATTCTTGTAGGTATACCGTGTTGTCAGCACGCGGACTCGTTGGACGGGCCTCCAGGGAGTCGACTGAGCTAGTTGTTGACGCTGTGGAGGCGCTTCCGCCACGACTACATAAAGTATCGTTTTTTTGTTCTGTACAATGACGTTCCGAACTCCGAATACGTGGACCCGGTGGAGGGGCCTCCAAAGGGTCAACCAAGTGAGGGGTTGACTCTGTGGAGGCTCTCCCACCGGATCCACAGAAACTATTGTTTTTGGTTAGTTGTTGCCTTTGTGATTTCTAGCAAGTTTACATAAAGTCCAACCGGGTCCACAGAAACTAATGTTTTTGGTTAGTTGTTGACCTTGTGATTTCTACCAAGTATACATAAAATATCGTTTTTTTGTTCTGTACAATTACGTTCCGAACTCCGAATAGGTGGGCCCGGTGGAGGGGCCTCCAGAGGGTCAACCAAGTGAGGGGTTGACTCTGTGGAGGCTCTCCCACCGGGTCCACAGAAACTATTGTTTTTGGTTAGTTGTTGACTTCTTGTGATTTCTAGCAAGTTTACATAAAGTCCAACCGGGTCCACAGAAACTAATGTTTTTGGTTAGTTGTTGACCTTGTGATTTCTACTAAGTATGCATAAAGTATCGTTTTTTGTTCTGTACAAGTACGTTCCGAACTCCGAATACGTGGGCCCGGTGGAAGGGCCTCCAGAGGGTCAACCAAGTTAGGGGTTGACTCTGTGGAGGTTCTCCCACTAACAAGGGTATTAGGGAATATTAAACTCCCACCCCTGTTAAACTTTACATTGGAATATTAAACTCCCACCCCCGTTAAACTTTGCATTCAATTGGGAAGATCAACAAATGTATTAGGGTATATTAAACTCCCACCCCCGTTAAACTTTACATTCAATTGCGAAGATCAACAAGGGTATTAGGGAATATTAAACTCCCATCCCTGTTAAACTTTGCATTCAATTGGGAAGATCAACAAGGGTATTAGGGAATAGTAAACTCCCACCCCCGTTAAACTTTGCAGTCAATTGGGATGTTGATGATGTTGATGATGTTGATGTTGTTGCTGATGATGCTGATGATGATGATGATGTTGATGAAATGAGGGAAAAATTCGTCATCCGTTTGCCCAAACGAACGACACGGGGAATCTCACAAAACATTGGCCCTGCGCAGTCAAAACGCACTTTCCCGGGCAGCACATCCGTCCTGGCCGTAGTACTACTACTACTACCACTACTACCACTACTACCACTACTACCACTACTACTACTACTACTACTACTACTACTTTTACTACTTTTACTACTTTTACTACTACTACTACTACGACGACGACTACTACTACTACGACGACGACTACGACTACGACTACTACTACTATCATTCGTATGGCACCTATCTCACTAGAATTTACCAAAGAACAGAAAACATCATTTTTTCGGGGTTGCGCTTCATCTCGCCTCGATGAAGCACAACCAAGTGCTTGGGAGCACAACCAAAGTCATTTATCGCACAAACATGAGCTTGGTTGCGCCCCCAAACGCTGGGTTGCGCTTCATCTCGCCTCGATGAAGCACAACCTTGGAAAAAGATATTTTTTTATCTTCTTTGGTAAATTTATGTCATCCAGACCGTAGCATATTCTAACTTCGCGAAAAACGCGAAAAAAGCGAAAAAAGTATCAACGTCGGAAAAGCGAAAAAGCAAAGCAGCAAAATCTAAAAAAACACAAAAGCAGAATAAAAGGAGAAAAAAGAAAGGAAAAACACGGAGAGGCTCAAAGGGAAAAATGAAACAAGAGTTACATTTTTTGTTTTTTCACGCTTTCTTTCAAGTTTTTCGACAGGCAAAATAATCTATGGTCTGGAAGACATAAATTTACCAAAGAAGATAAAAAAAATATCTTTTTCCAAGGTTGTGCTTCATCGAGGGGAGATGAAGCACAACCCACCGTTTGGGGGCGCAACCAAGCTCATTTTTGTGCGATAAATGACTTTGGTTGTGCTCCCAAGCACTTGGTTGTGCTTCATCGAGGCGAGATGAAGCGCAACCCCGAAAAAATGATGTTTTATGTTCTTTGGTAAATTCTAGTGAGATAGGTGCCATGCGAATGATATGAATAGGGGTCAGCATGATGTTAACGTTTATGTTCATCGTGGCACACCCAGTGGCGAAATGCTTTGATCCAAACATATCCGACGGCGACATGATGACATGATACACTCCACTACACCACCACACTACATTTCACTACTCTACATTGCACTGAATGACACTGCACCACAAATAGACAGGTAGACAGGTAGACAGATAGACAGATAGACAGATAGACAGATAGACAGATAGACAGATAGACAGATAGACAGATAGACAGATAGATAGACAGACAGACAGATAGATAGATAGATAGACAGACAGATAGCCAGGTAGACAGATAGATAGATGAAAGAGAGAGAGAGAGAGATAGATAGATAGATAGACAGACAGATAGATAAATAGATAGATGAATAGATAGATAGAGAGAGTTTTGAGCGATAGATGGGTGGAGAGATAGAGAGATAGATAGATAAAAAGATAGACAGATAGATAGATAGGTAGATAGATAGACAGACAGATAGATAGATAGATAGATGGCTAGATAGATTGATAGATAGATAGATAGATAGGTAGATAGATAGGTAGATAGAAAGACAGATAGGCAGATAGACAGGTAGACAGATAGACAGATGAAAGAGAGAGAGAGAGATAGATAGATAGATAGATAGATAGATAGAGAGATAGATAGATAGAGAGATAGATAGATGGCTAGACAGATAGATAGATCGATGGATAGATAGATAGATAGATCGATCGATAGAAAGATAGATAGATCGATAGATAGATAGATAGATAAATATATAGATAGAGAGATAGATAGATAGGTAGATAAATAGATATATATGTATAGATAGATAGATCGATAGATCGATAGATCGATAGATCGATAGATAGATAGATAGAAGGATAGATAGGTAGGTAGGTAGGTAGGTAGATAGATAGATAGATAGATAGATCAATATATAGATAGAGAGATAGATAGATAGATGAATAGATAGATATGTATATATATAGATAGATAGATCGATAGATCGATAGATAGGTAGAAGGATGAATAGATAGATAGATAGATAGATAGGTAGATAGATAGATAGATAGTTCGGGGAACAATATAACACTATTGGCCTTCTGCTTTTTTATTCGCGGGTGCTGTGAGACCAGGGGTTCAACATTGAATTTTAAAAACTCAATGGGCGCAATTGAAAATGAATGAAAAAAAAGGATCTCACAAACTCAGTTCGGTAAAAAATCTTGTCTTGGGAGGGGCTTTATTATTAACCTCCCAACATTACTCTGTGTGTGTGCGCTTGTGATTGTTCCACTTTTCTTTTTTAGGTGGTGTACTTACTGGTGTGGCTGATTGAACAGAGCAATTACTGGATTCATTGTCACACAACGAGGAAAATCAAGCCTTAAAAGCGTCCATCTTGCCTTTGTTGTTTTTTTTAGGTGCTTGTTGAACCCTTATTGACCCTGTGCCATTCCATCTTGCGGCCATGTTGGGCCTATGCCAGGCTTATGCTGACGCTTTGTGGCATTTGTTGAAAGCTAATTGATCCCATGTCAGGACATCTTCCCTCTATGTTGGCTCTATGCTGCGTTTATTTCATCTTCTAGGAAACAGATTCGGAAAAATTTGCCTATTCCAAGAACACAGAAAGTACACATTTCTGGACCAAACATGAGCTCAATTTCATCCATGTCGTCCACTTTTCAGACGCTTGTTGAGCCCCATGTCAGGTCATCTTGCAGGTTTGTTGTGCCATTGTTGCGCGTATGTTGCTTTTTGTTGGCTTTTGACTTGCTGGCCCCAAGTACGTCCATGTCAGCTATGTTGGGCCTCCATATCTTGGAATCATCTTGCAAGGGCCTGGTCCAGGCCTGGGTGCCTGCCTGTTCTTATGCCCGCCGGGCGTAAGCGCAGGCGGGGCTTTGGCAGCGCAGGTTTGGCAGGGTAAAGGCTGTTTTTGCATCATTTTAGGCCCAAAACCTGTTCGATGAAGGGCCTGCCTGTTCTTATGCCCGGCGGGCATAAGCGCAGGCGGGTGAAAAGGAGACATTTCATCCACAGGATTGTTTTGCCGTGGATTCCCATGAGAAATGGAAATTTCATCCATGGAATGGAGCCAGTTTGCAATGAAATGGCCAATTTGAAATGAAATGGAGCCAGTCTGGGGTAACTGGGGGTGTAAGCCAAGTACATAGACGACAGTCCATTTGGATGACTTAGTAAACCAGAGCTATGAAACAGTATAAGTGGTATGACGTGTCCAGTGTTGCTTTCTTGCTTGGCTGTGACGAATTCAGAGCCAACAAATGCCCCACAGAATTACGACCGAGTTTGTGAGCGGAGTAGAAAAACTCGGTCGTAATTTTTTTTCCTTCTACAATGCCCGAGAAAGGATTCTAGGTGTATGTTGCAGACCATGGGGCCAGTTGACTATGGCCACTAACCAGATAACTCCTTTGTATCCATGTATGTTTGTAAATATGTCTGTCTGTCTGTCTGTCTGTCTGTATGTATGTATGTATGTATGTATGTATTTATGTATGTATGTATGTATGTATGTATGTATGAATGTAATGTTATGTAATGTGATGTAATGTTATGTCACATTAAGTCGTGTAATGTTATGTTATGTTACATCATGTATGTCTGTATGTATGTATGTATGTACGTATGTGATGTAATGTTTTTCACACTAAGTCATATAATGTTATGTTATGTTACATCATGTATGTCTGTATGTATGTATGTATGTGCGTATCTGCGTATGTGTGTATGTGTGTATGTATGTATGTATGTATGTATGTATGTATGTATGTATGTATGTATGTATGTATGTATGTATGTATGTATGTATGTATGTATGTATGTATGTATGTATGTATGTATGATAGATATATAGATATATAGATAGATAGAGAGATAGATAGATATATATATATATATAGATATATAGATAGATGGATAGATAGATAGATAGATAGATAGAGAGATAGAAGGATATAGATAGATAGATAGATAGATAGATAGATAGATAGATAAATAAACAAATAGATGGATAGATAGATAGACAGAAAGAAGCATCGATCAAAAAATAGATAGATCGATAGCTAAATAGATCGATAAAAAGATAGATAGATAGATAGATAGATAGATAGATAGATAGATAGATCGATAGGTAGATAGATAGATACATAGAAGGATAGATTGATAAATAGATACATAGATAGACAACTAAATAGATAGATACATGGATAGATAGATGGATAAGGAGGTAAGTACATAGTCAGAGAAAAAGAAAGAAAGAGATGCGGACCAGGGGGGAATCGAATGGGGGGGGGCCAAGAACACAGAAAGTACACATTTCTGGGCCAAACATGAACTCAATTTCGTCCATGTCGTCCACTTTTCAGACGCTTGTTGAGCCCCATGTCAGGTCATCTTGCAGGTTTGTTGTGCCATTGTTGCGCGTATGTTGCTTTTTGTTGGCTTTTGACTTGCTGGCCCCAAGTACGTCCATGGCAGCTATGTTGGGCCTACATATCTTGGAATCATCTTGCAAGGGCCTGGTCCAGGCCTGGGCGCCTGCCTGTTCTTATGCCCGCCGGGCGTAAGCGCAGGCGGGGCTTTGGCAGCGCAGGTTTGGCAGGGTAAAGGCTGTTTTTTCACCATTTTAGGCCCAAAACCTGTTCGATGAAGGGCCTGCCTGTTCTTATGCCCGGCGGGCATAAGCGCAGGCGGGGGAAAAGGAGACATTTCATCCACAGGATTGTTTTGCCGTGGATTCCCATGAGAAAGGGAAATTTCATCCATGGAATGGAGCCAGTTTGCAATGAAATGGCCAATTTGAAATGAAATGGAGCCAGTCTGGGGTAACTGGGGGTGTAAGCCAAGTACATAGACGACAGTCCATTTGGATGACTTAGTAAACCAGAGCTATGAAACAGTATAAGTGGTATGACGTGTCCAGTGTTGCTTTCTTGCTTGGCTGTGACGAATTCAGAGCCAACAAATGCCCAACAGAATTACGACCGAGTTTGTGAGCGGAGTAGAAAAACTCGGTCGTAATTTTTTTTTCCTTCTACAATGCCCGGGAAAGGATTCTAGGTGTATGTTGCAGACCATGGGGCCAGTTGACTATGGCCACTAACCAGATAACTCCTTTGTATCCATGTATGTTTGTAAATATGTCTGTCTGTCTGTCTGTCTGTCTGTCTGTATGTATGTATGTATGTATGTATGTATGAATGTAATGTTATGTATGAATGTAATGTTATGTAATGTGATGTAATGTTATGTCACATTAAGTCGTGTAATGTTATGTTATGTTACATCATGTATGTCTGTATGTATGTCTGTATGTATGTATGTATGTATGTGATGTAATGTTTTTCACACTAAGTCATATAATGTTATGTTATGTTACATCATGTATGTCTGTATGTATGTATGTATGTGTGTATGTGCGTATCTGCGTATGTGTGTATGTGTGTATGTATGTATGTATGTATGTATGTATGTATGTATGTATGTATGTATGTATGTATGTATGTATGTATGTGTGTATGTATGTATGTATGTATGTATGTATGTATGTATGTATGTATGTATGTATGTATGTAGTATGTATGTATGTATGTATGTATGTATGTATGTATGTATGTATGTATGTATGTATGTATGTATGTATGTATGTATGTATGTATGTATGTATGTATGTATGTATGTATGATAGATATATAGATAGAGAGATAGATAGATAGATAGATAAATAGATATATAGATATATATATATAGATAGATAGATGGATAGATAGATAGATAGAGAGATAGAAGGATATAGATAGATAGATAGATAGATAAATAAACAAATAGATGGATAGATAGATAGACAAATAGAAGCATCGATCGATAAATAGATAGATCGATAGCTAAATAGATCGATCAAAAGATAGATAGATAGATAGATCGATAGGTAGATAGATAGATACATAGAAGGATAGATAGATAAATAGATACATAGATAGACAACTAAATAGATAGATACATGGATAGATAGATGGATAAGGAGGTAAGTACATAGTCAGAGAAAAAGAAAGAAAGAGATGCGGACCAGGGGGGAATCGAATGGGGGGGGGGCCCCCCCCCTAAGTCTCCGTTCGTGACTCTCGGCTCTCAATTTCCGGGAAAGGAGCACCCACCTCCCCCAGTACTAAACTAGTACTAAAGTACATAGAACTCAGGTAGCCTAGGCTACCTTTCGTGACCTGAAAAAATGAAGTATGAAAGAACCTCTTTAGGATGGAAAATGAACTGCGAAACAAGCACAGTGGGTGAAAAATGGTGAAAATATCACCAAGTACGAATTACTTTGCTCGTTGACTTTTTGCGATGAGAAACCCAGCTGTTGAACCGCAGTCGTTGACAGTGCGCAAAGTCTCCATCCGATCCCTGCCTGAAGCATTTTCCGGAACTTGTCGTAGTGCGGGTGCCTCGTCTCCGAAGCAAAGTTTAAAGAAACTCAGGCGGCAAAGGCCGCAAATTGATTGCACGATTTGGGGCTCGCATGAAGCCTGAGGGCGTTTCTGCTTAAAGTTTAGCCTTAAACCATCTTAAACCAATCCAAGAAATACGGAAAAACAAACTCATAGAAACCAGGTGAACCTAGCTGGCAGCAACACCATTGAAAGGTGATGCTGGAAGCCTGAGTATGGAAACTCTCTGACGCATACCTTGGGAAACCCTTGGACTTCCGTACCTTTGAGAAATGGAAACAGCTCAAAATCTTCGGTTACTGCAATTGGCCCGGAGAATTTGAGCAACACCCTGGCATCGCAGGACATCAAGGAACACCAACTGGACATTGCTGCTAAGAGACTTCCATGTGGCTTCGGTGGTTCGCTCATCTACCCAGTACACCATACCATCCTGGTGTCAGAAACCAAACAGAAAGCACGCGATCCCAAAACATTCCTTGGTAGACTCAAGATATGGGTCCTGAAAAGTGAGAGTAACCCGCGCGGGCAAAATTCTAATCTCCAAACATACACCAGTAATGATGGTTCATTTTTTGGCGGCTTCCAACCAATTTTCGACACACTCATGCACTTGCTTTAGACATTCTGTTACAACTTTGTCCTTGACGTACTGGGAGAACCATGGAGGCAAAGGCTCTTCCTGGCGGTTGCGCTTTATTAAACTCCCTGTGGGAAAACGCTGGTGAAAAAGGTCCTGTCCTTGAAGGCTGTGAAGATCCATAGGATGTTTTCATCCGTGGCTGGATCCACGCCCAAATAGCGCATGTGCTCCTGGACTTGACTTCACCACACTTGAGACGTCATCAGTGGACCTTGGAGCCTGACATGGATTGGTTTTGTTGGGAAAATCTACGGGAAACCATGGCTTTTGCCACCAGAAAGATAAAACAAGTTGCTTCTGGCTCAGATTTTCCACTGGTCCTGCAAGTCTGGTTCTATTCCATCCGCACAATACAGGATTCCTGAGAGAAAAGGTGTGAACACTGCCACAATCAGATGCAGTGAGCTGTCAAGATTTTAGGGTACCAATGGACCCTCAAATGGCTGATCATCTTTAAAATTGGCCATCCGAACAAATGGGTCCCCGGCCATCCACCATGGTCTTCTGGTCTGTTCCTTGCTTCAGTGCCATCTGGACCTGGATGGACAACCAGGCCCTTCAGAGGAAAGCCGATCTTTCGTCGAAATCTGTGTAAGGGTCGCCAACTCAAAGCGATAGACTCATCAATCTGATAAAGGTAGGTCTCATCAGTTGCCATTAGAAGGAACCCTGATGGTTCTTGAATTTTCGCGGCTCCAAAGTCCCAAAAAATCAATGGATCGAGCCTCATCTCGGGTGACGCCAAAGGTCCGCCATGGTCCTCGCTCATGTCTCATTGCACAACATGCCACACTGGAGTGATGCCCAAATCTGTTTTCGCACAATCCCCCCCAAACCTGCTCTGAGTAGGTTTCAACATGTTTCAACCATCCGGTTGGAAGGTTGGACTTTCCAAATTTTTTGGTGCCCGACTCGTCCTTGATTGAAGAGGCGCATGTCTCTGTCCTCCTTGCCCTCGATGACCGTCAAGAACTGACAGGTGACACCGCGTTTTTTAATGTCAATCTAGGCTTCAGAACACCCTGTTTTGTTTTTATTACTGTTCCATTTAGGTACCACAAAATTGAAGACTGTGAAGATACAAGACACATGATTAGTGAGTCTTTAGGCTCAAGGGGTCTTCCCCCCCAAAAAAGAACATTTAAACAGCAACACGTCCAACATTGGTCCAACACTTTTCTGTTTCACCATGTTTCACCTGATCCCAAATCTCCGCAATGTTGGCGTTCCATTCAAACACCGTGAAATCTTCCGGGGTGGGACCTCGGACGAACATCGGAGCCACGGCCAGGGTCAGGGTCACGCAATCGCAAGGCTGAAGTTCCAAGGCCGTGACTCTGTGGAAGGTATACAATCTGAAACTCTGGACCAAATGTCCCCTGCAGAATTTCAGCCGAATTTCAATGATCATGTTGTGAATTTTGATCTGAAAGCAGCAAGTTTGCTGAAACAAAAACCAGGCCAGATTGAAACACGTAAAGGACAATTCCAACATGCCCTGACCGCCATGCGGCTCCGCCTGTCTCGTCATGAAAACTATCTCGTCGTCCTCCCACTTGATGATTACCTGAACGCTCGAGAAATTCAAGGCTCACATCTGCACGCTCGGCTCTAAACGTGTCCCGCGTGCCTTGAATCCTACGGGAATGTCGTACTTGCCTTCAATTTTGTACCTCAGCAAAGACAGAAAATGGAGGTAAAACCAGGAAGTAACATCTGAAAGTACTTAACTCAGATCACCTGGGTGTGCCTAAAACATGGGGAAAGTCTGTCATTTTCCTGTCAAACAAACAATCTAACTGTGTTTTTCCCCTGGCACAGGAAGATACTGAGAACTGATTTCCCATGGTGTTCCCCACTCAAACACCGTGATTTCACAGCCAGCCATGTTCGGTTCCCATTTAGTTTGATTTTCCCATGAACCACCGGCTTCCCATTTGTGCCTGTGCCATTTTCCCAGCTGGGTTTGAACAAAACTCACATACCCTTAAATATCATGGTTCATCATGGTTCATCATGGTTCATCATGGTTCATCATGGTTCATCATGGTTCATCATGGTTCATCATGGTTCATCATGGTTCATCATGGTTCATCATGGTTCATCATGGTTCACCATCACCATCACTATCACCATCACCATCATCACGATCATGGTTTTCTCTCTCGCTAAATCATGCCAAATCCATCTAACCCCATCTAACCGCTGCGGAGACATCCTCCCTGTTTTTTGGGTCCCAGCCCCTCCCTCCCTTTCCGCTCGGCTGAGGAGACGGACTTTGAAGGATTGGGGCCCTGATACTTCAGCCCGAAGGACATCACCAGCAAGGGCCTGTCCTCAGAGAGAAAGAAGGCCGCGCCGAACAGCACCCGAACTTAAAACCACAACGGTCACTTTGGTCTCTTCAAATTGCCTATATATATATATGTATATATATGTATATATATATATATGTATATATATGTATATATATGTATATATATGTGTATATATGTATACATATATATATATATAATCATTAATTATATATATATATGTTTCTTTAATACATCATTTTCCGAGCCATTTACCAAGTCCTGTCTGTTTACACCAAAGGTTTCTAGTGTTTTTTTTGGAAGCCAAGCATCATCTGCGATGATCAGATGACCTTCTTGTCTTCTCCTGAAGTCTTGAAGGCCCTCGGTTTGGTTCACGATGTTCGCCTGGCAAGGGAAAGACCGCTCAGGGTAGCCTCTACTCCAAGGCGCTACTCCACTTAGCAAGTGGGTATGTGTCCATAATCATAGGGGTTATATGCCAACGTACTGTATGGGAGTTATTACCATCATAAAACCCATTTTTTTGCCCTAGCTGCACCTCCAAGTAGTGATACATGGCTGGCTGACAGGAGAATGCACATAGCTGATGGGAAAATTCACCAATGGGAACGGAGAATCCGGAGAATCTTCATTGCCCATGTTCGTTTTTGATCGTGCTGCTGATATCCCTAGTTTCGCCAATTGGCGAATATCCACATGGTACCAAGCTGGATCTGCCAATGCTTGTTGGGGATATTCTTCACCATCCCCTCATGATATCTAAATGTGATTCTAGATTCTAAATATTATACTTAATGGTAATTATATATATAAATTATATACTTAGTATCACCAGTTTCTTGATTATACTTACCCATCCCAAAGTCTCAAGTCGCCGAGATTGTCATCTGGAAAATCCTCCGACTTCGATGATTTCCCCGTTCAAACCTCCATAAACCGGGCCACAGACAGGGCCTCGCCTGGTCAAAGTATCCCCCTGTGAAGATCTCCGGCGGCCGCTCTTCGTACATTTCCATGGCCTCGTGGGAAGGAACTTCATGGTTACTGTAACCCTAAAAACCTGTTTGTTTCATCATTTTCTCTATTCAAAAATAACCATTTGGTGGGACTGGTATACCATATTGGTGGACATCTCCAACGAATCGAATTTGACGGACAATTTGTTTACACATAAAAACCATGGAACATGTTAACAACTGATTTATATCATCAACATGGCGACTTAACCAGCAAATACCCGAAAAAGGATCGTCACTAATGACGGGGAAGATGATCCACACGATGCGGGTATATCATCATCAATCTCAGGGATATCTAATCACCAAGACTTACATATCACGAGGACATGTGTAGAACCAAGAAAGATCAGTGGTTGGGTTTGGGTATAGTAGCGATCCAAAATGCAGAACGAAAGGGATCAGGCTCTTCGCACTTGCAAGATTAAAACATGCTAATTTGAGATGTGAATCATTTGGAACCCTGTTGATTTCACATTGGAAATGAAATGTCATCAAACAATTTGAGAGGAATGATGGTTACCAACGCCACCTGAAGTTGTATACATCCCTATCTACTGTGTCCTGTCATATTATGGCCATAAGCAAGTGTTGCGCCGGAACATTTTGCGCAGAGTGCTTCCAAGCAGCAGTGAACAATCAGCAATCAGACTCTAAAACTATTCCAAATCAACTTCTACGGAGTGATTCCCTCCCAACTTGAACCCAAACTTCGGTTAGCGGTTAGAGCGACCACATATGCAGCATGGGTGATGCTTGCAACGCGTCCTTTCCGCATCCTTTCGGGAGATCACCGAGAATCAAACTTCAGTCTTGCATAGTATTTAGGGCCTTTAGGGTCAAGGACCCCGTGCAAAACAAAGTGAGTTCTTTTTCTCCATGCATATTCGATGTCAAGCCGAAGAGAAACCACGCTGCCCAAACCTCCAAGGCAAAGCAAGTCATGCACGCTCCCAGCCATGCTGGAGAATATTCGATGACAACCACAACAAACAATGCGCATTGAAGCTGAATGCAAAACACACAGGCAGCCATTGTCGGATGCGAAAACTACAAGAGCTAAGTGACTCAATGTTGTTCCTCGAGAAAACGATGACCACAATGCTTCCAAGGAGCCATGGAATATCGAGGGACTCCCAACTTGAACCCGCTCTGGGTGACAGCTCTACGAAGCATGGCTCAGGACAGGCCGATGCATCTGTGGATGAAATCTACCTCTCCCATATGGCCCATACATATCTTGTTTCAGTGTGGTCTTTCCATATCTTCGCGAATAGCGAATATGGTAAATCCGGCCACCTTTTTTTTCCAACATCTCACGGATATTATGACTTGGATGTGCTTTAAACGTTCGGCAAGTTGACATTGCAGAGTTTTGTCACCGCAACCACCAGGATCACAGCAGTCACTCAAAAAAAAACCTGAAATCCTTGCCACAAAAAGGATCAGCTCTATTTTTCACCCTGCATCTTCGATGTCAAGGTTTTGACACAGAAGCGACAAAAGAACGTGAGGAGTGTCGAACTGGGTTCCTGAAGAAGAGATGCCAAAATGCAAAGAGCTCCACAGCAAAGCTGGCCACACAGGCTCCCAACCATATGGTCGAATATTTGATGATGACCACGAGAATCAACACTGACTGAAAAGACGAGCTAAACGAGCAAGCAGTTAGCACCACCGCAGTCATGGATGCACCCGCGAGCGTCTGCCAGATTCCACTTGAGAAGGCTCGGGCTGCCAGGCAGCTGGTTCGTAGCCCCAAAGGAAATGTTAGGATCCAAAACACTGGGCCCTGTATTCCATTTATAAACGCATTTCCAAGCATGTACTCAGTGACCGAAGCATAGCCCCAGTTTGAGGCGGACAGCTCACAATCAGCCCGGCCATCACAGCCAAGCGCAACCGTGAAGCCGCCCAAAACCAAAGGCAAAACAGCAGCGATGCAGGAGTTGAGAGGGAGAAAGTCCTCTTTTCCGATGGATGCCTCAACGCTTTCACGCAATGGTCCCCTCACATATGTGTTGAACTGATCCAAGATTTCATCGCGAGTGGGGTAGCTGGTGATGTGACGGATGTCTCTAAGCGCTTCTGGGGACATCAAAGGAGCATCAGCGGCATCTGCGGCATCTGCAGCATCTGCACCGAAAGAGACTTGAACTGGAGGCTCCAAAGCTTCATCGAACAAGTCTAATATCTGTTCCTCGATGACTTTCCGGTCACTTTCCACTGTGCACTCAGCACTTCGAATGTCGAAGTGCTCCATCTGACTCAGCATCAACTTGTGCTTTTGCAGTTTCTGCATGCACAGCCAGAACCAAGGGAGCCCAACGCCTACAGGCACAGCCACAGTGGCGGGTACTGCAATCATCATGAAAGAGGCCACGTATGACAGCCTTGAATCCCAATTACCTTTCTCCCAGCACCAGACTTGCCCGACAACGGAGAAGCATACCAAAGTCAAAAGAGCAAAGCTCGACAAGACCCACAACGGCATCCAGGTAGGCACAAATCGTATGGCCTGCGGGGCTGAAGAGGCTTTTACCCAAATAGCGACTTCATAAATGCACCACAGTCTTTGCCAATACGTGTCTTGGATTGGATTGGAGGAGGACGTCAACCTGCTCCTCACCGAAGTGAAGTAGTTAAGACGCCGAAATTGCCAACGCAGAGCCGGAGCTCTTTGCACTGAACAAACCGGAGGGCAAGTTCAAGCCAAGAAAAGTACCACCCATGCAGCTGAAGAAGCAGCAAACGCTCATTCAAACGACCTGTTTTGACGTGGTTCGTGTTCAAGCAAAACTTGCCAGTAGGGAAGAGAACCCTTTAGTTGCGCCTTCCAAGCTTCTCCAGCCCAAACAACTGCCTCTCTGTGTTGTGACAAACAAGTAGCAATCACCTGCCGAAATTGACCTGTAAGATCAGCCGCGCTAGCATCCGCTTTGGCATTGAGCATGCGGCAACGCAAAACATCAAGCCACCCTTCGGGTGGGCGCCATCGAGGAACTTTATTATGCGAGGGAATCCAAGCACAAGAAGAGCCATCAACCAAAAGCATCCTAATATAATGCCAGTATGGAAAAAGATCTCCACCCCACTGACCAAGCCGCATGCCACGATGAAGACGTTGCACAAGAGCTTGGTTGTCAATCAGCAAGCGCACCGCTCTGTTCGCTTCATGGGAAGCCAAGCAGGCTTGAAGAAGTGCACCTCTCTCGCCCGCAGCAGGAGTTTGCTCGAAACCATGCACCAACCCATTGACCGTGGGCCCGAGATGTGCCGCCACAGCCCAGCTGGCACGCTGCCAAAGTTCGCACCCTGGAGCGATTGCGCAACTTCCATCCAAGCCCAAAGTCGGCGTTTGATGTGGGTCAAACTGTTGTAGAAAAGCCACCAGAATGGGGTCGGCCGTCATATCTTCAAATGGAAGAACAGCTGGAGCATCCACAAGAGGAACAAGCAACCGCCTTTCAGTTGGAGTTTTGAGATCACCATGCCAAGGATTTGCCTCGCAGTAGAAAGTGAAATGCTCACGATCAGGAGAGCTCAAACCACAATCACACTGCAAGTCGACTTCCAAACGTTGAGTAACTCTCCCATCCACTGCTGCACCTGTCAAGACTCTGCGACCACAATAGTTCAAATCATGCGCCACATTGGCCTGGAATTGGAACACAGGCAACTTACCTTCAGGTAAAGGACCCTCCGTTTTAGTGTCCTTCGTCCACATAAAAGCCAGCCATGCTGCAGCAGCAGCTTTGTATAAGCTTGAAGAAGACATCCACCCTGGTTTCAAAGTCCCACGGGAGTGATCCACAAACCACCCTCAACACGCCAATTCCAGTCTTTGCAAACAGTATTCCACCTTGGGCCTGGCGAAACAGCGGCGGGCACACCTATGGCCAAGCGGCACTGGCGCTGCCATTCAGCCCGGGCTGCAGCAAAGTGAAGCGCAAAAGCAGGATGCAAACGCGGTGTGCCCAAAGAGTTCCAGAACAGCAATCTACTGCGACCTGGGGCAGGCTTGCGCCCCCAGACCGCCGCTTCAATACTGGAGGTCCAACTCTTGATGGTATCAACATCATAGTGGTGAAAAGCTCCTGTCCATGCAAACAAAGAGATCACCAACTGTCCCAGCAAGGTCTTGCGGGTGCCCAAACGTTTCGCTGCCAACCTGATTTTGCGACACCTCTCCTGAATGTCAAAGGAAAGCTTCTCTGCATTAACACAAGCACCTGCACGCTCCAAATTGTACTGAATACCCAGAAGCGTGAACTTGCTGCAAGGAGCCCCCAACACGTCCTGTATCTGTGACAGCTGAGGCGTCAAATGTTGCTTGGTTGTGAAACTATTTAACTTGTCAGGATGGAGTTCCATGCCCAGAATTGCATCAACCTGCGCACCTGCCTGCATGGCGTTGGTGACCACGTGAATGCCGTTGACACCTTTCTTCCACATTGTGCGGTCATCCAAATAAACTGCAAGAGAAACACGAGGCTCTTGCAAAAGAACGAAGCGCACCCAGACTACCATCACCGCATTGAGTAAGGCTGGGCTTGCCGGGCAGCCCTGCAGCAGCCCCCGCCGAGCACAAATGGGCTCTGAATGGAAAATGCCTTGCCAGGCAAACCACCTGCGTTGGTCAGTGTAAAAATTTTCCACCATGTCACACAAACTGGCCGGAGCACCCAACCAGCGCCAAATAGCAAGTGCAGTCTTTGGACAAACTGAATCGAAACACCTACGGATATCGGCCTTGCAGCCAACAAAATCAACTCTTGAACGTTTGGCAGCACGAATGTCTTCGTAGAGCACTTCATGAACATCCATAATGCCTCTTCCTGGACGGCCGCCACAAAGCTGAGGCAAGGCCCATTCTTGTATCCATGGTCGGAGCTTTTGCAAAGTTGCACTCATGCAGATGCGCCACAGGACCGTCGTGATGGCAAGTGGGCGCAGGCCCCCGGCCGCCTTTGGAATCAAGGCTATGCGAATATCTTTCCACATTGTAGGAACTTTCGCACACTGCATGCACGCCGACCACAAGACTGCAACGTGATTCCAAAAGGACTCCGGCAACTTGCACAAATGAGCCGCAGTCCAAGCATCCATACCAGCCGCTTTTTGTTTAGCTTTCAACGCAGAACGCGCCAAATCAGCCCCAACCACTTGAATGCTTTCAGGCGTGACTGGGTCGACCTGATTGTTGAGCTGCAAACACAAATTTGAAACCTGGTCTAAATGTGGGAGGTGGTCCGGATTCCAATGCGTGTGCCACGCAGCTGCCTCCTGTCTTGCCTTATCTTCAGGCAAAATAGGACCATCGACCTGTGTTGCTGTAGGTGGATCAGGTGGTTTTTGCTGAACCCACTTCCCCAGTTTCGCAACATTTTCTTGAATGTCCTCTTTCCAAGCAGCAAGGCGTCGCTGAGACGCCTTTTTGGCCACCTCATCTGCAAGAAGCAAAGCGGCGGGAGCCAAACCACCATCAGATAAAGAAAACGCAGTAAGAGACGAGTGCAAAAGCGGAGCATCGCGCAACAGCTTGGTTTGCAATTGCGGCGAAGGAGCTTTTTGATATTCGACCACCCGCCGTGCAAATCTTCTCAGCTTTCGCTCCTCCAAAGTCTGCAACGTAGGAGCTTTGGTTGATGGGGGGCTCGCCATTTTGTGCGGGCCGTCCCTTGATGCCCTGCTGGGCTTGCCTTGTGCAAGCAGCAAAGATTCAGCACAGTTGCTCAGGACCACCCAAGCTTGATCCACATTTCCGACGGCCAGAGCATCGGTGAAATCTTGCTGTGATTCTGCCCAAGCAACATTCCAGTTCTCAACCTCCACATTGCAAAGCAAGAGTGGTGCGCTTGCCGGCAATCTCCAAGGCGTGGGTAAGCTACCATGCACATGTATATCGTAAATGACTGCATCATGGTCAGCAACACCTAAAGACTGCATTCTTCCGGAAACAACAACTCTGGGAGTTGAAAGCGCGTAGTCAATGACCACCCCTGTGTATTCACCATCTGAGTTGCGGTGGGTGCCAGGGCCAATCTGGTCTCCGCAGACTTGTTCATCGCAAGAATACCATTGCCCCGACGCCAGCGCGGTGGAGGCCGGCCAAACATGCCTTTCCCTGTTGAAATCGCCCACAATGATTGCTTCTTCGCCCAGCATAGCAACGTATTCAAAAATGGCAGCCAAGGCGTGGCCAGCAGCTGTTTGATCGTTGGCATGTAGGTACACATTGATCAGAAGAAGCGGTCGCTGGTGAGGTCGAAAAAGCTTCAGCGCAAGCTTCAGCGCCATGGCACGGTCAGCCGGTGCAAACTGACTTGGAATGGCCAACGCTTCAGCAGGCCACTTTGACAAAACTAACGTCCCGCCAATCACCACATTCTTGGCATCTACCCCTTGGCCGCCAGGAAAAACTTGCCACTTTCGCTGGTTTGCAGCTGACTTGACAGCGCTCCAACTGTCGACATTGACTCTAGTTTCTTGCAAACAAAGAACATCGATCTGCTCAGTCTTTGCTAACTCAAAAACGCCACCCAACCGGCCACTCAATGACCGGACATTCATAGTTCCCAACCTTAAAGTGCTAGACGTACCCGTCATTGGTCCGTAGAATCACCTTCCTCTTGCTGAAACCCCAAAATCTCCAAAGCACGGAGCGCCGCTCTCTGCCTCGCCCCAGGTTCTTTGTTGGCGAGCTCCAGCAAGGCGTCTTTGTTGCCTTTTCTCTTTTGGTTCCAAACGGTGCTGTTGGCGCAAGACATTCCACGGAAATGTTTCTCGTCCTTCATGCACCGCTTGCATCTCGTGCAAGCAAAACGGACCGTGAAATCTACCGGCCAGACAAGTGCCTCAATATGGTGTTTGGGCGCAGTGTCTTTGGAGCTTCCCTTGCCTGAGTCAATAATGTTCAAAACTGTACGGGCACCATCCTTGAGAGCATCACTGATGGACGCTTTGTTGAGACAAGCGCGGAGCCTTGCCAGCATCTTCTTCCTCTTGGGGCCATTGCCGGCCACATACTTTTCACAGGACAGCGTAGCAAGCTCCTTTGCTTGATTCGCCATCTTGCCACATTTGCGACAAATAACCTTTGCCATACCTCCTCTTTTCTGTTTGGCCTTGCCAGTCATAGGGAGGGTAACCAACACTGGTTCGTGGGAACCGGCATCACCTTTTTTGAGGCCCAACAGGCGTTTTGCCATGCCAGCTGCGCGCACTTGAATCGTAGCTTTGGCTGCATTTGCCGCCCTGTAACTTCCATCGCTTTTGAAACGCTGCACATTCGCTTTCGGATGGTGTTCTTCTCTATGCCTCAGTTTCATGCGAAGCACCTGGTCTCTGCTGAGATCGGCATCTTCAGGAATGACCATGTTGCACAAGTGACACTTCCACTTGAAACTCATACCAGGGGCGGCGTGACAAAGCTGACCCATAGCGGGAGTGAGCTTCAACCTCTCCTTCTCATCAGGATGCCAAGCATTGATGTGGGCCGGCTTTTTCTGCGGCCACAGCCTGTGTACCCCTGTGGAATAATCGCACAAAGGACAATTCCATTCCTCCCTTTTTGGGCGTTTGGACGAAGTGCTGCCAGCCTCGTCCTTTTCGCTGACACCAGCGCTGCTCACAGCACGCCGCTCCCGACCTGAAGTAGCAGTCGCAGGGGAGGGATTCCTGCGCCGCTCTGAGCAAGTAGAACCAGGCAAGGAGGCGTCGCGCTTGGAACGCTTCTTGGCGCCCGCCACAGATGGCAGCGCTGACAAACGAGTAGCGCCAGCCGAGTGAGTGCCAGTTTCCGACCCGCCCCCTCTGTTGCCTTGCATAGGGCCAGTGGCGGCTTGCTCCAAAATGCTTGGCGGCAATGCGCCATCCAACAATTCATAATGCTTTCGGCGATACCACAGAGCAATGGCGCCACCTGCTTTCCCTTGGCTGTTGTAAACCTCAGGCACGCCCGTAGGCTGAAAAACTAATATGGGTCTGTCGTAGTGCACGGCAGCTGCAGCACATTCCAAGCTGCTGCCCCAAGCCCCAACCTTTGCAAGCATCTCCATGTACTTTTCCCATGACTCGCACTTCTCTTCCTGTTCCGTGGGCTCCCTTTCGTCCCACCAAGGTTTATACCGACCTTCATGCTTCTTTAAATGGTTCACAACTGCAGCTCTCACGGTTCTTGCAGTTTTGCCTCCAATTCCCTGTGATATGGACTCAAACAAACAATTGCCATCAGCAGCTATGGTTCGTGCAATCAAGCCATGAGGTGGCTTGACATCCACTGCAACTCGCTTTGCCGCCGGCAGCTTGGCGGGCGAAGAAGGTTCGCGTTTGTCACCTGCAGCAGCCGAAGCAGCTTTCATAGCTTCATCAGCTTGAACATCACCAGGCTGCGTGGCGCCTGTAGCAGGCGCAGCTGCAGCGTTCTTTTCCTTGAGCGGCGTGCCAATGTAGAAAGACTTTAGCGGTGGCTGTGAGGATTGCACAGTTGCAGGCCCAGTGTTGGAATGGAAATTGACCTTTCCGTAACTGGACAACTTCTTTGTAATGGGCCGCTGAGGTCTCTGCCTGGGCGCTTCAACGACAACAATGGTGTGTTCGCCGGCCTGGATCTCAAGGAAATCAAGATCTCTTTGAGCATTCGCATGTGCCCACCATTCAACTTGCTTGCCCAAAGTTTTGCGAGACAAAATCTTTGGATCTTGCAAGCCAGCACGTGTGATCGCTTCAGTGACCGTGCTGGCTGACCATTCTCGGGGCACACCACTAATGCGCCATGCTCTTGGCTTTGGAATCGGGTCAGATGCTCTGGGCTTTCGGACGCCTAAGCCGCCCCACCCTCTTGCAATGCCAAGATCACCTGCCAAACTTCGGACCTTTTGAAGATAGCTGGGGCCATCAAGGTCAGGACCTTTCTTGATCCATTCAACATCACATGACTCCACCACACTGTTGTTCCATTGGAGAGGTTCGACGAACCACAGACTTTTCCCAGAACAAGAAAGCAAGCCTTTCGCTGCATCTTTCTCAATCCTCAGCAACCCAGTAATGACCGGCTTGCCACCACCCTTCGTGCACTCCTCTTGGAAAGCCCACATGTCAAAAAACTTTGGCACCAATGTGGGCGGGCACATGCCTTCGCAACCATGACTGAGCGCTAGCCTTTGGTTTGGCTTGGATGCTCTGCCACTCTTTGCTCAACAAATACTTTGCTTCAACGCTCAACCTCACAACCACCGTCTCAGTCTGAGCTGCAGGAGCAGCAGAAACAACGGCTGCTCTTTTGAGTGTTGGTCCGTTTCCTTTCAAGGCTATCAGGTAAGCCTGCCTTGGCTGAACTTTCCCAGCTATTTTGCCAGGTATGAGCCTCAACTGTCTGCCGTCGATCTGCTTCGCTTCTTTTGGAGCTAACAAAACTGCAGAGACATGCAATTCTCTTGTCTGATCTGTTGCATCACCTTCTGTCAAAACTTTGAGCTCACTCAGTTGCTCTTCCGATTCACACTGCACTGTTGCTGACACATTGCCAGGCTGATCCAACGCACTGCAAAAAGAATCGAAAGTCAAAACTTGGCCGGTCCAGTCCGACTGTCTCAAACACCAAACTGGTTTGAACGGTGCGTTCGTTCGAACTACTTCCACAAAAGACTTGGATGCTTGTGTGGGCTGTTTCTTGTTGGCATCCTGTTTGCGATTGGGAAGCTGCGCAGAAGTGCTAGTAGGATTGGTGATTGGGGCAGAATTGAGCGCTGCATTCCTGTGGCCAAGGCCCGCACCACCATTGTCACCTTCCTGTGTCTTGCGCTCTTTCTTTCTCTTTTTGGGCTTGTTCCCTCCTTTGTTTTTGGAGGTGTCAACAGCTCCAATTTCTTGACCCATCAGAGTGCTAAGTTGCTGAAACAATTTTCCGCTGCCTCCCCCAATTCCCAACAATTGGCAGAGCTGGGTAAGCAGCTAGAGAATTTCTCCTACCTGTTGCAAATTGAAGCCATTAGCTTGCGCATTGCTTTGTTTCTGTTTCCGTCTTCGAGCTGTTGCTCGGCTGCCTGCTCCATTGCCATTAAGGATATGTTGCAAAGCATTTCTGGTTCTGGAAGACACAGCCCAAGTCTTCTGTGGCAAGTCAGTGCAAGCACAACAAGCACACACCACAACTGAACTGTTCGCTTCTGTGCACTGCCTAGGCCTGAAAGCAATGCATAGACCCGCAGCAACCGCGCGGAGGTCGTTCAGGTAGCCGCGCCAATACGTGTCGTCCCAAATTACTAGCATCTGCTTCGATTGAGCTACAAAGGCCGGAATTGCTTGCAACGTCTGCGACTTCACCTCTGCATTGGTCGGATGGACACAGACCTGATCTATCCAGAACTTGCGACAATCCAGCAGGTGTCCAAAGAGATACGTACCAAGAAACACCGAAAACGGCCAGAACAACAAGAGACAGCACCTCAGTGTGAGATCTTGCTGCGCCACAGCCGGGAAGCTACCTGCACGAAGTACCAAGATCAAAACGGCCAGCAAGAAAGCAAGGACACATGACCCGATGGCCAAATTCAGGTTTAGGCGATGGCATAGAGCCAGTCGTTTCATCCAAAGTGAACAAGACCAAGAATGGCTGATAAAGAAATCTACCTCCGACACCCTCTGCAAGGAATCATACCTGGATGTCCGGTCTGGGCTGGTTTGGAGATATTTCAAAACTGAGTTCGAAACATTGAAATTAAACAAGCAAGCCGCAGTTGTAGCCCTGAAGAGTCCATCCTGCTGTGAGACCTCGATGAGCTTCTGAACTTGCTGCATCCACAGGACGACCGCAACTTAGGCCGTGTCTTTGGCCGCAATGAGAACGTGGCTTCACCAAAATTCATTGCGTTCGAGCCAAGCGACTGCAAAGTTCTGCGCTGGGCATGGTCCGGCATGGTCCTCAAACAATCTAGAAAGAAACACACTTTAAAACCATGGCTGGAAGATCGGTAGGACTGCAGAACCACAGTTCGCTATTTGCCTTTTCCAAAGCCGCGCTTGCAGTGAAACCTTCGGTGAAACTTCATCGACTGAGTCTCATGTGTCTCAGTACTGAGATGCAGAAACTCAAGTTGACCTCCATCGCGGTGGAGTTGCGGCTTCATATGGTCGCGGCCAATGGTACCCATTCCTTGCGTAAATGAAATGTGAGCAAATCTCGGGATGTGGTCAGATGTGTCAAAAATATGCACAAACCCACGGTCATTGTAAGCACCGACCATCCAGTAGGAAGCAAAATACTTCCTGGAGTTGTCCACTTCCCACTTCCCGGAAATTGCTGCTGGGAATCATCTCGGTGTTGAAGCAAAGTGACCTTGCGTCGGATCGAAATAAAAGCATGTCCATCTTCGATCATACAGAAGCCCTCGACATTGGTTTAAAAAAACAATTAAGGGATAAACAAACTCTAAGCTTGACAGTGGCGCAAAATCATTGCCCACAACATTCTTGTTCTAGTGTACTAGTCTAATGCTAAAAAGTTACTCTTCCGGTACAATTTCTGATGAGGATTCCTCACTTTACTGCTGGCATCTGGATCTACAATATTCTACAATCATGTCCAAACCTGATGGTGTGATTGACTGGTGAGTGGCTCGAATGACAAATGGGTCTGTGATTGCCTGATGGAGGGATTTGATGGACTGGTTAGCTAATGGATTTTTTGATTGGTTGATGGCAGCTGGACCACAGTTGGACAACAGTTGGACAACATGTTTTGATATGTTTTGTCTGTATTCTCCGGGATTGATGAATTTCTCTGGGTGATCATGAAGCATACATGGCTTTGGAAAGCACGATGGAGGACACACCAAAAACCAGGATCAAGACAGGGGTTCTCCCCTATGACCCCATGACCCCCATCAAACTTAGAAGCCAAGACACCACATCACTGTGACCACGATCTCTAGCACACTCTTCAGGCATTTTTCCCACACCTCGGAGATTCTCCAACTGGCCTGCCGTCTGAATCCTAGGGCTGTTCATTTCAGTGTCGCACCGTCCTAGTCGGTGTCCGATCTTGGTGCATACCCACATTCACATGGCACACAACTTTGTTGATGCCTTGATAATGTGGGAAGCACAGGCAGAGAAGGATGCTACTTGAAATCCCATCACGAATCCATTCAGCCCTTCTCTTGGAATCCTCTTTTCTCTTCTGTTCTCTACCAAGACTCTACCAACAAACCAACGAAAATCGATTCCATTGACGCCAAATCGTTGCTCGCTCCAAGGGGCGGTTGAGTGCGCGAGCTTCGCCACCGTGTTGCAGCAGCAGTTTCACCAACTGTCGCGCTCGAAACGGATTGGTCAGCGATCAGATTTCGAACGTGGTTGGCATATGGGGGGTTCCATAAATGCGGGGGGGGGGGCCCAAAAGCTGGATGGTTTATAACAGAAACTCCTATTTAAATGGATGATTCATGGTTACCCTCCTGACTTGGGAAACTTCCATATGTCTTGGCAAACCTCTTTCCTAACATTATTCGAGCATTTGACAGCAGCTATCAATTTAGGCCTTTGAATCTGGCGTGTGAGATCAACTTTACCAAACATCGGCAGGATGACAGCATAATCACCCCTGGTTGCGGCCAGGTGTAAAGGTTTGTCCCCACGGCGGTCCTCGAGTTGCGAAGAATTCGAGAATCCATCTGATTTCAAAGCCATCCATAGAAAGTCTGGATGTGTCTGAAAATGGGGTGTATAATGTATATATATATATATATATCAAAGCAGTTCACTTTTCCTCGCGCTAAGCTGATTCTCCCAGCGGCCGTGAGATGGCCGACAACAGCAAAATTTTGCTGTTGATTCACACTGCAATGATCGATCAGACACTCAAGGCAGTTGGTCTCCAGAAAGAGGCTGTGAAGCTGTTCTCAGTCGGGAGGGAAAATAAACAACAAAAAGGGCTGGGCCCTGAGAAAGCTTGGAGCCAGATAGCGCACCAGCAGATGACCTGAATTGATAGGACACATCAAAGCAGTTCACTTTTCCTCGCGCTAAGCTGATTCTCCCAGCGGCCGTGAGATGGCCGACAACAGCAAAATTTTGCTGTTGATTCACACTGCAATGATCGATCAGACACTCAAGGCAGTTGGTCTCCAGAAAGAGGCTGTGAAGCTGTTCCGCCTCTGAAGTCCTTGGGCTCCGCATTGGAGCTCACAAACCAAAGCAGTAGATCGACACTGTACTTTGCAAAAATTTCTATGCGCCGTCGGGCTGAGGTCGAGAGCCGATGAAGTAGCAACTGGGCTGCTACTTCTTGCAAGTAAAACTCAACAGTTTTCAACTTTGTCCACCGACCTCTCCACGCAATTCTAGAAACATCTTCAGTGCAAAGGTACATGTGGGTGGCTCCGGATCCTCTCAAAACTCCGGGAGTCACCCCTTTTTGCGACTGCGAAAAGGGAATTTCAAGCTTCTGCATTATAGAGTCCCACTGTCGCCGATATGAGTAGGCAGACCCGTCATAGAGCTTGGCTGAAAGTTTGAGACGGCCAAAAACTGATTCCAAAAACTGAATCATCAAAGGATCGTCTATACGGCAGTGCTGTCGCCTAGCGAACCTGGCTGTCTTTGGGTTCCGCAGGTGCACATACATGACGCGACTGTCCACCATCGCATCTCTGGGGAAAACCAAATCTTGTCTGACCAGGTTCAAAAACTCACCAGGGTGCAACATGCCTGAGAACCCAATCAGCGTAATGGCCAACCAAACTTTCCAACCCCACAACAGGGCTAAGGTCGTGATGGCACGAAGCACAGGTGCCGATAACACTGGACGGCACTCACCAGGCTCATGCAGTTGCCATCTTCGATCCACTTGCCAGGCAGGGCTCATATATGGACGAACATGTGGGTGTAGATTCTGTATGCCAGTGATGGCGTACACATACAAGTATCTGGGAAAACCTTGCTCAAAAAGGTGCATGCCGTAAGCTCGGAGGGCGAGCGCCATTCCGTGAGGTGACTGAACCAGCGAAGAAAAACTCGAATTTAACGTTTGATCTACCCAGAGCTTGAAACCAGTGACACAATCTTCCATGCGGCGACTCGTGGCTGGTGCAAACCCGACCGCAGCGTCGAGCGGTCCACGGGGCGATCGTTGGGTCTTCTGCGGTCCTGGATTCCTCTCAATGTCACCTCCCAGCAATAGCAACAAGCGCAGCCAACGAGCTGCGTTTCGCCCAAGAGATGCTGACATCACCACTAAATCAAAATCATCAGTGTTTCCAGCTCGCAAAGAAGTGAGCCACCTGGGAGCCGGCTTTGAAGCCGGGGGAACCGGGCGATTCCGGGATGGTCCGTCACTTCTGTTCTTTTTAGACATAATATGTAGACCTCCGGGATAAAGGCAGCCACCTAGAACATAACCTAGTGCCCCTTGCAACACATGAGTCAAGGCCGGGCTGCTAGAACGACCTTTGGCTGTGGCTCCTAAAGTTACTCTGGAGTCTAAAAGCCCTAGAATGCGAGACGAATGATGATGTTTTGCACAATGTTTGACCCAGGTCTTATATACTCTACTCTCTAAGACGTTGATATGATTGCTCTTGCGGAAGCGATACCTGAGCAACTCTTTGAAGTGCACAGAGTCCGAATATTCAGCAATCCACTCGGCATCTTCATACCAAGGCCGGTAGCTCGGACGATCCAAGCTGGAAGATTCGTCATCACCTGACAGAGGCAGCACAGGTGCTTCAAGACCTAACTCAAGATGCGTACTGACTCTGAGTGAAAAAGGAATGATGGCTACACTTCCGGATTTTTGGGCTAGTGACCCCTGTGCCATGCGGGTGCACAAAGGAATAGGATATGATCCTGAAAAAGCGGCCACTGCTTCGCCAACTTTAGGGGTCCTACCATAAACAGAAACACTATCGGGGTTACACAGTTTTTCAAACTTAGGGATATTTTGCCTAGTGAAACTCCCCTGGATTACAAAGTGCCCCCGCTGCGCCGGACACCGGCACTTGCAAGCTAACCCTGTCAGCCAAGGTTTATTGTGCAACCACTTTGAAGGCTTTTTGAAGGCAGAACCATATTGGCAAAAACAAAACTTGGTGAGGATGCACCCTGCTAGGACTAAGTTTTTGAAAGCATGTAACAAAAACATAACAGACGATCCCGGTTGTTCAACGCTGACATATGAGCCTAATTGCAAAGCTATTAGGAGGATATAGGCAGTCCTGCGGGCTAACTTGTTATGCTCCTGGGTGAGCGGGTCATTAAGATCAAACCCTGCTGGAAAAACCTTACTCCGGATGCGGGGTCTGCGCAATGTACCGTACGTACGGCACGGCGTCCCAGCATGCCAGTCACGCACCACGCCTCGTAGAGCTAGGCTAAGGACTTCATGAAAAACTGAGTCATCCAGAAGATCTCCAAACGATAGGCCTTTGTCCTTGATCTCCACTCCAGGATGAACTCGCAGGCCAACCTGTTCGTGAGCAGCACTCCAGTTGCCCTCCCCCCTAAAAAGCTCTAGACAATCCCAAATGAAACCTTCCGACAAATGTTTGGGCACGGGAAGTGACCAAAGCCCTACGGGATCAACAGGGGATGGTCCAAAAGAAGGTTCGCTGTCAATACAAGGTTCTTTTAAAACGCTAGCTGCAGGATTTTCCAATTTGGTGTAGAAGCCCCGTTGTTCGGAATGCCGCCACATTTCATTGACTACATGCTTTGATTCCTGAACTTTGCAAATGGCCCCTCCATGCGGACTGGCGTCCATGCAAAACACTTGATCACAGGTACCCACTCGCAGGTCAGTCTGACAGAGTGGGCCAAGAATGCAGAGAGCCAGCAGTTCATTGCGGGCCTTACGTGACAGTTCAAACACAGTTTGTTGGGATACATGTTTACCCTCATTAAAAACAGCGGACATGACACTCATGATCGGACGCCTATACATAAGGACGTTGATCCAGGAACCAAGGATGCTGGAGAGGAGTTTGGGAGTGGCGGTTCCCCGCTTAGCTATGATTGAGGTGCACAACATCAAAAGCCCAATGCGGTGACGAGGGGCCGAGACACGGCCGACCGCTCCGTCTATCTCCGCACCCAAAAATGTTCCTGAAATTTCATGCCGCTTTCGCTTGCGAGGATGCTGCACTAGCCCGACCTGCCGGTAAGCTTTGGCAGCAGCTTGGAAAACTTGATCATCCCTGGCTAATGCACTGGCTCTATAGGCGCTCTTGGAAATACGCTGAAGTCCTAGGTGATCATCAATCGACAGGAATTCATAGAATGGTCCTCGAGGGAAGGCACGGCGATATGCCACCCGCTCGTGCTCTAACAAACATCCTGCTACTTGAGACAGAACTTGGAAATGCGCCTGCTGCGCTATTTCAACAGCCAACGAGTCGCCCATGGCCAAGGCGGCCAACGCCACAAAGCATGGCCCTGTGTGTTTGCAAGGATCAAAACATGAAAGATGCTGGATCTCCTGTGGCTTGAAAACTGTTCGGATGCAATTCCGCCGTGCTCGGTCTGGCGGAACTTTGAATGTGTAGTACATTTCTGATAGATCATCGGCTGAAATTCGGAGGACTTCGTCCTCAGCTAGCTGAATAAGAGAAACTAGGGAACCCGGGGCCAAACTACGCGTGTAGTTGCTATAATGCTGCATGCGTCCGTTAGTGACAACGGGGTTGAGGATCAGTCGGTCATGAGTTTCATCTTTGGCTACCGCGAATATCCCCACGGCTTCATCATGAGCCACCTCGCTGCACATGAACAATGCACAAGCCCCTTTGGAGTCCCACTTCTTCAGCCAGTTTGAGAACTTCAGCTTTGGAACAGTGGACTTTACCCCTGGGAGCCTTAACCCACAAGTGTTCGGGGAGCCTAAGGGTGTCAGGACTAATGAAAGCACGCTTAACTACGGGGTCAGTTAAGTATGGAATTGGGTCGAATGAAGGGGAATGATCCCATTTGATTCTACTCACAACCACCGGCTTAGCCGTAGTGCACCCAAGATTAAGCTGAAGAGGATCAACTACAGAGGCATCTCCCTTTGGGGGTGTTCGGGGGGGATTATCAGCCTCCACTGTTTTTGGCCGGGGAACGCCTGTCCCTACTGGTAGGGGGTCCTGAAGCCCCAAAGTTTGGTTACTGCTGGAGCACCAACCTTTGGAGGAAGTCCCAAATTCACCTAGATCAAAATTTGAAGCTACACAATTCTCAGTGGCATCCTTGGACATGCATGCGGATGGGCTGAAAACAGAACCATCTTGTTTCCCGTACGGGTCTAAACAACGACTAATTGATTCAGCCATGACAGCTAGGTCCACGTCCTGGCATTGCTGGCCAGGCAGTTCCCTGCAGACGCTAAGCAGTGCGTCTAATTTTTCAGCACTCCTGCCCAGTGATGCGGAGTCGAAATCGCCCGCAGCTAAAAAATAGTCTACAAGTCCCTCCAGCCGCTCAATCATAGCAATCTGTGAAGGGGAGTAGCCATATCCTGCAATAGCTTGTGGGGGCGGATGCACCGGATGACCTAAGGATTCCCAGTTCAAACAACAAACTATCTGCTGCACACAGTGGTTCCTACAGGCCAGATGCTTCTTGCGCTTCCGGCGCGCTGGTGACAGGGCTGAAGGTCCCGTCCATTTCCACACAGGTGGAGGACACGGCCAGAGATCCAGTCGATCTGATGCCGACTGCTGTGCGGTGCGAGGATCCAACTTGCAAGAAAGCCGAGTAAAATGGGCTAACCCTACGGATGCAAGTTCGTTGCATTGCAAAACTTCATTAATTATATCTAAAAAATTGAAGGTCCCCGGACTGTCAGGCCCAGTGACCCGCTCGTATGAGGCAGGACTACGGGAATGGGGGTTATGCAAACCAGATGAGGAGGAATGATTACTGGTTGAATGCTTGGCATCTGCAGAAAACGGAACCTCTTTACCCATCAGTGCAAAATTGCCACGTTGCTTCGAACGTGGACTTCCCGGAGAACTGCCCTTCAAGCCTCTCAGGTTTTCGTCGCTTCCGAGGCTTCGGCTGCCGCGGTCTTGGCACTGGTCTTGCCATTCCCTTTGCCTTTTGGCTTCGGCTTGGGCTTTTTGTCTTTGTCTTTGTCGATGTCCTTGTCCCACTCGCTTTTGCTGTCGTGCTTGGTGCCATCCTTGAGCCTCGACTCCATGTAGTCCATGTCTTTGAGAAAAGCTATGTTGGCGGCCACCCAACTTGGACTCGCAAGGCGAGAGTAAGGACGGAGCCCGCGACGTTGTTTGTTCCGTTCGATGGCAGCGAAGTTTGGCTCTGCCACTGCGGAGAGCAGCCAGCCCATGGTCGTCCTGCCACCATCCAAACAAAACTGCTCGGTCATCATGAGTCCCTTTGCCATAAGTCCCATGATGTTCGCATCGTTCAGGTTGAAACCAATCTCCCAACCAGTTGCCATAAAATGACTCAAAAGCGTCAATGTTCGCATGTCTCCCAGGGGCACTCTCTTCTCGATGAACTCCCTCATCAAGCCGGGGAAGGGCTGAGAATACCCCATGTCTTGAAGCACATTGCGCTGCGTCACTCGAGCGATCATAGGAAGATCTTCCATGTGCTTGATGAAGATCTCGCGAGCATGGCACCCCTTCACTCCCGAAGAGGATTGGGTCGAGTCTGAGGACCCCGAGAGAACTTGGCTCAGAGGGTCGCTTGACCTGGGGCCCATCCGAGCCAGCAAGGCCTGCGCATCGCGAGAATGCGATGCAAAGGGTCGCCAGTTTGCGCCAGCTGCGCCAGAGCATCTTCTTCCTGCGCCTCCAATCGCACCTCGGCCTGCGTGTCGAACTCCTCGCCTCGATAAGCGGTAGCTGCTTCTGGTCGAGGAGCTCTTTTCGGTGCAGGTCCTGCTAGCTTCTGAAGTTGGTCCCAATCTTCTTGACGCAGGCCGCCAGCGGCCATCTGCATGGGGAACAGCTCCTGAGCAGGCGCAGGGGCGGCTAAGAGGCTGGTGCGACCAGCAGCTTCTGCCTCCAACTGCTGGATTCGAGCTTGCATTTGCCGAATCACATCTGACTGATCTTCTCCAACAGGAGCATGGTCGGCCCCAGGGATCTGCTCTGGGAACTCTTCGCCCCCTCCGCCAGAATCGGCCGAGTAGTACTCCTGGAGGACATCGTCCGGCTCTTTTGACAGCAACCAGGCTTCCGAGGCCGCCCAAGCCTCGTTCGACCGGGGCCGCCCAATCTGGTCCTCCACAGTGATCCGCAGGATGCTGTCGGTGGCATCTCGACGAAGAGCAATTGGCCGCCGAAACTGCGCAGCTCCAAGCCAGGGCATGTCGACCAACAAGACGCTTGCAGTGCCTAAAGTCCGGCCCCGCATGGTCTCGATGACGACGTCGGCTGCCTCGTAGATCGCCACAGGGTAGCCCTCGCCGTCCACCCATTCCTGCAGAACTGTTTCGATGGCCTCGACGTGAGGCAAGATCACCATGAACCCATGCTCTCTGCTGCGAATCAAAAATGCTATGGAAGTCCATAGTTGATCAAGGTGATCACTAGGGCTGCAAAAATGAAGAACTGGTAAGGGTTTGCCAGCAGTCCAACCGCTCAGCAAGTCCAGAATGGCCGTCTGCGATAGACGGCCTCTCACAGTTCCACTCGTGGCCATCCCCTCTGCGCCCCGGCAAGGAACGCAACCACCTCTGCCAGAGTAGTGAATGAATGAGACACACTCTGGGGATCAAAACCGATCCGTCCACTGCCAGTTGATTGAACCTCGCGGCAGTAAACAGCGTAGTCCTCAGTGATGAAGCCCTCAGGAAAATCCCTGGAGCGCAACACAACGTACCAGCGCTTGATGCCTGGCACGTGGGGAGACTTGCAAGTCGTCCGAGCGCGCCGGTCCAGCTTGTAGCGAGCCCCAAGGCCAGCTCTGACGGCACGGGCGAGACGAGCCCTAGCAACTCCCGGACTGGGAAAATCAGGATCTGCTTCTAATCCAGCTAACCGCTCAAAATGCCACTCACCCAAAGCAGTGTTGGTGTCTGAAGCAAAAAGCGCTCCAGCTTCCTCTTCCACAAAATCAATGGTAGGCACAAAATTGGCAGCGCGGAACTCAGCCCCTGATGCCGCAGTGGCTGAGGCGACCTCAGCAGCCAGTTCTGGGACCTCCGGACCCGGATCTGTCACCAATTCCCAAGAGTCCTCTTCCCGAGTGACTCCTAGGCGATCCAAGACAGAAGAGGCCACTTGGCCAAGTCGCCCAAGCATCAACTGCGGTACTCCCGCAGTCGCAAGCGAGCTAACGCCCCCCCAGGAGCAGGTGCTGGGTCACCCCAAGTGTTCAAGGCTAAATGCAGCAACTGAGATAAAAATGATCGGCACCGTGGGGAGATGACAACACAAGTCAATACGGCACCAGAGATCAGGCCTACGCAGAAGGCAGCAGCCACGCCCAGCACAAGGAAGCTGAGGGTGCAGCTGCAATATGGCTCTGGACCTGAAAACGCCCACCTGGCTTCACGGGCTAAGTCGACCCACCAGGTTCCGAGCATATATTTCCCTGAGAAAGCTTGGAGCCAGATAGCGCACCAGCAGATGACCTGAATTGATAGGACACATATATATATATATATATATTATATCCCTCCAAATTGCCCCTTTAATAGGGATAATGATAATTGATCAATGTATTTA
The DNA here is from genome assembly GCA_947184155.2 of Cladocopium goreaui. Classification (NCBI taxonomy): domain Eukaryota; class Dinophyceae; order Suessiales; family Symbiodiniaceae; genus Cladocopium; species Cladocopium goreaui. The sequence continues at coordinate 37,913 of CAMXCT020002659.1, forward strand.
GGGGTACCCTGTTTTCAAACAAACCCAGCTCAAGATCACCTACAAGTTTTCAGTTCAGACCACCAGAACACAAAGGTCTGCAAAGCAAAACCTCATGGCGTCCTTTCTGTTGCAAGTGAGCTACGTTTTGTTTGCAAAAAAATGTCAATCTTCGAATTCATTTGAAGTCCCAAAATCACAGTGACTTGGGGATTCAGCTGGGATCCTCCATGTCATGGGAATTTAAAACCTCAACTGGGATACGGTGCCCCTGTCAGCTGCTGCAGGTCCTCCGCGTTGGCATCTCCACCGTTGGCCAATAGTGTTTCCACAACGGCCTCAATTCGTCGAAGAATTGAATGGGGGGGAACCGGGTAGTTGGGCACTTGGGGTGAATTTTGAGCCCACACAACTTCACCAGCAAAAAAGTTGATGAATCAAGTTACATCCTGAAAACATGCCATGATCAGGAAACTATATGATGATTTCCTAAAATGGGGCTACCCCGTACCCCAATAGCTGGATGGTTTTTGGGTGGAAAATCACCAAAAAAAAGAGGATGCACGGGGGTAGTCCATGACTTCGGAAACGGGCTGAGAGCCGGACCAGTTGTCCGCGGTGCACGGCGCGGTGCAGAGGTGTGGCACCCCATTCATCCGCAGAGATGCCTCGATTCGGAGGGTGTTTGGCCATAGGATACCCATAGGATACCCATAGGATACCCATAGGATACCCATAGGATACCCATAGGATACAAAGCTGTCAAGGATTTAAATGTATCTAGACTTCATCTAGACATATCTAGACCACATTTCGGGGCTGAAGTTCTCACACTTTCTCAGCTAGGTGTGAACCGCCGGGTACCAGGGTGTTTTCTCACACATACCCATTTGATGAAAAGGCTGACCCAACAAGGCTGCCTGCGCCTTCACTGAGTAAGAGTGAAGCCAATTCTGCCTGCAGGTCGGGCACATGGCTTTATTGAAGAAAAACTCCAACCATTGGTGTCCTCTATCAAGAAGATCATAGAATCGCAGATCTTGGGGTTCTGAGTCACTGAGTCTAACTGGACACGGGCTCAGCAGTCATGACACTATGAACTCTACAACATAGCCACTCCACAACTCTTACATCATCCTAAACCCCCTACTTGGGTGTGCAGTTGGGGTTTGAAGTGGATATTTAACCATACTTATAGATACTTATAGGGGTCATTACCATGGTTATACCCATGAATAATATTGGATAATCCCGACTGCACCCGCAAGTAAATTGGATGCAACTCTCCAATTCGCCCACAAAATGCCATTCCATCGTGGCCACATCACACCCAGCTGTCCCAGCTGTCCTTTCCATGCTCTGCAGCTTTGTGCAAAGGAGTAGATCTCCAACGATCTTCCCGACCTCGGCCAAGATTCAAAGATATGGTGAATTGTCATCATTAAATGACCATGATATGGTTTTGGGAAAGATACTGTAACGTAATCTGCTCTATTTTCGTTCTCAAACTAGTTGGTTGAATCACTCTTAGCACTAAATTGCATTTTTGTTGTTATCACTTTATGGGTATACCGGTATACCTTGTACCATTTTCAGACACACCCATGCCAAAAATCAATCTGCCAAAGTAGATACATGGTTTCTTGGACCATCATCGTGCCATGATCTCGCGGCGTCTGAGTCCCAGTCCTACATCTGCTCCATTCTTCACAAGCTCCTGGGGCTTAGGGGTTCCCCACATGGTCAGCCTCTCAGATGGACTTGACCTCGTGAATTGACCACAATACCGAGAAATCTGCGGGAGTCCTTGGCCAAATTGCTCTGCCCAGCAGCTGCCTTGTGCAAAGGTGTTGCAAGATATCTGTCCTAGCAAGGTCTGGATGGCGGGACTTTCAACGACCAAAGAAAAGGACTCTGGTTTGTGGTTGGGAAAGCCAATTTCAGATTTAATTTTCAGCTCAACATCCTTTTCAAGAATCGAACTGACTGATGAACAAGATATTCAGCATATAGATGGATATAACTATTCACTCACTACCCAACGTCCCTTTGGACAAAAAATCGATCTGCCAGTCCGGCAAATCATCTAGTATCATTTGCCTGTTGGTTCTTAGGGGGTTAACCCTTCATCTAAGAATGAATGAGTAGGAAAAGGACATCTCGCCACTTCAGTCCTGCGCATTGATGTCTGCTCCGTTGCTCAACAGCAATGCTCCCAAGGATCCATGCCTCGATATATCAAAAATGGTCCTGAATCCCATGGTGAATCATCATATTTCAATATATGTCCCATCATTTCGTGGCAATTCTTCCCCATTTTCAGACCCAACGAGATTCGAAACGCACATAGTTTAACCAGCATGGTCCGACGGTACGGACCTCACATTCGACCCTACCGCAGCCTCACATTCGACCCTACTCCAAAATAACGTCATGCAGCCTCACATTCGACCCTACCCTAACGAAAATATGCAACCCTTCCAGGAAAAAAGGCCACTTTTTCCGGTTCACATTTGACCCTACCCCACTTTAACCTGCCTCAAACCAGAAAAATTACATTCATTGCTATCAAATCAACCAGCCCCCCTTGCACAACTACATTCATTGGTATCAAATCAACCAGCCCCCCTTGAACCATTACATTCATTGGTATCAAATCAACCAGCCCCCCTTGAACAATTACATTCATTGCTATCAAATCAACCAGCCCCCCTTGAACAATTACATTCATTGGTCTCAAATCAACCAGCCCCCCTTGAACAATTACACTCATTGGCATCAAATCAACAAGCCCCCCTTGAACCATTACATTCATTGGTCTCAAATCAACCAGCCCCCCTTGAACAATTACACTCATTGCTATCAAATTAACCAGCCCCCCTTGAACAATTAAATTCATTGGTATCAAAACAACCAGCCCCCCTGGCACAATTAGATTCATTGGTATCAAATCAACCAGCCCCCCTTGAACCATTACATTCATTGGTATCAAATCAACCAGCCCCCCTTGAACCATTATATTCATATCAAATCACCAGCCCCCCTTGAACCATTACATTCATTGTCTCAAATCAACCAGCCCCCCTTGAACCATTACATTCATTGCTATCAAATCAACCAGCCCCCCTGGCACAATTACATTCATTGGTATCAAATCAACCAGCCCCCCTTCAACCATTACATTCATTGGTATCAAATCAACCAGCCCCCCTTGAACAATTATATTCATTGGTATCAAATCAACCAGCCCCCCTGGCACAATTATATTCATTGGTATCAAATCAACCAGCCCCCTTGAACAATTACATTCATTGCTATCAAATCAACCAGCCCCCCTTGAACAATTATATTCATCGGTATCAAATCAACCAGCCCCCCTTGAACCATTACATTCATTGCTATCAAATCAACCAGCCCCCCTTGAACCATTACATTCATTGGTATCAAATCAGACAGCCCCCCTTGCACAACTACATTCATTGGCATCCAATCAAACAGCTCCCCTTGAACCATTACATTCATTGGTATCAAATCAACCAGCCCCCTTGAACAATTACATTCATTGGTATCAAATCAACCAGCCCCCCTTGCACAATTATATTCATCGGTATCAAATCAACCAGCCCCCCTTGAACCATTACATTCATTGCTATCAAATCAACTAGCCCCCCTTGAACCATTATATTCATTGCTATCAAATCAACCAGCCCCCCTTGAACCAATACATTCATTGGTATCAAATCAACCAGCCCCCCTTGAACAATTACATTCATTGGTATCAAATCAACCAGCCCCCCTTGAACCATTACATTCATTGGTATCAAATCAACCAGCCCCCCTTGCACAACTACATTCATTGGTATCAAGTCAACCAGCCCCCCTTGAACCATTACATTCATTGCTATCAAATCAACCAGCCCCCCTTGAACCATTATATTCATTGCTATCAAATCAACCAGCCCCCCTTGAAACAATACATTCATTGGTATCAAATCAACCAGCCCCCCTTGAACAATTACATTCGTTGCTACCAAATCAACCAGCCCCCCTTGAACAATTACAGTCATTGATATCAAATCAACCAGCCCCCCTTGAACAATTATATTCATTGGTATCAAATCACCATCATCATCATCATCATCATCACCATCATCGTCGTCATCATGATCATCTTCATCATCATCATCATCATCATCATCACCATCATCATGATCGTCCATCGTCATCATCATCATCATCGTCATCATCATCACCATCATCACTGTCATCATGATCATCATCACCATCATCATCATCATCATGATGATCGTCCATCGTCATCATCATCACCATCATCACCATCATCATCATAATAATAATAATAATCATCATCATCATCATGATCATCATCATATCCGGAACCCTCTTTTCGCAGCTAAAAACGCTACTTTCTCACATTCGACCCTACCCCAAAAGGGGGGTAGGGTCATATGCGAAACCATTAGGGTAGGGTCAAATGCGAGGCGCGTACCTGGTCCGACCGGTGGGAAAACATCAATGGCTTTGGTGGCGATTCTCAGTTGGACGCTTGAAATCCAAAGAGGCTGCCAAGTGCAACGCAGTGTCCTCCCACAGTCGGAGTCGTAGAATTGGACAGTGCCATGATGCGACTAACAACTGCTTTGAGTCTGAAAATAGGCAAAAAATAACACTCCAAATCCGAGATTTTCTTAAGATGTGTTGAGCATTTCCTCCACTGAAATGTCATAGTTTCATGTATTTTCCAGTTGATTTACGCCATTGACCAATCCAACTCACAAGTTTTGTTTCACAACGTCGTCGCACCCCATGGGCATCTCGGCTGTCCGGGGAAACCTGGACGGCGGTGTGTTTTACCACATGGGCTTGTCAGAAAATGTAGGGGATGCAGTGGCTTAACACCTCATCTTCTCCATTTTTTCTGTATTTTTCATGAGAACTTTGGGGCCCCTCAGTTTCAAACAAACCCATATGGGCATGCTTGGCAACTCAACAGTGAAGATGGTTCTTGCCTATAGCAACCCAAAAAAAGATGCAGAAAAGTGTTTCCAGGATGGTATAAATGATGATTCCCCCAGAATTTCCAGGCTTCCGTAACTTTTCCGATCGACTTTTGGGGGCTGCCTTTTGCTCCTCCTTTGATATCCATAGCTTCGAACAGCTCTCTCCAAACCGTGCCTTGTCCCCCAAGATGAGCCGCTGTGAGGCCTCACACGGTGGGCCCCTTAGAGATCACCAATGACTTTCCATGGGTAGATAGAAAATCATCCCCAAATGGTGTGTGGCGTTTGGTTTACCACATTACATCATTTTTGAATCAAAGTGTGTTGTAACTATATAATTGTATGAAGTTTTTACCCTTTCAAGAAATTTCATGGCCCCGCCTTCAACAAACCTTGTGCCACCACATCTGTCAGAGAACTTTCTGTCTCGGGCTTCCTCAAAGTTGCCTCAAGCGGGCTGGAGCGATACCAAAACCACCCAAACCCCCCCCAAATTGCTGATAAGGATTGCTACGGTGGATCATGATCCCATCAAGCCTGGTCTAAACCCACAGTCTATATTCTATATAAATCAACATTATGCTCAACCTGGAAATGCCACTTTTTTTCTGCCTCCAACACACTAAGAGTGGCACTGTCAACAGGAAGGGCCGTTCGCCCGGCCGCGGCGAGACCGTGGAGCCTCCTTTGAGGGCCGCTGTCTTGCTCAGATCACCTTCCAGGCCGCCAGAAGAATCAGCCATGACGGCAACCAGTTGTATCCCCGACATTCAACATTCAACTAATTTCAACTAGGGAAGACATAACCTTATTCAGTTGTTATGTATATACATTTAAATACACACATAAATATACATATGAATATACATATAAATAAATATAATTATATATGGGATATTATTCAACTAGTTGGATATGCTATCCCATATGTTCCATAAGCCTCAACATTGGGTTACTCTAATCCACGATTAGACAACTGGTCCCGGCTCCCACGGCACCTCCGAGTACAACTGCATGCACCCACGCCTGCGCCATGAACGAAAGGGGCACCTTGTTTTGTGGTATGCCCAATTTTCACCCATACAAAGTATGTCTTGTGAGTAAAGCCACCTTCCAAAGTCTTAGATTGGTAAATACTCAATTCCACCAAGTCTTGTGATCGGCAAACTCCCGAATTTTTGTGGCAAACACCTATAATTCTTTGTCCTCTTGCAACAGGTGATTTTCCTTCACCTGTTCACCCTTCGTAAAGCACCGTTAAAAGGGTGCCTTCAGACCGCCGTTTCGGCGGATCTCCGCAGAACAGCAATCCAATTCATCAGCACATCTCAGCAAGCAAAAGAGGTCATGAGCATCAGTATGTTCATGCATTTTCCCCATCCCATGCGATGGGTCTGCAACCTGCAAACATGTGAGTTGCGAACCAATCAAATGTGAAACAAAAACCTGTTGGTGGTGTCATGGCTCCTCTCAAATAGCTGCAAGGCCTAGTGGGAGTCCGGGACTCCATATATCTGTTTTCATAGCTGGCGAGAAGTCAAAGCAGCTGTTGCGCAAATTGCTGGCTTTCTCGATACTCGGAAAATCCCACTGAATGCATTGTGATTTTCTTGTCTCGGAGTCTGGACGTAAAAGCCCGTGAGACTATACTGTTGCTATACCCAAGCAATTCGTTCTTCAAGCAAACTAGTTGACAACTGCAACAGTTGATTTACCCGAAGCCAAATTTTGTAGAGGCAGGAAAACCCAACTAACACCGAAATACCATTTCAGTTGGTTTGCCAACTTTACCCTGGACATCATTTTCCCAACTTTCAAAGCCTCAGGACCTCACACTTTACCGGGAAACCGCAATGAAGCACCATGGAGCCTCCGCATGAGGGCCTGGCATCAATGTCAAATCTCACAAAGCACAGGATGCGATATGACGTGTTGCCCAGAACTCCTGAAATGTCACAGGATATTTTGATATATTATTGGCTGCCCTGATTCAGAAATCCACATATTTTTTGTCGTAGATTCACCATTTTGTTGTTGATTCGTGACCCCACAAACCGATGGTGACCCGGCACTCAGTTCCAGACCTCCCGGTAGGCCAAGGAAACCTCTGCGCCTGACCAAGGTAGCAGCATCTGGGCCACTGGCGATGTGTGAATACCTTCAAAAGGATCTATCAATATGTGGGTTTCCTAAAATGGGGCTACCTGCTACCCTCCAAATCATCCATTTTTTCATGGGATTTTCCATGAAATACACCATCCAGCTATTGGGGTCCCCCCATTTGTGGCCCACATGGCTCCCATCCCCAAATTCCCAACAAGATCTTCATCCCCAACGAATTGGTGAGTTCATGATACGAACCCCAGGATTCCCCTAGCTTGCTTGGTGGATAGCCCGATTTTGAGGTGTGGATGACCCACCAACGGCCATGAGTTGGGGGTCACAGAATTTACATATCCCATCTCCTATGGCCTATGGCTAAATTACAAATTCACTCTGGAGCAAGGTTCTGGCACCATGGCATTGCCATTTGGTTGGCTCAACCTCTCAACTATATTGGTGAGTAGCTTTCCCATTCATGTGGCTTAATTCATAGGAATTAGGTAGTATAACTCCTTACAACAACTAATCAACAAGGCTATTTTGTTCAAGGCTATTTTGTTCCTGGCTTATGCCGTTTGACCCATCCCCCCCAAAGAAGCCAGTCCCTTAGATCTTGGCCTGCAGCTTGCAGCAACAGGATCGCCAACTCCTCGGGCGATACAAACACATGGACGCGCCCCTACCGTACAAATCGGGTGATAGGGGGGTTGATAAACAAGTGGTGAATGGGTTTAAATTAATACAGTCCCTGCAAATAGGGCCCGATCCCAAACTCTGGGGCAAACCATCACACTTCCAACGTCAAGCACAAAGTAATTGCTGTTTGAACACCTAGCTTTTGGTGCCTCCGCTTGCCCACATATTCTTTTCCCTATGAAAATTGCCAAAAACTGCTGGGCATGGGCTCCCCTGAGCCCTCGAGCATCGATTGGTACAGCACCATCCAAGAACTTGTGTGAGCAGCTTGATGACCAAAACTGCCTGGAGAATGTCTAAATACATCATCCCTGTCCCATTAAAGCAGTTGAATGGTATGCAAACATCTTATGTGTATCTTTGAATCACATATATATATATATAGAGTATATCAATGTATATATCATATGCTCAACATGGTCCATGGTCCTTCTACAAACACGGACACCAAACCATGCGCACCTCAGCTGATCATATCTCCAGTGATGCTCCGGCTTTGGGGGCAAGGGGGCTAAAGTCCTGATCGAAGGGCTGCAGCGGCAACAATGCTAGTTCCAATGGGAAATTCATCTTCCAATGGGATGTTCACCAATAACAATTGGGATATTCATGGCATACTCGTGGTGACATTCTGAAAATGGGGTCTAGCTCCCAACATATGGCTTCTGCGGAAGGGGAAAATACGGATAAACCAGTGGATGGAATGGGGTAGCCAATTTTTAGACCAACCCATTTAGTTTGGGGTTTGAGGACTTCATCTTCGAAGGCACCAATGTTTGTGAAGCCCCACCCAAAACCCCCCCTCTTCTCCTGCTGATGTTCCCAGCTGCTGGACCTTGGACGATTTTGGATCAGAACAAGGGGGGTCTGAAGATTTTCCTGGTTTTAACATGTTTTAACATGGCGAACATGTTTTAAGAGCCATGAAGGACACCCTGGTCCAGGCCCCGGACTGCACATGGAAACAGCTCGGCTGGCTGTGGCTTCTAGGTCTGCGAAGCGCCGATGAGAAGCATAGATCCTATGCTTCGGGCAGCTAGCGACACGTGGTGATCCTGTGGTAACATGGCTGGGAAATCCCCAATGGAGGTTGGTAGCTGGAAATTCATCTACAGTAAGGGAACTTGTCCAGCTAGCGTATTTGATGGGTGATTCATCGGGATTCCTGGAATGGGATTGCAATGACCCCTGTGAAGCTAGCGCTAGCTCTGCTTGGCCAGTGGGATTAACACCGCCGACCAGAGTTGGTGCAGTATCCCTTTGAATCATTTCAAACGTCATCGCTTTTGTTGGCAAATCTCCAACTCTTGATGGTTACAATACCTACCCACTAAACATCACACAGACCAATGCTGGCTGTAGCTCAAAATGCACACTTCCTTTCCATTCAACATTCTTCTTTCGATCAATCTTGAGCCGACAACTAAGCATCATCTAGGGCTCAAAAAACCTCACAGGTCAATAGCTCGTTGATTCCAACAAGCTAAATGGCTATGAGTCAAAAGCCCTGGGATTTATGTTGATTTATGGATCTTCATTCCTGAACCATAAATGTTTGGTATTTCTATATAGACTATAGACTATAGGTATATTGATCCATTGATCCATGGCCAAAACCCCCAGTTTTTCCATGGCACCAGGGCGAATTCGGGTCCTGGGAGCATCAAAGGGGCGACACAGCTCCGCGCGAGCCATGATGGCGACATTGAAGACCTCGGCTGCGATGCGTCAAGATATCAACAGACAATGGTCCCATTGATGGTTTAAAAAAAGGATGGCAAAACATATCAAAGGATGGTAAAAAAAAGCTGACGTGTTCACTTCTGACCATCCTTATATTTTTTTTAACCCTGCAGACTATGGAAGTCTGTGCACAGAACCTTAGGCCTTAAAACAGTGCAACGATGAAGCAGAGAGGCATCCGGGGGGTCAAAATCCGAGACCCGGAAACTGTTTCGTGCCAGACCCAATGGTGGATGTTGGTACAGGCTTAGTTCCCATTTGATAATTCGAACCCCACAGAATTGCGGTAAAACACTGAACTCTGCAATTCCATCGTAGAGTTAGGGATGTATCTTATCCCTTAAATTGATCTATTGACATGTCTTAGAACCTTAAAAACCACATGGGCATGGGTCAAATCCTATGAAAAACCATATGACTGGGCGAATAAATGTCCAGCTATACCAGCCATAACCAGCCTATGACCATCCGGGTACCATCCGGGTACCAGGGTTTTCACCCATCACCTCGTGAATTTGATGGATCTCTTGGGCCAAACCCCCCGCCTCTGCCAGGTCAGACACGGCTTCACAGAACGGAAGGACCACGCCGTGGCTCCAAGGTCCTGATCCGGCTATAGGGGGGCACCAGCCATCTTCAAAGCGGGTTCTTGGTATCTAATGGAACTATTGATGATATCTACTTCGGGGATTTTCATGATCATCAATGTTTATCAATGATCATCAATGAAATTGCCTCCAAACATGGGACCGCCAAAGAAACAACCACTAAACCAGACTTTCTCGGGGCGCACAAACATGTGCAAGAAGAAATGGTAATATCATACTAGACCATCCAACTTTGCAGGTCAATATTCGACCATATCCCATGATTTGACAGCAGAAACACCATTTTGATCTCCTCGGATCGCGAGGGCGCAGCACTGCGTTGCCAATGTCGCAGCTCGACTCAACAGTGGTGTCAGAGTGCTTGCCGCCTGCGCTGGTGGTGCTGTGTTCCGTCCACTGAGCGACTGGAGTTGGCGCCTGGAAAGCGCGACGGGTTGTGAGGTGCTTCTCGAACTTTGCAAGAGTAGGCTGCATACTTTCCCTGACCTTGGCTCAAAGGTGAAAAATCACCAAACATCCATCAAAGAAACCAAAAAGCTGATGGTTATCTATGGTGATCTGCATGGTTATATATATATCTCAAGCCAGAAACTCAACTGCCAAATGTGGCAGCGTTTTTCGCTCTGTGGCAGCAACGATGCTGGAAAGCTTTCCCAACTCCGGCCTCGTTTCGCATGAACCATCTAGTTATTGGATGTTATTGGGCTACCCAATTTTGACCTCTACCCATCTCAATAATCTCAATAGAACACAACACTGCTGTCACAAGTATTCACAAGTGGCATCTGAAAGTTGCGAATTTGGCTCGAGGCAAAGTTTCAGTATCGCAGAAACGCTGGAACAGTATCATGGAAGCCTAGCAGTTCAGCAGTGATACCTGTACTGCACTGTTCAGCAAATGTCAAAGCTGGGTCAGTTCACAGGTAATGTGGTAAGCCCAATTTCAGAAAGCTTCAGTTTGGGGATGGCTTATATACGTACATTATCGTACATTTATATACCATGTCTGGTCAACTTCGGGATGGTACATTGTTGGGTTTACATGGGTTCACCACATTGCCCTGGTTTTCTTTGCAATCTCAGGCAATGAGGAAGGCCTGTAGCATATCTCTGTGCTCAGCGCCTTCCAATCTTGAAAGCGCCTTATGTGTCACAAGATGCTGTCACAGAAACCAATCATTTCCAGTTGTCACCTGAAATCAATCCTCCAACCTATGGCTATGACTCAAAATGATTATATATATATAACCCACAAATTAGGATGGATCCTTTTGCGGACCCCGCATTTGACCCCATGTCTTGAGTGCCAACAGCTTTCACAGGATCTCCGGAAAGAAGCTTCATGTTGTTGGCATCCTGCGACCGTTCTGCAATCTGAATAACGTATCCAACACAGCAGATATCCCCCTTTTTTGATCCTTTTGCATGTGGATGTTCAGCTAAACACTGGAGAGCTTTGCACTTGCCAACTGCGCTACAGCTTCGCCTGTGCCAGAGCGTCTGCAAGCTGTTCTGCTGCTGGCCCCATCTGGCTGCCAGTAGCCGCCTCAATCTATCCCTTCATCTGCCTGGTGCGCAAGGGAAATCACAACCAATCGCTATCTTTGTTGGAAACGCATCCTGAAGCCATCGCCCCAAAAAACTGAAAGACCATCCAGAAGCATGGGCCGGTCCTTTTGTTCTCTCTTCGCAACAATCGGTCGCCGGTCGTCCAATGGTCAGGTCATGTCTTGTCTTTCTCTAAAAACTATGGCTTTACTGGCCGGGCCCATGCCATCTCACTTGGGCACACGATTCATGAACCTCGTTTCAGGGCACTGTAAGTTGCAGCAGCATGTGATGCGTCACGATATGTCACGATATGTCATGGTTCGTCACTCTGCTCCAGTACTGTAGGAAAGCAACCACACAAAGCCAGCAGGCATCAAAGGGACCAGAAGCCTCAGTCATGTCAGAGTAGTGGACTGCCAACAGTTTCTGAAAAACTTCTGGAAGTCTATTGAAACTGAAAAGCCAGGCAAGAACTGTAGCCAGCCATCCGCAGTTCAAGCTGCATCATCCAAATCCTACCTTTGCTGCTTCGCTTGATGCAACTCCTTCCAACTTGCCACAAGCGACAGGATGTTGTCGTAGTACATCCAGAACTTGTTGAGCTGCGTGATCCTTGCATGGTGTCATTCCAGATTCTGGCAAATCAGAACTATTCAGCAAGCATCTGGATCAGAAAACTGCTCCGAAAAATAAAAATAAAAACTGCCGCCGAGTATCTTGATCCCATCTGCATAAACACCATCGCCCTCGGCCTTGACTGGCGCCTTCAACACCAAGGGAAGTGGACCTCAAAGCACACAACCAGGTTTGAACAAGTCCAGAAGACTCCAGAACGGACAACCCTAACGGAGCTCTCCAGTGCCTGAACCTTGCAAGCAAGTCACTCCCCTTGGTTCGGGCAATAGCGCCTCAAATGTCATCTCCAAAGAGAGGTGGCAAACCGAGCAGAAAACCAAAGGTCAATGGATGGGTATCACGGAAAATACACAGGAAATTCAGGTGAAACAGCTATATGATCCACTGACCACATTACCCAATATGAATAGTATCTACCTATTATTATAGTGGTCAATGGACATGAACATCTTCCCCTCGACAGCATTCCTGATGATTTTTACTAAAATTAAAACATGCTGTATGGGTGTGTATGAAAATGGGATACTCATAAAGTCCATCGTTTATCGTGATTTTCGGATAAAAAGTCGCGGTTTTAGAGTTTTAGAGACATTCCCATATTTGCAGACAAACCTAAATTGGATATAGTCGGTTGTATATCGCACTCTCTCCCGAGTCTATTAAATCATGTTAAATCACCATTGAATCACCCTTTCCAATGTTTTTCTTTACCTCACTTTCATCAGAAAATGTCCATCTCCCACCGCACCAGGCAGTTTCACACGTCCAAGTGACGGGACAACAAGGCACTCGTCGACGAGGCTTTCGCATACTCTGTGACACTTTGACCTGTGCGTTTTGCGGATGGCCCACGAGCTAAGATCATCTCAAATCCACGTGAACAAAGCCTTTGTTGGCGAAAACAGAGCGGCATTGTGGGGCCGATGATTCTGGATGGGCTTTGCAATCCTATCTATATGTACTCTATATATATATACACTATATTGTACTATATTGATCTATATTGTACTATAAATCTTGAATTAATAGATCTAGTACCAAACCAGGCTTCGTTTCTTCGTTCGAGGAGTATCTCCCGCCTGGATCCATCGATCTCACCGGGAACTGTAGCACGACACTGCTTGGGATTTGATGCTGAGGGCGGCCGCGGTGGTTTAACGGGGAATCAGGTGGAAAGGTATCTAATGTGGTAAGCCCAAAAATAAACCTCTGTTGGGGATGGTTGTCATCATTGGACTTGCCACACTGATCTATGCCCAGAACTAAAAGTGCCCTTCGGTGGTGCGCACAGCAGCTATGCTGTCCTTTTGTTGTCAACAGATTGCTGCCAGCACGGCGTTGTGAGATTCTGATTTCAAATCCAGGCCTGATAACCAGCTTCAAACGATGGGTCATCAGTGACATCAGTCAAATACACAGCCATAGAACGGCATCTCACTTGGGCACACGATTCATGAACCTCATTTCAGGGCACTGTAAGTTGCAGCAGCATGTGATGGGTCACGATATGTCGCGATATGTCATGGTTCGTCACTCTGCTCCAGTACTGTAGGAAAGCAACCACACAAAGCCAGCAGGCATCAAAGGGACCAGAAGCCTCAGTCATGTCAGAGTAGTGGACTGCCAACAGTTTCTGAAAAACTTCTGGAAGTCTATTGAAACTGAAAAGCCAGGCAAGAACTGTAGCCAGCCATCCGCAGTTCAAGCTGCATCATCCAAATCCTACCTTTGCTGCTTCGCTTGATGCAACTCCGTCCAACTTGCCACGAGCGACAAGATGTTGTCGTAGTACATCCAGAACTTGTTGAGCTGCGTGATCCTTGCATGGTGTCATTCCAGATTCTGGCAAATCAGAACTACTCAGCAAGCATCTGGATCAGAAAACTGCTCCGAAAAAAAAAAAAAAAACGGCCGCCGAGTATCTTGATCCCATCTGCATAAACACCATCGCCCTCGGCCTTGACTGGCGCCTTCAACACCAAGGGAAGTGGACCTCAACAAGGTTTGAACAAATGCACCAGAATCAAATGCCATATGTAATGTGTATATTAGATTATGTAATGTGTATAGTATATTATATTATATTAAATTATATTATTTCATATTATATCGTATTATATCATATTATATCATATTATATCATATTATATTATATTATATTATATTATATATATGTATGTATATGTCACTCAGTTACACGTACGTGTTTGCAAGCAAGTTGCGTCCCTTTGTTCGTGCAATTGCGCCTCAAATCTCATCAAAAAATGTTGAGGAGTGATGGGGTAGCAAACCCGTGTGTTCTTGTCAAAGTCCTCCCAAATACACAAATGCACACCATCATGCTGAATTCCATGAAGGATATCAAATCTGTGGGAGCAAGTATGAGTACGAGTATTTTACTGTGTCCGTGACAGTTCGTGTCATTAACAAGGCCTTTGACACCACTCTACTTGGGTGGGCCAAGTAGCCTCATGCTAAAAGAAGACAAGCCACGGGACAACAAGGCACTTGTCGATGAGGCTTGCGCATACTCCGTAACACTTTGACCTTCACAGCTTTGGAATCCACCGAATTCAACTGGACTAACTGGACTGAAGAAATGCTCGCAAGACCCGCCTGGATCCATTGAACTTCCCAGCAACTGCAAGAAACGCGCAACACCGTTTGGATTTGATGCTACATGGCAGCGGAAGTCCAAGTGTCTTTGAATCAAAACACCGTATCAAACCAGCACACAATTGGACAGGATTTGCGGATCCACACGAGTTGATTACTGTTTAGCGAAACCAACGGTACCCCAAAATCGCATCTCTCCCCGCGAAAAAAAAAAATCTGTGGGTCAGAGCCACGGCCCTCCACCCTTTGGTCTGCAAGTCGCACCTGCAACTGCTGCATTCTGCGGCGGCTTTTATCACTGAGCCAAAAGGCAGATGAGTCGTGGCGGCTCTATCGGCAAGTCTGATGTGTTTGAAAATCCTGCAATATGCAAACTCTTGCAAAGTTCACAAGGCTTCTTTGTTTTGCCATCATTTTTCTCCGCTCAACGTTCTTTCAAAGCATGCCAACTTGTGCTGTCTCTGGGAAACAGTGCTAAGAAGTCGAATAGTGACAAGCACTTCCCACTGGGAATTGTTGAAGCACCTAAAACCTGCCGGAGTCAGATGTGCTGAAAGTCAAATCAAATCAGCACCTTGGATCAGGCACTGAATCCGGATCAACTCTCGTATCTTCTCATCCACCCAATCTCCCAGTATCAATCACAGATTGCCCCACCCTTCAAGACTGGGGAATTCACGATCGGACTCCGAGGGGCTGTATGCTGGCGCAAATCCGCATGTCGATGGGACTTGGTGCAACTTGGTGAAACTTGGATGCATTGAATTTGAATCAACTGTCGCATCTTTAGAATCTTTAGATCAACCCAATGTTGCTCCAGCCTTCAAAGTTGCTCCAGTCTTCAAGCTCCAGATTTTCAGCAGAGTTGCTAGATTTGTGGTGTTTCATCCTCTGAGTTCTGCCTGAGGCATCGGAAAGAAATAGGAACCCTGCTGCGCGGGCGAAAACCCAAATTGCCGGCAAATTGATGTTCATCCCCCCTAAAGATGGTATACAGGTTTTGACCCATCCCCATTGCCTCACAGCCCATCCCAAGAAACTGTTTCCACTATGTCACTAAAACTCACTGTTTGCTGGAACAACATTAAATAGCATGAAGACACAGGCAAATGTTCCCAATGTACTTTGACCCTCTGAGATTTGCCAAGCTGCAGTAGCAGAAAAAAATCCATGTCCGAATGTGGTGAGCTGAAGCAAATGTCTGCAGCTGTTATGTCACCAAAGCCAGCTGCGGCCTGGTCGACATGTCCTCGTAGTCCACCAAAATCATCCAGCAAAGTATGGCAAAGTCATTTCCTTCTCTGGTGTAGTCCTCTACAAATATTCCAACCATATCTGATCATATTACTGTGTAAATGCAACCTCTCCTTCTCAGCACTTCAAGTGGCAACGACATCAATGGATCAGCGCAGGCTCAGTCACGTCACGCTTCATGGTGCTGCGGCAAAGCCCAGCCTCTCACAGGCATTGACTTGGCAGAATGCGAAACCCGGTGTTCTATTGGTTGGTTGAGAACGGGATTGTTCAATTCATGAATGATGATACTCCCCAATATACAAAGGGTAGCAATGGATAGTAATTGTAGAATAAAATTCTCTGAACGAATCATCAACCAACAGGGGATCTGAATACTGCTTACATGATTCACTGCTTGATGGCGACCCCTGCTTCACTCAAGTGCTCGTCATTTTACTCAGTCCAGAATGTCCATCAAAATCATCAAGATTTACAAGCGACCACCTGTTTACATCCTCATAACAAGGAAGTCTTGGAGTCACATTCACACACCACATGAGCTGCTGGCAGTAACATGTCAACAAACTTCAATGAAGGCGGAGTGTGAACCTCTTGCCTTCCTGGTTTGGTTTGATGGTCAGCGGTCTGCAGCCACCTCGGCAAATACTTCGAGGCTGAAAAATGAAGAAATGCACCGTCAAGACCCAAGCATGCTTCTGTCTGCACAGATTCATCATGTCAAGAGGGAAGTGGACTGATTCCCACGAAGGAACACGTTCCTCACCTTGGCTACTTGCAAAGGCAATTTGCTATTTTGCACCTGCAATCTACTAGACTGCGATCAAACAAAGGCGACTTGTTGCGCCAATCAAAAGACTCACGGAATTGTGCAAACTATCTGTGTTGCGCCTGGTTGGCACATTGAAACTTCAGCCAGTAGCATATCACTGGCATCCGCATCACTTGTGCTCAGAAATCCCACTCTTTGCGGAGCTTTCCTTGCTCGACTTTGAGGTCTTCTCCGGGCAGGCACGGCGAACTCGACGATGATTTCCGATCATGCCACCACCTGTAGCTTTCTGCAACATTTGCCCTGTCTCATCTTTCCAAACAACATAGGGCACCTCCCTTCCAATGTTGTTCATCACGGTGAACTGAACTTGGCCCTTCTGGCCGGCCAAATACCAGGCCTCAAGGGCTGTGGCTTGTCATGCAAAGTACTTTTGCCACGTTGTGCCGCCCTCCTCATGGATTCGATCTGCCAGCTGCTTGTCATCAGCATTCATCAGGCCCACATCAAAGTACCACTTGCCATGGGACTCCGGAAGTGGCACATACTGGTCCATCATGGCAGCTTTCAAGATCTCATGTGCTTTCTGTGGATTTGCACCCAATCCTTGAAGTTGTGGGATCACGGCCAAGCCACCCGAAGTGGCACCTTCACTCACCACCTTCTTTGCCACCTGGGACAGGAAGGAACCTTCCTGCTCCTGATGCTGGGTCAACCAGGCAGGAGAAGCTTTGGTGGCAGACTGGCTGCGGGCCGCGATGCCATGCTGCACCTTGTCCCATTGACCCTGCTGCATTAGGGAATTCAAGCAGGGAAATTCCATGGTCTCCATCACAACAGTCACTTCTCCGAGTAGTCCATCGATGCGGCTCACCACCCGGAATTTGGTGTAGGGAGGGTAAAGCACCTCATCCTCATTTGGATACTGGGAAAGATGCTGAATCTGAGCTGGAACAAAGATGTCAACCCCATTTCCGTTCAGACCCTCTCTGTTGGTTTGCGTTGCCATCAAGCATTTGTTGCAATGAATCTCAAACCTGAAATTGCCGCCAAAAGCAGCGGTCAATGTTTTGGAGGTGGACGAAAAGAAAAGCCTTCCCAAAGGACAACATTGCCCACCTTGTACTGTACTTTTTCCGGTCAAACTCTGGCAACTGGCATCCTCGCCACACTGTACCAACATAAGGCGTCAAAAGTGAGCCTGGCCTCTGCATGGCAGCAAAACTGAAAGGCTGCATCGTCAGGTTGATCAAGCTGCCGTAAGTTTTCAAACCTGTCTGGTCGTCCTTTCGCAGGGCCTGGTTCATTTGCTGGTAGACACTGTTTCCACTATAGAGGTGAATGGCATCCTTTTGCTGGTCCAACAAGGGCTTTGCAACACAACCTGGCAGGAAGTGATCCACAGGAGTCGACTGGTCTGTGACGACCACAAACTTCACAAAGTTTGGCTTCAATCCATGGTCAGCATCGCTGGGACCTTCTTCTTCTTCTTCTTCTTCTGCGATTACAGAAGGCTCGTCTGCCTGTGTAGCCTGTTTATGTTTTCCACCAATAAATGATACAAGGGCTGCTCCCAATGCCACTGGGATCGCCACTGGCCCTAGTGGCGAAGCAGCTGCGGCCACGGCAAAGCCGGCCGCAACTGCGTGCGCCAAGGGGTACTCAGGTGAATATGGCGTCTCGTCATTGCCACTCATCTGGAAATCTATATACACAGGCTGAAACCTTTGCGCCGCAAAGTGAATCAACACGCTGTGGGTTTGAGGCAGCAACACAGAATCAACGCATGGCTGTGAGAACTGCTTTGCGTAATTGGCACAAAACTCTTCCTACAAGAACCAGACCCCCCAGCAACCAGCGAAAACGAAGAACACTTAGTGGCAGCCCAAGGAACCGATGATTTGATGAATGGATCAAGCTCTTCAGCCAATGCGTAACCACGATCAACTGCCTCCACAGCTACCCACCAGCTCATTCCAAACTCAGCTTGGTTTCAAGTCCCAGGCCTGTCACCAGTTGTTGCTTCTGTTTCAGATGGTGAGGGACCAGTAGATAGCAAGGCATTCCTTTGCCTGACATGACACATGAGGTGGGAAGATGTCAATCAATGTCCCTTTCGTGGATTGTTTCTGGAATGCCGTGGATTGGATCCCTTGAGATTCGTTTGGCATATCAAAGCTGTGCCTGTGGCGGTCATTGTTCGTCTCCCTACAGCACAACCATAGATGGAAGAGATCTCAGGGGCGACAGCATTGGGGATATTGCCATAAACCAATTCTGGGACTACCCCATTTCGAATGCGTTTCCGACGAAAATACGCTACGAAGTGGTTTCAGCACAAGTACGAGCCTCATTTCTTGGGCGATCTGCCAGAACCACGTCCAGCCTGGGATCGATTAACTGATTGAATGTTATCAGTTACGAACTGGACCTCCTCCCATCAACAAATGGATAGAATAAGATCTAGGTGACCCAGTCATCTGATATGTCATCATCGGGGTTGGACATGCTAAAATCATCTGAAATCCAGTTCCTGACCTCTTGCAATGATAGGGCCCGTGATGGTGGGTTTTCAACTACCCAAGTTTGTAGGAGCTGCTCCGGCTTGGCAGCTCCAACCTCTCCCCGCCACTTCAAGGCGGAACGCTTTGGTTTAGGTGTCCTCGACGCATCAAATGTCAGTGTTCTGGTCCTCTGGGAAACAAATAACCTGCTCAGAAATCCTGTTGTTTCATGGGAAAACCATCAAATATTTCGGAACTTGAGTAGGAAAATCATCCATGGACTTACACATGAAGTGATGTTCCATTGGCCGTGCTTGTTTGCCAAGGCCCTACAACCCACCTGATGATCTTGAAGCTGCCCGGAGTCATTGACCAGCTTTGCCGGATCGCCGCCGGAGTCTGACAGGGCGATGTCAGGCCATGTTCAAATCCAGGTCCAGCGGCTTGCCATCTCCATCACTTCAGGAAAATTGATGAAAATTGGAAAGCAAATTTAATATGGGTTTGTCTGAAAATCGGGTATATTCCCAATGAAATAGCCATTTAATAGGGATAATGATCAGCAAAACCATTGGGTTTAGGGGTACACTATTTTCAGACACACCCATATATGTACAAGATTTACCAAGTAAACCATGGTAATCATAGTATATAATCATGGTTAATCCACAAAAATCCGCCCGCACCGAAGGTGCTGGGGCGTGATCTTCCGGATGGCACTCGTAAAAGGTTACAGGTTTACCTGGGGGGGGGGTCCCATTTTTCGGCCAAAACCTCCTGTTTTTGATAGGTCGTGACGCTCGCCTTCAAAAAACACTGTAAAAAACAGTACGGAAGACACCTGTTCGTGAACGCGCCCGTCCAAAATCGGCAAGCGAAAAGTGAAAAAAACCCGTGTTTTTCAACTTTTTGACCTCAATTTTTTGGTTTGCAACATCTTTTTTTGCGGTTCCGCAGGTGGCCGGGCCCGGAGGCGGATTTTTGAGTTTTTGGACCCGTTTTCGGACTGATTTTCGTCGTTTTGTGATAGCAGAAACACTGGTTTTTACAGTGTTTTTCTGTTTTCTGCATGCTTGACGGCTAGCTTCAAAACTTCCAAAAACCTCGTAAATTACGCTGTTTTATGTTACGGTGTGAATGAAAACATCGTAAATACCAGTGTTTTTTGACGTTGGTTAAAAAAACACTGTAAATTACAGTGTTTTTGGCCACCTGACCCTCAAAAACCATGGTATTTGCAGTGGTTTCTGCTTCTCACCGCGCAAAAACACTGTAAATAACAGCAATTTCGCCGTTTTTTCATGTTTTTCGTTATTTTTGAACTGCGTTGGTCCGCTATACATGGCTATCAAATTCTTCGCGTTTTCTTTTCCGACAATCAGTACTTTCGGATGTTTTTGGTCTCAATGGCCGACATCATTGGCAGTTACGAGCGGCTGCCCAACGATGCGGTGCGGGCGGTTGCCGTCGCGAAGCGACGTGAATATCCACAAGATATCCATCGAAATGGGCAGCCCCCACCTCTTTGGCCTGGCCCGGTTGCAAGGCGTTCACCACTTCATTGTAGATCTTGGAGTCGGGATCAAACTTTGCCTGCAGAATTCACTGCCAAAAAAGCTGGGATTCATTGGATTTATGCTGCTGGATTGATGATGTTTGATGATGAACTATGATGATTTATGCACCCAGCAGCAAGTCACAAGTGGATGGCTGGATGGATGGATGGATGGAACAGTTTCTGCAGAGCCTCCTGCATTTCCTCCATCAGAACAATGGCCTTGTCGATTTCACCACCTGCAGAGACGTGGCTGGCGTCACAGGGAACGACCATCACGGGAGGTACAATAGGTGGCTAAGAACCCCGGGAGCGAGCTGAGGCTAAGGTTGTTCAACTCTCAGCAGTGCCTGTTTCCAATACCTTTGGAACAAGCAGTTTCTTTAAGTTGTTGGAAGGATGTGGGATGAATCCCTTCCTACGGAAAGCACAGGAGTCAATTCTTTTTGTTTCTGATTTTGCGTACACAGAAGGAGGGTTTCGCGTTCGTTGGCACAACCTCCCTCAAGTCCATACTTTCAAGCAAGTTGTGTACAAAGGGTTCTAGGTTTCATCTCTATGCAGACCCTTCACAAAGAGTGGTGAGTTTGTCATGCTTGTTTGCGCGCAAACTCGTAACAGCACTGGTAGTAGCTGCCTCTTCTACAGGCATCAATCACAGAATTGAAGGCGATCCCATCCGGTTGGCTCTTGCGACCTTGGTGGCTGAATGCTACGGGATTTCTACACGGCAAAGAGGCTCGTCTTGTTTCCATATATTCCATGCATATTCCATGCTTATATGGTGATTTGCACACTGTTAAGTACTGTTACAACAAAAGGTAATGATGTATCTTCAAAAAAAGAAGAACCTGCTACTGCCACAAATGAGCTACAAACCTTGCAGTGTGCGGAGGAGTTGCAAAGCGGCTTCCCACGAGCCGTCCGCACACCTGAGAATGAGAAATTCCATGATCTTGTTCGATGCTATTTGACTCCAGGTGATAAAACGTAATAAGTTCAACGCCCTTGAAGCGAACCAAGGAGATCCGGTGGTTCTCCATCTGCCACAGAGGTCGACTGCCTTGATTTTTTGGTTCCACCAGTCAGCTGAAACAACTTCTGCGTGAAACCATGAGGGACTGGCCGATTGGCGAACATCTTGGATGTCGCCTGCCGCAGCAGCATCTTCGGCACAGATCCCAGAGCATGGGGAAACAAAGGTCATGAAGATTCTCTCTTTTTGGTTCCATGGAGTGTTTTTAAAATTGCATTTTATGCCACAAAAAAAGTGCTGCAATAGGCTGCGAACCTTCTCCAAGGAAACCAACTTCTGCTCCAACTGGTCAACCCAGTCCCACTGTTTCGCCTGGAAAAAGAGTCCGAGATGCAACCAATCGGAATACCGGGAGCGAAGACCTGCTTCTGAAGGTATCATCCCAAAGTTTTGGAGGACTTATCTCCGAGTTTTGAAGGAATCATCCCCACTGTTGAAGGATGCATCCCCCATTTTGCAGGTTTCATTCCCAACTTCTTGGATTTTCTGCGCGTATTTTCCCACCAACAGCAGTGTTTCATACACTCCTGACCTGCTGACAAGCTAAAAGTGCCACTTGGTAGCCCTTCACACTGGGCTGCAGTGATACCTGACCGCACCATGGCTGACCAGCCAGGAAAGACTTTGTGGGAACCTCCCAAAAAAAACTAGCTGGATGAAAAACAAACAGCATGGTTTCAAGTTTTCAGCCACATCTTTTGCGAGATCTTATTGCAGTAGCATCCCAATCCTTTGGCAGCTTCAGCCCTAAACTCAACCATCACCTTCTCCATGTCGCTCAAGAGCGCCAACACCCACTTCCACTCTCCAGCTGCCTGCGCAGGGGAGATGACCTGAAAGGACCTTCTCAACGTTGCGACCAAAAATGACAAGACTCTCTGAGTCTCTGGTCTTGCCCCCCGTTTGCAGCAAAATATCGAGCCATGGTAATCATACCTGTCATACCGATCTGATTTTCCAAGGCCGGTTTTGAGCCTGCCTTGCAAGCCTCCAGCAGGGACTCGTGCACAACAAAAGCAGTCTGCTGACCCTCCTAGGAAACTCAAGGGAGTTTAGTTTAGAGAACATGATATCTGGCTACTATGAATCAAAAAGCGGTAGCTGGTAGCAATTTGTGAGAACATGATATCTGGCTATCAATCAGAAAATGGCACCAAGAGACCCACAGGTTGGCTTTGTATCTTAAAAATGTGGTAACAAGGGACAGACAGTGTGCCAAATCAGTGGAAGTATCAAGCCATCAATCCTAACTGAGTTTTGAGACCTGTGTGCGGAGCATATCTCTCCAGAAGAACAAGGCCTGGGCTGTACAGTTTTGCATAGCTAGAGTTCAACACACCACAACAATGGACAAAACACCGGTGTACAATCAGTATGGCAAATCTATCGTACTCTGGCATAGCTTGCTGATAGCATACAACACTCTGAGGCGGAGCATGGCATTGCAGAGTATGTGACAATACATACAATACAAGAGATGGCATAGCCGGATATCATGGACAAAAAGACGGAAAACTGCAAATAGACAAACCTGGACAAACCTTCAAATGTGGACGATGTTAGCAAGGCAGTGCGAGCAAATGAGCGAGACAAACAGCCGAATATTCGAAGTACATCATCCCTGTTGCATCACCAACCTTTTGCCCTTCGAAATGATCCACATATGCCATCTGCGAACCTACCACGTAGCTTAGCTGTGCACCCATTGCCAGCCACCGGTTGAACTGCAAGCCAAGACCAGTGCCTGACAAAAAGGACTCATTTGCCGAGTCTGGCCGCGGCCCAGCTATGCCTTGCCTCGTAGGTCTCCATGTCTGGTCGTAAGTCAGTTTCAATCGCCTCCTCCAAACTTTCAGCTGAGCTTCGAAACTCACTCTCTTTGGCTTTGACAAATCCACTGAAAGCAATTATCGACCCTGAGGATCCTGGGGGTGTACTAAAAATATCTAAAAATAGTTCCCTTATCCAATTCTGGCAAAACTCATGGAAAAACTCACTTCCCATTCTTCCTACAACTTTCAATGCGTGGCCTCCATGAGGGTGATGGCCTCTTCTAAGCCGTCATTGCGCAAGCAACACCTGATGATCGCACCTCAGGTCACATCCTGATGCGAAGCAACACATTCGAAGCAACTGAAAGGGAAGTTGAAACAAGTTTCCCGGCCATAAAGCGCTCCATCCGGGGAATGCCCTCCAAGCATATTACAAGGTCAGTGTTCAGAAATTTACCCAAATTCACTCTGCACTCTCACCCCACGCCTCTTCTCTGCGACTTGGCCACAAGTTGAAGGGCTTCAACCTGGGTGCACCGTCAGCTCCAACGGACTCCAACGCAGCAGGCCACTGTTTATTTCAAGGCCCCCGGACCCAGCGGAAACTCCGCTCTAAGATGTGGATGGCAGAGCTGCACGCCACCTTGGCCAAATTCGACACATTGAATTTGGGAGCTGGGCGGCTGGGCTTGTTTGAAAATAGGGGTATAGTATGGTTGTAGTACCCCCAAAATCCCATTCTTTGGAAACTCATCTTCCTGCTGGAAATTGTCATTCTGCAGTATCCCTCTTTCATGGACAAACCCCTTCTATGAATCTATAGAATCTATAGTTTTGAGACAGACAATAGCTGGAGTCTCGGTTGTTGCACAGGGCACCCATCATCTTTCAGGCAAATCAGGAAGTCTGAAGGGTTTTGGAACGTCGAAAAGGCAGAGAGCCTTTTCTGAGTTTGGCACTTTGTCTGGAAAAAGATCTCGCTGGGCCATGCCTTCAATCAGCCTTAGAACCAGCTGCCACTCGTCCTGGTTCAAAACTCGCTGGCACAATGGCGGAACGTGGAGCTACGGAGTTCTGCAGGCTGTCCTGTCTGCACGATTCCAGTTGGTCTTGATAGATGAATGCCTAAACCAACGCAAAGGGTGACTGATCAGCATAGGCATGGGATGGAATGAGCCGAGTCAGTGGGGTACCAGTTCACTCATCAAAGTTCTTCATTAAATTAATTAAACCATTCATTTTGGGTAAAAAACATTTTGACCCATCCCCCCACATTTGAAGAAGTTCCTCAGCTTCAACAGCCAACTGCCAAGCCCGGGACATCCAAATTGGCACGCAATGCTTCCGTGATCTTCGAATTCCTGCAGGCCGTTTGGTCCATCATTCCGTTGCTAACAGACATGACAAGAACTTCGGGGTGCAGTTGGGATGAAACCATGATAGTCATCCTCAGAAGTTGGGATATAACCCCTAGGCCCTACATAACTAACTATGGTTATACATAATATAACATTCGATGTAATTATATATATATATATATCCACTTATAGCTGGAACTGCACCCTGAAAGTATCCATTGAAGCACCACCACCCTTGGCCCTCCAGTGGCTTCCTGCTCTTATTGCCGCACACACGGAGGGCAAGGGAGTATTCTTCCAACCCCGGCGTAGGACCCCTCGTCTGCATTGATCTCAGCAAAGCAAGAACCTGGCAGCAAAACAGCAGAAATTCAGCTGGTGATTGTAACAAACTTGGAATATGATATAGTTGGACCAAAATGATACAGCAATAGCAGCACTAAAAACCTTAGTTGTTTGGATGTTCCCAAAACTTGAGGCAGGCCTTATGTGATTCAATCTCGCTTTTTCAACTCTGCCCCATACACCGCAGCCTCCTGCCACCGTTCAGCATGTTCCAGAACTTTCAAAACGGCCTCGAACAGTAAAAGATTGGGCTACAGTGACACTCTATCCCAATCCCAACAAAAACAGCTGTCAATAAATATCTCATGATTTTTGGTGACATTCCATTGGCGTGTTTTCCCGGCCACATTTGTGGCAGGCCTTGTGAGAGATCATCCCCTGTTCCATCCGCTCACCGTGGATGTCATCTAATAAAGCAATGGCTCGTCTCCAGGCACCTACCGGGAAGTGGATGGAAATGGGAACTGAAAAATAACACCTTCCTGGAATGTGAATGTAAGAACGTAATAGGACAATATAGGACATAGGATGACATAGGATGACATAGGATGACATAGGATGACATAGGATGACATAGGATGACATAGGATGACATAGGATGACATAGGATGACATAGGATGACATAGGCTATGACCCACTAAGAAATAACCATCACAAGGAAAACTTCCGGATCACCCCAGCCGCCGCCACTGCGGCCCGCACTTCTCCCGCAGGATCGAATGGCGGCTAAGTACACCGCGGTGCTTCGAGGGATTCCTGGAGCATTCGGGAAATGTCCAACGATGTCTTCGTTGAATCGCAAAAATGGACCCAATTCTTGCGGGGAAAAATCACTTACTGGTGCGAAACCTAGGGAATGGGAATTCCTGATCCAATCAATAAGTATTTTCATAATCATCCGATTTCCCCATTCGCTATCCCTAGGTTTAGCACCAGCTGGGTTTCATTTTGATCCGTCGCTGGGTTTCACAGCCACCCACCTCTTTCACCCATTTCTGTCAAGGCAGCCAGTGCCACCGTCCAGAGCTTCCGGAAGCAGCAGGCTTCTTCGATGGCTTTTGCATACCTGCAGAACTGGAAGAACTGGGATTTATGGATGTGAAGAATCCCCCAAATACTGGTATCTATGGGTATTGATCCATAGCCAACTAAGAACTAGCGTGAACTGGTACACACAGGGCAGAGTCTTTGATGCATTGGGTCTGAGACGTTTGCCAAGGTATACATAAATGCTTTGTTTCGGACAAGTTGATTTCAACGTTCAATATTTGCAAAGGTATCTGTCTCAGAAAAATACCAGCTCATCGCTCTGATGCTAGAAGATTATATTGCCACATGCACACAACTGCGCTTTCTTCGTGTCTAGCAGCTCTTGCCACACAAAAGACCTCCAGGACACGTGCTTAACCAAGATACTGTAGATAATAACGCATTCTTGTCCAGAAAATTCAATCGAGTCAGTCACACTTCAATAGGTGTTCTCCCGCTTTGTGTTGTAAAATGTGTTGCAAACCATCAATCAAACATGTTCCACTGGAGATAGCAGCCAGCAGCCAGTGCAAAGCTTGAAGCTTCCGTCCAATTCTTCGGTGATATGTGTTTCTCCAAGAATGGATGATACAGTCCCCAAAAAAATTATCCGTGAACCCCGAAATTGCCATGTCGTAAAATCATGGATTTTACAATCCTTGTTCGAGTGGGATGAAAATGATGATCAACCCTGGATTATCCACGGCTTGCGGCGCACTCGGCAGAATCAGCCAGGTGCCCCCCAAGGCATAGGACAGCAGCAACATCAATCCATTCTTGCCTGGTTTAATCATCAAAAATTGGGGAGGTTAAGCATCAAAAAATTGAGTGAATTGGCATCCAAAACTTGGATAATTGGTGAAGTCATCAGGGTACCAATGGGTCCACAAATAGCTGGTTATCTTGAGTGTTCGCTCATCCATTTTTCGTTCTCGTTTGGGTCTGCAAAAACTCAACTTTGAGACATACAGTACCAGGGTGGGTTCCGAGTGAGGGATGTGATCAAATAACTTCATTCACAAGACAGATTTCTTGGACCATTTCGGGATTTGTGAATTCCATCCCCACCAACAGTTTTAACCCAATTGGGGATGATTCAAACATATACCATCGCTCACGGAGCAAGATCAGCCGGCTCAGCAACCCTACGCAGCTCTACCTGGTTCTTGGCCTTCGAAGTTCTTGCAAAAGTTGTGCCTCTCGCGGGGCGGAAAAGGCGCATCACTGCTGATGGAAATGTGTTGGATGGATATTCTTGATTTCCCAGCGCACCAGAGGGGAGGGAAGGGAAGACTTCAAGGAAAGACCCCAAAAACGAGAGAATAAAAGAAAGAGCTATGCAGCTATTCACCAACTCAGTTTCTTATGCTGGGATCAGCAGAATCGCTAAGGTCAGGCCTTTCCCTGCACAAGATCTTCACTTTGATAGGCTGAGCGTCCCAAATGGAGACTTCTGCCAACCTGATTCCAGGCAGCAAAGTAAAAGAGACTCAATGGAGTCATGTCATCCCTCAGCGCTACAAACACAGCTATGTACATATCATATATATCGTATATCTATATATTGCACATATACAAATGTGTAAAGCATGATGTGTTGTGCAAGGTAGGATCTTTAAAAAGAATAGAAACCAACCAAGCAGGGTCAACATGACTCCTCCTACCTTCGATTCTCCGACCAAAGTGTGCATCTGCAGCGATCCACAACTTGACTTTGTCTGAAAATTTAGGAGTGAACCCCCCAAAGGCGGGAAATCTGTCAAAAATATCAAAATATGTCAACATTTGCAATTTTGGGCTTCTAAATCCCATTCTTGGCAAAGCCACATGGAATAACGTCAATTACTTCAACTTCACATGACTCTATTCGAAGCAAAATAGGTTGATGGCGACTGCACCATTGACATCCACTCAGATCCACTGCGGAATTCAAGGCGAGCACAGAAGAAAACTTGCAATGATTGTGAGACTGTCAGCAAACCACAGAGCATTTTCACAAAAAGGGCTCAGCAGCTCAGCCTTTTCCAGCTTTTTTCGAGTTGGTTGAGGTCACTTTAAAAGGCGGGAAGCTGAAAACAACGCCGCCGGTGCAAAACCTTTCAGGAAAGGGATACGGCCGAGCCAAGTTCGGCAGCTTCCAAGGCTTTCATCCTGGCAAGTGGCGCGATGACAACCACGCTGGTGGTTGTACAAAGCGAGGCAAAGACACAGGGGGACTCTCCAAGTGTAACAACTTCGAAATGTGCAGAAAATACCAAGAAAATGATGAAGACTGTTGCGCCATTGCAAAAAGCCGTCCTCTTCACTGCTTTCATGAAGCGACCTTTTGGTCCAATCTTTAATCCACTTGTCAGCGCAGCCAGCTCTGTCTCACCAACTCCAGTCAACTCCTGCAAATTTCTCAGTCAACTTGACGTTTTCCTTTATTACACTCTGGAAATCAAATGTGGCAATGAAAAGGTCTCCTGTTGAACAAGAAACAAAATCATTCACAAATAGACAGAGATATACAAAGATGAAGAATTTTCCGTTGTCATCTTAGATTGAGAGTACCTCAGGTTTGCAGTTCCATCTTCAGTACCTGCCGTCACTCTGCGCCTCGGGATCTGTGACGTCCTCCTCATTTAGCCGCGCCAGAAGTTCTTGGGGCAGCTGCAGCTCCTGCTCTCTGGCGGACTGGTTCTCTCATATCAACATAGCTGGTAAATAAAACTGCCTGTATACTGGTTAACCATGTCTAAATGGTTCATAATGGCTGGGACTCTTTTACAGTATATTGATGGGTATCTTTTTAAAACCATCTTTTCAACATTGGCCATGTAAAAATGAAGGTTTAAACAACTACCCATCTTCATTGGCAAAAAAGACTCAGAGTTCTTCCCAGGTCCTCACACCATGTCTCAATGGTGGATTTCTTCACCGTTCTGGAGACCTTCCAAGTAGCCACATGAACGCTTCACACGTTGGGGTTCGAGGAAGTGGATTTCTGCTGAGAAATTCCGATTCCGCAGATTCCACGACAAAGCACCACCTCTTGAGACTCTTGAGGCCGAACCTCGACGATTTGACTCCTGGGTAACAAATAAGAGGGCTTGGATGGTTTCATAACGTTTCATACCAAAAGGATCCAAAAGGAAAGTGAGAAAGACTTTAGGTGGTGGAATATTTTGAGACATGACATACCATGACATACCCATCAACGATAAGACGGTCCTCTTGGTCCTCAGCTGCTTCAGAATCTGAGTCTTCTCCGTCTCCCACTCACCCCAGGCCATACCTGGTGGAGGCAATCCTTTTCGCAAAACGAGGCGCCATGTTGTGTGGACTGCAAGGGGAAGGAAGCAACGGAAATTTCGTTCTAAACCCAAACAAAATTATTGCACCAAAACGATCTCTCAGAAAGTGTTCCAGGTGACTTTTCTCGTCGAATTAGTCGAATTTACCCATCACGACTGCATTTGCCGAAGAATTGCCATGAAAATCACGAGGTACCGAAAACGCCATTTTGGGGGTTCCCCAACTTCGACCCAAATCCAAATTCTTTCGGAGACACCAGCCTGGTGTTTCAGCTAATCTCAGTGCATCATCGACTTCATGCGAAGCCGTGGCATGTAAGGCTGACCTCCACCGGAATTCCTCTGCATTGTATGATATCATGATATGATATGTTACAAGAAATATTGCCTATTTCCGCAATTTAAACTTCAAAACAAAACCTCATCAAACTGTGGCACCGTCACAGAACCTGCCAATATTTTCACAAATGGTTTCTCGCCTCATCTTTTGCAGGGCATCCTGGCAGAAACAGTTTCTACTAGTGGATTCCCCAAGGGGAGGGAAAACGTAAACCGGCACAACCCAGCCCTCAAGTCCTGAGCTTCCTGGCGATTGCCTGGCAAGGAAGGAACCGATGAAATCTTCCAGTGACATTCAACCTGCAAACGGCGCCTTGGGAACTCCTCGGTGCTTTTGACTCAGCTGGAGCCTTGATTCTTTCAACCTCGAGGACCAAACAGTTTGCGGCACCAGAAATTGGGAAAACTATGAAAAACTCGGTGGTTCCAGACCTCGGTGGTACCATTTTGACCATTTGGTGCACTGTACAGTGGAGCACTCCCATTGGCCTGGACGGAAATAGTTGGTCAATGGGAAACAAAAACTACATCTGTGACTTCAAGAGCAATTATGAAACATACCCACATCTTGAACCCTTAGGTTGTACAATACAAAGTTCCAAGAAATCAGCAAGAAGAGCCGCCTGACCAACCATTTGCAAAGGAGGCATTGCACCAGCACCACTGCCACGTAACCAGATTTTGTGAAGGTTCGCTTCTCCCAACTGCAAGACATCTTTGTTTTTATCCAGTCTTACAAAACAGGTACCATCTTTGATGCTCTCAATGATCCCTTGTTGACCATTCAGCTGTTTGGTTGTACCTTTGATGAGGACTTGGTCACCTGGTCGGAAAGTGCTCACCGGAGTCTCCGGTAACACCTTTTCTGTCGCTGCCGGAACTTCTTTAGGTGCACCAGTTGCGCGTGCCTCTGCATATGGTGGACTTGGTTTGGAGACACTTGGCTGAGAGTCCTTGGAATGGTTTGGTCCACTAGGTTTTGATGCTCCAAAATATTCCAGGCTCGGCATGTCATCAGCATCACTCATCTGACCGGTCCCATGCTCAGCAGTGCCGTTGGTGATTTCCCCAACGTACTCCAAAGGTGGGAGTTCATCGTCATCATCATCTGGTGGAGGAGGGGATGCATTTCGATCCACATGTGTCGCTTTGGCACTTGCCACTGCATGATTGGGAATGCCTCCCACTTTGGTGTTGATTTTTTCGATGTTTTCAGGTTTCACCGCCAACATGGACCCTGATTTGTCCAATTTCACTGGCAGTCTGCCTTTTGATGCCTTTTGAAAGCTTTGAAGCGTTCCTGTCTGCCCATTCAAAGCTGTCTTGGACA
This sequence comes from Cladocopium goreaui, assembly GCA_947184155.2. Classification (NCBI taxonomy): domain Eukaryota; class Dinophyceae; order Suessiales; family Symbiodiniaceae; genus Cladocopium; species Cladocopium goreaui. Next base: position 69,457 of record CAMXCT020002659.1, read on the forward strand.
AACCTTTCAAGATCACACTGTCACCTTCTCTCAGGCTGATCCCCAAAGATGCATCTGCACCAACATATTCCAAAGGAGGCATGTCATCATCGTCATCGTCTGGCGGAGTGGCCTGCGTGGCAGCTGCAGGTGGCACTCCGACGCCAGCATACTCCAGCGGGGGCATGTCATCATCGCTGTCAGCCATGTCGAAAAACGGATATGTCGAAAAACCGATGTGGAAACACCAAAAATTTGTAAGTTCATCGAACATCGGTAAACCCAATTCAACCCATGGTATTCAAATATTCGAATTTAACGGGATTTCCCATTTCCTGTATAATCAACATTTTTTGCACCAAAAATTGACGGTTTGTGTGCAACATGTGACATGTTTCGATTTTGAGTGTACTGCCTTGCCTTGTGGACAAACGCAAAACTGCGCAGAAAATGTTTTTCCATGATATATGCATATTTTGATGCCCTGCATGCAAATTTAATGATTGCCAGATTTCGTTTCGCAGAGGCCAACGTGTAAAACAACCGCTCCACTACCCCTCACAGGTCAATGAAGTGCCCACTCAGGTCAATGAATTGCCCTGTTTCACAATGGATAGCTGCTCTCAATGGCATGAAACGTTGAAAAAATCATCAAATTAATCAACATTGTGCGTTGCAAAAAATGCCAAAATGGTTTGCCACTACATTTGCAACATTGTCATCATCATGTCGCCAAAAGAACAATGACCATATATAATCGAAGGAAGTTTAGACGTCAAACTTCCGACAATATGGACAGATGAAAAGCAGAGGTGATAAGAGTCAAAGAAGAGAAGAGAAGAGAAGAGAAGAGAAGAGAAGAGAAGAGAAGAGAAGAGAAGAGAAGAGAAGAGAGAAGAGAAGAGAGAAGAGAAGAGAAGAGAGAAGATCAGATAAGATACAAGATAAGAGAAAAGAATAAGATAAAAGCGAAGATCCAAGAGAAGAGCCACCGCTAAGAACTCTCCACCCGCCGAGCAACCTCTCCGCTCCCATAGAAGAGCAACTCCATCGACCCGAGCATCTACAACTCTCCTCCCCCTCCTCTCCCCTCTCCGCTCCCCTGCTCCTCTCCCCTCTCCTCTCCCCTTCCTCTCCCCTCCCTCTCCCCTCTCCTCCTCCCCTCCCTCTCCTCTCTCCTCTCTCCTCTCTCCTCTCTCTCCTCTTCTCTCCTCTCTCTCCTCTTCTCTCCTCTTCTCTCCTCTTCTCTCCTCTTCTCTCCTCTTCTCTCCTCTTCTCTCCTCTTCTCTCCTCTTCTCTCCTCTCTCTCCTCTTCTCTCCTCTTCTCTCCTCTTCTCTCCTCTTCCCTCTTCTTCTTCCTCTTCCTCTTCCTCCCCCTCTCCTCTCCTCTCCCCTCCCTCTCCTCTCCTCTCCTCTCCTCCCCTCTCCTCTCTTCTTCTCTCCTCTTCTCCCCTCTCCTCTCTTCTTCCCTCTCTTCTCTCCTCTTCTCTCCTCTTCTCTCCTCTTCTCTCATCTTCTCTCCTCTTCTTTCCTCTTCTCTCCTCTTCTCTCCTCTTCCCTCCTCTTCTCTACTCTTCTCTCCTCTTCTCTCCTCTTCCCTCTTCTTCTTCCTCTTCCTCTTCCTTCCCCTCTCCTCTCCTCTCCCTCTCCTCTCCTCTCCTCCCCTCTCCTCTCTTCTTCTCTCCTCTTCCCCCCTAACTATAATACAATATAATATAATATAATATAATACAATATAATATAATATAATATAATACAATATAATATAATATAATATACTTCAGGAGGAACAAAGTTTATGCTTCTTGAAAGCTTTACAAAACACCCATTTCGGTCAACCGCGGATCACATGTTCAAGTCCGTTTTGTGTGGCAGGTGTGGGACGGTCAATTATCACCCTCTTTTAAATATATAAGACTTTAAAGCTTTTGGAGGGTGGAAATGCGACCGGGGTACGGCAAAGCTCCATGCTAGGATTCTACCGGGGAAAGGGTGTGCAGAAGAAGAAACCAACCATGTTCACTGTGGGAAGCTCAACAAGCGCAACTTTTGTCCTACCAGTGCGTCACGGCACATGTGTAGCAGTGCAGACAAAGAGGATGGAGACAGACATGTTATGTGGAGTAATGACCAAGCTGAAGCAGGTGCAAAAATCAGCAAATGACTTGGCAATTCCCACTAAATAAGCTTTTTGCACCCTGCGTCACAGCACATGTGTAGCAGTGCAGACAAAGAGGATGGAGACAGACATGTTATGTGGAGTAATGACCAAGCTGAAGCAGGTGCAAAAATCAGCAAATGACTTGGCAATTCCCACTAAATAAGCTTTTTGTACCCTTCAGGAGGAACAAAGTTTATGCTTCTTGAAAGCTTTACAAAACACCCATTTCAGTCAACCGCGGATCACATGTTCAAGTCCGTTTTGTGTGGCAGGTGTGGGACGGTCAATTATCACCTTCTTTTAAATATATAAGATTTTAAAGCTTTTGGAGGGTGGAAATGCGACCGGGGTACGGCAAAGCTCTATGCTAGGATTCTACCGGGGAAAGGGTATGCAGAAGAAGAAACCAACCATGTTCACTGTGGGAAGCTCAACAAGCGCAACTTTTGTCCTACCAGTGCGTCACAGCACATGTGTAGCAGTGCAGACAAAGAGGATGGAGACAAACATGTTATGTGGAGTAATGACCAAGCTGAAGCAGGTGCAAAAATCAGCAAATGACTTGGCAATTCCCACTAAATAAGCTTTTTGTACCCTGCGTCACAGCACATGTGTGGCAGTGCAGACAAAGAGAATGGAGACAGACATGTTATGTGGAGTAATGACCAAGCTGAAGCAGGTG
>CAMXCT020002659.1:72378-90989 GCA_947184155.2 Cladocopium goreaui
GAAAAGAGAAGAGAAAAGAGAAGAGAAAAGAGAAGAGAAAAGAGAAGAGAAAAGAGAAGAGAAAAGAGAAGAGAAAAGAGAAGAGAAAAGAGAAGAGAAGAGAGACGAGAAAAGAGAAGAGAAAAGAGAAGAGAAGAGAGAAGAGAGAAGAGAGAAGAGAGAAGAGAGAAGAGAAGAGAAAAGAGAAGAGAAAAGAGAAGAGAAAAGAGAAGAGAAAAGAGAAGAGAAAAGAGAAGAGAAAAGAGAAGAGAAAAGAAAAGAAAAAAGAGAAGAAAAAAGAGAAGAGAAAAGAGAAGAGAAAAGAGGAGAGAAAAGAGAAGAGAAAAGAGAAGAGAAAAGAGAAGAGAAGAGAGAGAGAGAAGAGAGAAGAGAAGAGAAGAGAAGAGAAAAGATAAGAGAAGAGAAGAGAAGAGAAAAGAGAAGAGAAGAGAAGAGAAAAGAGAAAAGAGAAAAGAAGAGAAGAGAAAAGAGAAGAGAAGAGAAGAGAAAAGAGAAGAGAAGAGAAAAGAGAAGAGAAGAGAAAAGAGAAAAGAAGAGAAGAGAAAAGAGAAGAGAAGAGAAGAGAAGAGAAAAGAGAAGAGAAGAGAAAAGAGAAGAGAAGAGAAGAGAAGAGAAGAGAAGAGAAGAGAAGAGAAAAGAGGAGAGAAGAGAAGAGAAGAGAAGAAGAAAGAAGAAGAAAGAAGATCAAAAAGAGAAGAAGAAAGAAGATCAAAAAGAGAAGAAGAACGAAGATCAAAAAGAGAAGAAGAAAGAAGAAGAAAGAAGAAGAAAGAAGAAGAAAGAAGAAGAAAGAAGACAAAAAGAGAAAGTCTCACAAGAAAGAAGATCCAGGCGCCCGAAAAGGTAGGAAAGTCGCGAAACATTGTGTTTTTTCCAATGATTTGTGGCTGCGGAGGGTCCAAAAGTAGGCTCGTTAAAACGGCGGGTGCGGAGCTAGCTGGGCACATGAAAGATGAAAAATTGCACGCCGTTGTGGCGCAAAGCATATTTCGAAGTGAAAATGTACAAAACACACCATGTTCGGACCACTTTTGGAAGTTGAAAAGTCGAAAAAGTGCACGCTGTTGTGGCGCCAAGCACATTTCGAAGTCAAAATGTACAAAACACACCAAGTTCGGACCACTTTTGGAAGTTGAGATGTCGAAAAAGTGTACGCTGTTGTGGCGCGAAGCACGTTTGCAATTGATTCGGAGCACTTTGGATAGTTGAGATGTCGAAAAAGTGCACGCCGTTGTGGCGCAAAGCATATTTCGAAGTGAAAATGTACAAAGCACACCATGTTCGGACCACTTTTGGAAGTTGAAATGTCGAAAAAGTGCACGCTGTTGTGGCGCCAAGCACATTTCGAAGTCAAAATGTACAAAACACACCAGATTCGGACCACTTTTGGAAGTTGAGATGTCGAAAAAGTGTACGCTGTTGTGGCGCGAAGCACGTTTGCAATTGATTCGGAACACTTTGGATAGTTGAGATGTCGAAAAAGTGCACGCCGTTGTGGCGCGAAGCACATTTCGAAGTCAAAATGTACAAAACACACCAGGTCTGGACCACTTTTGGAAGTTAAGATGTCGAAAAAGTGCACGCCGTTGTGGCGCGAAGCACATTTCCAAGTCAAAATGTACAAAGCACACCAGGTCTGCGCCACTTTTGAAGTTGAGATGTCGAAAAAGTGCACGCCGTTGTGGCGCGAAGCACATTTCGAAGTCAAAAGTGCAAAAAACTGTGGGGTACGGAGAACTTTTGGACGTTCAGATGTGCTTTCGCGTGGCAGGCGCAAGGGATTGTGCACCTTGTCAAAAATGAGCAAAACGTGAGGGTTTAGTAGCATTTCCAAAAACGATGGCAGGCGTGGGACATTTGAAGAGGATCTGCAAAGATGGATTTTCCGTGGCAGGCGCAGTACAACAGACATGTTGATCAGAGATGTTAGGAGGTCAGGCCGCTGATTTCCTGAGAGGGGTTGCATTTTGGAGCATCAGATCTTCAGGTTTGCTGAGATGATTTTGCGTGACAGGTGCAGCACTTCGTATGACCTGGCATCACTTTTTCGTGGCAGGCCCAATACTTTAGGCAGATAGAGTGGAACAATCGCAAAACGCATTGGTACGAGGCCGTCAGCTCTGCACTCAACTTTGAATTTTTGAAGGAAGTCTCGCAGAATTGTTCGTTTTTGATGTTATCAATTTTGAAAAATGAGGAAGTCTCGCAGACTTGTTTCGTTTTTGATGTTGTCAAATTTCAAAATTGAGGAGGTCCCGCAGAATTGCTTCGCTTTTGACGTTATCAAGCTCAAAACCTGAGGACGTCTCGCAGAATAGCTTCGTTTTCAAGCTTGCAGGTAAATAGATAGATAGATTAGATTAGATTAGATTAGAATAGGTTAGGTTAGATTAGATTAGATCAGATCAGATCAGATTAGATTAGATAGGTAGATAGATAGATAGAGAGAGAGACAGATAGATAGATAGATAGATAGATAGATAGATAGCTAGATAGCTAGATAGCTAGATAGCTAGATAGCTAGATAGATAGATAGATAGATCGATAGATCGATAGATCGATAGATCGATAGATCGATAGATAGACAGATAGACAGACAACTACAACTACAACTACAACTACAATTACAACAACTACTACAACTACAACTACAACGACAACGACAACTACAACTACAACGACGTCTACTACAACTACACAACTACTACAACAACAACTACTACGTCTACTACGACTACACAACTGCTACTACTACTGCTGCTGCTGCTCCTACTACTACTACTACTACAACAACTACTACTACTACTACTACTACTACGACTACGACTACGACTACGACTACGACTACGACTACGACTACGACTACGACTACGACTACGACTACGACTACGACTACTACTACTACTACTACTACTACAACTACAACTACAACTACTGCTACTGCTACTGCTACTGCTACTGCTACTGCTACTGCTACTGCTACTGCTACTGCTACTACTGCTCCTACGGCTCCTACTGCTCCTACTACTACTACTACTACTTTTACTACTTTTACTACTGCTAGTGCTACTGCTACTACTGCTACTACTGCTACTACCGCCACTACCACCACTACCACCACTACCACCAACCACCACTACCACCACTACCACCACTACCACCACTACCACAACTACCACCACTACCACCACTACCACCACTACCACCACTACCACTACTTCTACTACTACTACTACTACTACTACTACTACTACTCTTACTCTTGCACATGTTGCCTAAGGATCGTTTCTGGCACATAGTGGGCTGGTCGTAGGAAGAGCACCCTACTCGCTAACTTCGCACGGTTGACTTCCCAATGAGTAAACATATGACGATGCTGTATTTGCTGCTTGAGTTGTGCAGCGTACTGGTGGAAACTTTTGGTCGTGTGCCACAACCTAAGGAGGCTATAGTTGGACGGCCAATCAAGTGGGCACAGAGTGGCTGTCTGCTTCCACATTGCTGGAGTAAGTCCTTTTGAGGATGGAACCATTACTTCCAAGTTGACGCTCGTAGGTCTAGTGGGTTGCAGGCCCATCATGATGTAGGGTTCCACTGCACCCATTGTGTACCCGCGGATGAGTTCCTTAAAGCAATTGACTGCTTGGAATTCCTCATCCAAGCCAAACTCAGTCCAGGGGCGTTTTTGTCGGTGAACTTGACTGCCTGCAGTACTTGGTCAACCGCGTCCCTCTGTGCGAAAATCCAACAGGACCTAATTACAACCACTAGTATCGTGCGCTTGCGTCGAATTGGGTCGGCTTAACTCCGCGTCGAGCGTATAAACAAAAAAACAACCCAAATTCACGACGGCTTCACTGCAATACCCTCGGTTCCTTTTCCACACAGGAAACACAAAGGAAACAAGCTGTCTGTCCAGCTAAGTTGTCTTGCACGTGCAACATGCATAGTTTGGTCTTCTCCTGTTTCAGCTGTTCCGTGCTGTTGAAGTGGCAGCGGCGGCATGCACAAAAATAAACGTTCGTCTCAAACTTCTCACCACCATGTTGGGTGAATTCAATATGTTTGAATTCACCATCACATTCCAAAAATAAACGTTGTCCATTCGCATCTTGTTGACAAATTCCAAAAACGTCCAAAACATCTTCAAACATTCTCACAGCTTCCAGAAATAAAATGCAGCTCGAAAAACGAAGTTTCAGTTGGAGTTGTTGTTGAAAAACGCATGCACATGTGTTTGAAAAACGACGACAAAGTTGACCTCAAACTCGTCCACATCAAAAGCACTCCCGAATTCATTTGCTATCCAGATAACATCTGAGGCAAATGAATTCTTTTCCAAAAACATCATTCTCATCCACAAAGTTGATGAAATAAAACATCATGCACCAAAAACGCATTCTCATGCTTTCTCAACCAATTCCAGAAGTTCTCAAACCATTCTGCATCATTTCCAACGCTGTGTGCAAATAAACCATCACGAACATCATGTTGTAGCCACCTTGTCACCTTCAGGCAAGAAACGTAGCACATGCAACTAATATGCACGGGAGTGTATATTTCCATACCCCCTTTTGCTGCGTTTCCCATCCATCCAAATCCAGCTGAATTCCAGTGAAGTCTCAAAAGGCTGCACGTTGCACATATGTAAAAACTTGCTGTCATCTGTTCAACTCCCAGTGAGGACTTGCACACGAAGTCGCATCTTCACACCAGTTGCAGATGTATTGCAAAAATACCTGTGTACTCGAATTAATCCTGTGTTTATATCCATTGACCGTGTCCACATCATTGATGTAGAAAGAAAACGAAAAGGTTGTGCAAGAATGCCACATTGAAATTGCTTCACAACGAATTCCCTGCAGTCCAGCTCATCACCAAGGAAGCCCAAAGATTCTGCAGAGAGCATTCATCGCAACAAATTCCAGGCACATTGCACATGCAAAAATCAAAAATCGCCACATTCAGCTCCACATTGGCATCCGCAATCACTCCATTAGCGCCAAGCAAATTCACGCTGGTAGACATAGCCTGCATTGAGAAATGCGTCCACCCTGCAGTGAATTAAGAAGGCACAAAAATCCGGACCTTGTGTCCTTGGCGTTGGGGTCAGTTTCTTGCGGAACTGGCCAATCATCTTCTTTGCGTAGCGGCACTCCTCCATGCTCTGGTTGAAGACCCTCACAACAAAGTCATGGTAGGTGATGGGCTTTTCAGCAAAACGGCCCATCTTGAGAAGCGTGCATGACCAGTGATATGTATCCTTGATCCATGCAGGCTGTGGCACATTAAAATCGACCTCCTCATAGTCGATGGTGGCATCCTTCCAGTTTGCATCCCACTTGTGGGTTGCTGGCAGTCCTGACTGCACCTTTGGAAACAGTGGCGGGGAGTCGCCGGTGTCGGAGATGAATGAAAAGCTTCCCAAGACACTGCTGGCACTCTCTGCATCCGAATTCGACTCGACAGCCTCATGCCGTCTTTTGGAGCCATCGGTCATAGCGCCATTGTCATGCATCTTGTTCGAATTGCCTTCCACAACCTCCGGAGGCTCTTCGGAGATGCGTGCACACTTCGAACCAGAAGCTTTGGGAGCAGGCAATGTTGGCCCTTTTGGACCCTGCTTCCCTTTTTCTCCTTCCTTACCTTTGAAGTCACCTTTGAATTCTCCCTTTGCCACATTCTTGCCACCTTTGTCATCCTTGCCACCCTTCTCATCTTTGCCACCTTTCGCAAATTCAGGCTTACCACCTTTCTCGAATTCTGGCTTGCCACCTTTGATATTGTCAGGCTTCCCACCTTTGTCATAGCTCTTTCCCTTGCCTTTCTGCTCCTGGAACGCTTTCTCACTTCCAATTGCAGACGCAGGCAAAATCGGTGGGTCTGCCTTTGCTGCAGGAGGTAGAGGAACCTGTGCATTGAATTTTGGAAATCCTGCAGACTGACCATCAGCATCAGCACAGTAGCGGTTGGCGATCTCAGCAATGGCCGCAGCCGCAGCTTTCGCCTCTGCAATGTCCGCATTCTTCTGCACCACATTTCCAAAAATCTGTATCACAGGCTTGTCATTCTTCGGGTCTTTGACATCATCCTCAATCCAAGGGTCGTCATTGGGATCATATGGCCTGTCTTGCCATTTCTTGTGGTATTCACGTGCATAGACGATCCCTGAATTCCCTCCAGCTTGCAAAGTAGGTGGAGGTGCTGCGGGAGGCACCTTGTATGCATTCTGGTTGTAGGCATCCGGCCATAGGGCACCAGATGGTGCAGCCGATGCAGCTGATGAATTCGTGCCTGTTGGAGCATGCACTTTGGAGGGACTTGGAGGCACATGTGATTCTTCACATTCTTTCCAGTCATCATCATCAGGTGGGTAGTGTCGGTTCATAGGAGCATTCTTGACCTCTTTCTTGTGCACAGTCAAGAGTTCGTTCATCTTCCCACCTGCCTCAGCCTTGCGCATAAGCTCGCGCAATTGGTCCCATTCTCCCTGCGTCATGTCCGTTCCCAAGACTGGGTCATTGGGGTTGTAAGGCATCGAATTCTCCTTCTGTCGATACCATCCAGAAGCATCACTTTGCCAGTGCTGTGGTTTTGAAGCCATGGCGTCACGTCAGAACCTAATTCCTAATTGTGAACTGTTTCAACCCTCACACACACACGCAGGAGTCGAGTGCAGCAGTTTTGCCGTTTCAGGGGTTCCTAAGTGTCCGCAACTGCTGAGTTGGGCGTGTGAGTGAGTTCTGAAACCTGACATCCTTAGTTCTCCAGGCAGTGTTCTGACTTGCATTCTGTATCCAAAACGTTGCAAACGAAAACAAACTTCTGTCCAACCCTGTCCACATCAGTCCAATGAAAAATCAACTGAACATGCAGACATGACTGAACATGCAACAAATCACTGTGTTTCTACATCAATGCAGTTCTTTGACAACAACTGTCTCTCACATCAAAAACTGTGTTTCGCGTACGCCAGTGCTTCGCAAAAGATGAAACAACTGTGCTTCACATGACTGCTGTGTTCCACATCACTGCCATTTGGTTTCAAATTTGTTTGAAATAAGACATGCAAAACATCTTTGGTTCACACATGTCAAAAAAAACTTTCCTTCACACATCACACGTCCCCCTTTTAAACTGGCGGCGTCCGGAGACGTGCAAAGCAAAAATAAAAACAGTTCCACCTGCCACGCACATTTCTTCAAGAAAATCATGCACCATGCAGGTCAACACAAAGAAAAACGTTTGCTTGGGTTTTGGTTGTTCCATTCGGCGTGCAAAACATGAACATGCTCAGGGGTCCTTTCTTCCAGCACGAACTGCGGCCAAAATGGCCTTTGCCAGTTCTTTGTTATACACACCGGTTGCTGTCCAGTTGACATCGTACATCCCTGCATGTTTCTCACATTCGCACCAACCAAAACGCTTTGTGAGCAAATTGCAAAAACCAGCTGACGCACTACAAAAGATAAGCACTTTACCGATAGGCAGTCCATTCGGTGCTTGCATACCGGTTTGACATAAAAACACCTCAGCATCAAACTGCAAACCACATTGTTTCAAAACTCGTTTGGTCTCTTCGCGTTTCCATATGTTGTTGTTTCGGGGCAGTTCGAAAGACCTCGAATTCCCAAGCAACAAATACTTAGAGACGTTCTCCATGATACCTTTCCATGACCTGTCTGCCTCTGATTCGATCGTTGCAGAAAAATTCTTGAGTGGAGATCCTGAGCTACAAGGAGTAGAAGCGTGCACATGCACCCAACGGTAGCCTAACTGTTGGTGAACCTCAACAAACTCTTTCACCTTTTGAAACATGTCCGGAGTTTCCATTCGTTTGACTATACCGATATAGGGCATGCGTGCAACTTTGCATGCTTCTCTCAAAGCTGAATTGGTTCCACAACAAACTTCCACAAACGCAACATCTTGCTTGTGATCAACCCTACTGTTGATGAGCATGACATCGCGCACCCTGTGCAGGTCTTGCATAGGCACTTCAGGAGTCTCAAACCCTAAGCTTGTGCGGTGTCTCAGAAAATCTTTGGTCCCCAAACATTTGGTAAACAAATCTGCCACATTGTCCGTTCCGGCCCTGTGTTCAACCAAAAGTTCATTTGAGCTAACTTTAGCTTTCATCCAGGCCATACGAATTTCAACATGACGACTTCGTTTGGGTATATCCTGTCCAACTAACAATTGCAAGGCTGAAGAGCTATCTGACTCCAGCAAGATTTGTGGCACATCTCTCTCTCATTTCACCAATCCCTGTATAAACACTATGGCAAAAATTGCTAAACGCAACAGATTCTTGGGCAACCATTTGCAATGCATACAACTCTGCTTCACAAGAGGACAATGACACAGACTGCTGTTGTCTAGCCAATGACCTAACCAATGCACCTTCACAAAACACAACTCCACCAGAAATTCCCTTTCTACCATTGAATCTGTATGGAGCAAACGACGCATCAGAGAATGAATGCAAAATTGAATGTCTTGCAGGCCCAATCATCAAATTCTCATATTCTGGGGATGGTAACCTCAAACATGTTCCCACATCTTCAAACAGAAATCGCAGCAAAGAACGAATGGCAGCTTCAGTGCCTTGGTTGGGCTTTGCTTGCTGACTTCCAATTAGACTGAGATACAGTTTTAGGTCGTGCCTAGACTGTGCCATCCACAGAAGCTTGCCAAGTGCTCGGCGAAATCGTGAATATGCAGAGGGAGAGAGTTCTTGCAATTGATTCTTGTCACCCATGGCCTTGTCTAAAATGCCGGCCACATCCGGCACCGATGCAGATCCTTTCGTGATGTTGAATTCAGTAAAGGTCGTGTCCAAAAACTTTGGGTCCACGCCAATTGTCAAGGAGTCATCATCAATTCCCCGATGCACATGCCTGCCAATAAAAATTAAACGTCCACCTCCATGTCGTGCAGGAAGGATGATTCCGGTCTCCTTCAAGGGCACGGCTTTGCCAATTGCTTTCTCCACGATCTTCTCAGCTTTCTCTGATTGGCAACAAAGGAGTAGGTCGTCCACATATGCGACAAGCAGTGCAAGTTCTCCATTCACGACACCTTGATAAATGCATGGTTCGACCTCGTCAGAAGTCAATCCAACACCACGGATGCTGTCACTCAGCAAATTCAGCCAGTGCAGCGATGCATCTCGAAGACCATTCAAGGCTTTATAGAGCAACAAGTAGGCTTGTGAGCCATCAGGCATAGAGACGGAGAGGGGCAGTTTCAGCACAATCACAAGTCCATGAGGAAGGGGTGAATGCATGAAGGCATGGGAAACATCAAGTCCTTTTAATCGAAGACCACGTTGGGCAGCAAGAGTGAGAACGAAATGCAGGCCCTCAATGCTTGGTGTTGGGCTTGAAATTCCCAGCTTTCGTGCACTAATTCCTTTATTCAGGTCCTTTGCAACTATCCGGACTCTGACTCGTGATTCACTTTTGTATGCTGAAACCCATCTACTTGGAATCACACGCATGAGCGGGTGTTTCTTTTTCAATGCATCAACCTCTGCCTGTCCTATGACTCTACCAGCACCACATTTTTCTAAATTACCAATTTCTTCTTTCATACCCTCAAAACCTAAGTCCACGTCAAGTTGCATGAGTGAGCTATCATCAATTACTTCATCTGGTTTCCACAGCAGCACTTCTGAACCACCAAGTTTCACCTTCACACACTGGTGATCCTTTCCATGTGCAAACTTAATTGAATTAAGCTCATTGTCAAACAACTCAGGACTCGTGGCTCGCGCATTCTCTGGTCCTTGTTCCAAACACCATGCAACAGGTCCTAAGGCATGACATGCATCATCCATGACAAACAAATCAAGAGCCATTGGAACTTGAGTTCCACCAGCTGCACGTTCTGCAGCCATTTCATCTTCCAAATCCTCAACTGACTGTTCTGCCTCTCTCTTCATACCTAAACCTTCAGTGTCCATACTTAGACCAACCTCCTCAGAACCTGCGCCAACCGGAGTTGGGCCATTCTCAGTTTCAACCTCCATATCTTCATGTCTCACCTCAAGTCTCGGTCTTGCAACATTAGGCACACCATCTGGCATCTCAGCGGGAGTTTCACTCGCCTCAAACGCAACACGTTTTCTCTTACACTCAGCATTATGCCTAATTCCAGGTACATCCATTCCAGAATCACATGCAGGACACCGGGGTGTCTTTGGGAAAACAGCACATCTGACCTAGCAACATCTGGAGACGGAGACGGAGACTTTGGTGACACTTTCGGAGACGCTTTAGGCAATGCAGGTCCATCAGAAGTAGATGCACGAATTGGGTCTTGTCTGGCAATCTTCAATTCACCTGGCTTTCTCGGTTGAGATGGAGCTGACTCCACCGGTCTCTTCTTTGGCATAGGGGCTCGGAAGCCTGGATCAGGTTCTTTCATTTCTCGCACTAAATCACCTGGAGCACCATCTGGGTACTCAACAACATCATCATCATGCATAGGTTGCTCAACATTGGCATCAGGCAATCTTGGTCTTGCAACATCTGGAGCAGCCGGTTCAACGCGACTTCCCTCGCGTGCTGGCAATGGTTCTCCTTGCACCTGTCCACCTTAAATCTCAGAAAACAACTGATCCCCAATGACTTGATTCCACACGATTGGTGTGATTGGCTTGACATTCCTTGCAACAAAGCGCTTCAGAACTAATTCACCATCAATTCTGACAGCACCTTGCACAACCGGTCCAGTATCCAAACCTGAATGCACAAATGCAGCTTCAATACTTCTGGTCTCATTCGGTGATTGGGCTCGCATGCTGCTGGGCAATTCGGCAAGGACAGTTTGACCAAACATTGCAAAAGAAGGTCGAGACAACTTCCGTTGTGTGGAATATTCCAATGGAGAAAAGTCAGTTCCATGAGCTTTGGAAAAATGGTTGTGGCTCAATGCAATGTAGGTTGCAACATCTTGCAATCCACGTTCTGTAAAGCAAACATCCGCACCACCTTGGTTCATTTCAGCACGCAACACAGCAAGGGATTCCTTAAGTCTTCTCACGGCTCGTTCAGCTCCTCCATTGCTTTGGTGTTGTTGAGGTCGTGCACGGCGAACCAAGAAGGTATATTTGTCAGAGCTGGTTCCAACTAATTCAGAAACTGCACGCTCGGCATCAGTATGCAGGACGACCGAAGAAGTCGACGATGCAAGGCCGAAGTGGTCTAGCCATCTGCAAATTCGATTCTTCACCGATCTTGTCTCTTGTCCCACAACGACATAGCCCACACAGTTTGTAGATAGTTCAGTTAAAACCAAAACTTTGATAGTTCCGTCTGCTTCATCCTCAACCAATTCTCCACGAGTGGTTAGAAAACCAAAATCGGCTTGCACCTCAGTCTCAAGAGCGCCTTCTCGACGGCGGCGATGTTGAAAGGTCGATTTGCCTCGTGCACATATTGTGCACCTTGGATCATAAGGTACATGTCCCTGTAACCTATGGGTTTCAAGCGCAGCTTCTGCAGCTCTGCTCAATGGATTCAAATTCCCATTACCATGCACCGCATGCAAACCCTCTGACATGATGAATTCATCACCATGCTGTGCAGACGCATCGGAATCCCTATACATCCAAGCTGGGTCAAGTTTGACCCAAGGACATCCACCAAAGTTGCAAATGTTGTCAAGTCTCAAACCTGACGCAAGGTGAGTAACCTCAGCACCTTCTGGATTCTGACTAAATTCCCATCCGCACTCACAGAGAGTGTTGGTTGAAATGATGTTGTGGCTGATGCCACCAACTAAGCACTTCAGTTTTGCCTGTCGGTACACTGGGAATCTTCCCAAATTATCGGTTTTCTTTTTGAATCCAACCCAAACAGAAACAGTAGTTGATCCATCTATGTTCACCTTGCTCCCATTGGCCGCTCGGAAGCAGTCATTCTGAGAGTTCACAACCCATGCACCATACGATGCACGTGATGCCGTTGCCATCACTGTGGCAGCAGCACCGGAGTCTAGTAACCACCAGTGATCTTTCTCATCACCCATCATGATCTCTGAAAGCAATGGATGCAAAACAGGTGAATACCTATGCAGTTCAAACTCATGAGAAACAGTATCTTGCACATTCAAAAAGGTTGACGTTCCAACTGTTTGCAACTGAATTCGATGACAGTTTGAAGAAATTAAGTCTTGGGAAACCGCAACATCACCTGACACCTCTGAACCTTGCAAACCACACTCAAAGGTAACCGGACGGTGTAGATCTCCATGCAACGTCCCTGAAAGGTCGGTGGTCCCTGTTGCAGACATGCCACACAACAAATTGGAATCTTCCTGTGGTGTTGTTTCATGCAACCATCCAAAGTTTAAATTCCAAAGTTGACACGTTTCAGTTTCCGTTTCAGTTTCACTGTCACTGTCATCAAATTCGTCTCCAAACATGGTGTCCATGACAACTGAACATGCAGATTCACTGTCAGAAAAAGGAACGAACACTCCTCCATCGAAAAATTCAGGATCAGAAATGAAACATGCTGGTGGTAACCTGTTGAAAAAGAGTTTCAGTCTCACGTGTCGAAGCTGGCAGCACTCCAAGTTTGCTGCAAAATCATCACTGATAGTCATGCAGTTTTGACACGTGCAGAAAAGTCGGTTCGACTCTAAACACTGCAAACCTGCAATTGAGACATGAAAAACAGTTTCATCAGTTGAAAAATGACTGCAAACATCATCAAAAACGTCGGAAATTTCAGTTTCAAGTGTCAAACTTGTCGAAAAACCTGAAAACATCTCTGAAATCAATGGGCTAAGCACCAGTGACTGCACACCTTGGGTCTGTCCACCTGCAGTGGAATTCTGCGATTGGTCCTCGACTGCAGGCCAACTCCAAGACTCGTCCCAAGTTTCTTGTCCTTCATGCCACGTGCTATCCCAAGATTCATTCCAACTGTCATTCCAGACCTGTGCAGTTTCAAACCAAGACTGGTCCTCCCACCAAGAACCATCGTCCTGCCACCACATGTCTGTACTGTCCCATTCTTCATCGTATCCTACTTCGTTCATTTTTCCTTTCTTGCCAAAACCTTAACCTTTGCCTTTGCCTTTCTTTCCTTTCTGCTTGCCTTTGCCCTTAATTACTCCTTTTCCTTTCTTTCTCTCTGGGCAATTTGCAGAAATGTGGCCAAATTTCTGGCATTTGAAACACTTCAGTTTTGACAAATCAACATCACATGCATTTGAACTGTGTCTCCTACTTCCACAGGTACCACATCGCACACCCCCTACTGCATCTAAATTCCAGTTTCCATCACCATCACTTGCAGACATATCGTATTGCACAGTGGATTCATCTGAACCTTCCACCTGGGTGACCTGGTATAGATTTTTCTTGGGGTGGAACTCAGCGAAAGCACGCTGCTGTTGTTCCCATCTCAGTGCTGTGGCCCTAAAGGCTTGGTATGACTCACCTCCAGTGTGATGTAAACATAACGTCCTGACTGCTTCAGGCAAACTACGTAGCAAAACAGCTACCAAGTCAGCTTCGGCTACATGCAACCCTGTGGCATCAATTCTACTTGACAGTGTTCCCAGCAACTTAGAATACCTGACCATCTCAAAGTCTATCTTTCTGATTGTATCTGTCACAATCGTACTTGCACTTGTTTCGTTTCCATGCAGTGCAAAAGACTTCCCTGCCAGTGCCGTTCTGAAACTAAGTGCCTCACTCCTCGTCCTGATGCTGTACTCCAGGGTCAGCTGTCTCACCAGCTCAAAGCCATTCGAAGCTTGCAACTCTGCATTCACACCAACATCCGCATTGCACAAGTTGATTCCTTCACTGAATGCATTGATCAACGTCAAAGTTCTCGGGTGATTTCCAAATGCACTTCTCAAAATAGCAAGCAACCTTCTGCTTCTTGCACGTTGCGGCACAGCTAATTGATTCCAGTGCAACGGATCTGGCCATCTACAGGCATGCTCGATTTCACTTCCGAACTCAAGGCTGGCTTGCATCGCCCAGGCTGTTAAATCATAGATGTAAGCTTGCCACCCTAGGATTTCTGCTTCTCTGCTGGTCCACTTTGCACAATCCGGTGTTGGAGGCGTTCCCAGCCTCTTCTCACTTTTAGCAAATACGTCACCTACGTATTCCCCGGATGTTCCTGGTACGTGCATTGGATCCATACTTTGAGGAAACCCATTTGTGGCCTTTGTCCAAACATCTCAGGTACACCTCTTGCCTGGCCAACCTGTTCACCTATCACCTGCCTGACTTCCATTAACTGCATCGGTTCCAAACCTCCCATCATCTTGCAACCTTTGATTCTGGGGTGTTACTCCGCCAATGTTCGGTCCCATGCACATGCCTCCAGTTTGACCTTGTCCTACCTGACCTTGTCCTCCTTGGCCTGGAGCACCACCGCAATGACCTGACACCCATGGCATTCGATAACATGCACTCCCCTGTCCTGGTTCTTGACTTCTATCTGTGCTAGCTTGGGCACTCTGACCTGCAGTTCCCATGCAACCTTGTCCTGGCATCCCTTGTCCGTGCAGACCTTGTCCTACCTGACCTTGTCCTGTCAGACCTTGTCCTACTTGACCTTGTCCGAACTGACCTTGTCCTACAGAGGAGGCCCGCACATGCGAAGCCTGATTTCACTTGACTTTCCGGCCCCAGAAATGGAACCTGAAAGCGCACATGTGGTATCAGCTGTCTCCGTTCCCAGCTCCAATGCGGCGATTGCAATGCAGCACCACCCAGGCAACATTCACCAATCCGTCGCTACTCCGCGCTACTCCGCTACTCCGTCGCTACTCCGCGCTACTCCGCTACTCCGTGGTATGTTTTAATTCAATTACCCAATGTAATTGACACGATATCGAAACGATGGCGGAGTAAGAAAGCCTTCAATATTTCACCTTCCCACATCTTTCCCTAAGCAGATTCTTACTCCATCCCGTTTTAAATTAATACTATTAATTAATAACGGGATTGACTGAAAAGATCATAATTCATGTTCTTTCTGGGCTGCAAACTTCGGTAGGAGTCTAGAGGGGCAAGGGGGGCCAACAAGGGGCAGTAAAGTATTCAATACAATCATTCAAATGGAAGCCGGCCACCTTGCGCGAAAACCCACAAACTCCGCAACAGCAAGAAACACTTCAAGCAATGACCTAAGGCTGCAAAAGGCTGATGCGCCTTCTTTTAGCAGCAAACAATCAAGCCACCAGACGAAACGAAATAATAAAAAGCTACCTTCAACTGGGTTCAAGCAGCAACCGATATGCACCCCGCTTGCCACAAGAAACAAAATCATCTACAAAACAGCTTGCTCCGACGGACCCAATTCTGGGTCCGGAAAACCTTCTCAAAACCGGCTTCGCTCAAAAGGGCCTCCCTAGTTGCCCTTCCGGTCGCCATAAGCCACAAAGCTTCAGTGAAACCAAAACGTTGCGCTTCTGTAACCTTGATACCAAAAATTTCAAAAAATGAACTTAAACACGGTCCCAAAAATGGGACCGCCTGGCGGTCCCATTTTTGGGACCGCATGCACAGCTTAGTAAAAGAACAAAAGAAAAGCACTTTCACGGTCCCATTTTTGGGACCGTCTGGCGGTACCAAAAATGAGACCGCAAAATCGCAAAATCAACAGCAAAGGCTGACCCGTGCAACAAACAAAAAATGACAATTGCGCTTAGTTATAAGCCACAAGCATAAAGAGTTGGAACAGAGGAGGCCCGCACATGCGAAGCCTGATTTCACTTGACTTTCCGGCCCCAGAAATGGAACCTGAAAGCGCACATGTGGTATCAGCTGTCTCCGTTCCCAGCTCCAATGCGGCGATTGCAATGCAGCACCACCCAGGCAACATTCACCAATCCGTCGCTACTCCGCGCTACTCCGCTACTCCGTCGCTACTCCGTCGCTACTCCGCGCTACTCCGCTACTCCGTGGTATGTTTTAATTCAATTACCCAATGTAATTGACACGATATCGAAACGATGGCGGAGTAAGAAAGCCTTCAATATTTCACCTTCCCACATCTTTCCCTAAGCAGATTCTTACTCCATCCCGTTTTAAATTAATACTATTAATTAATAACGGGATTAACTGAAAAGATCATAATTCATGTTCTTTCTGGGCTGAAAACTTCGGTAGGAGTCTAGAGGGGCAAGGGGGGCCAACAAGGGGTATTAAAGTATTCAATACAATCATTCAAATGGAAGCCGACCACTTGCGCGAAAACCCACAAACTCCGCAACAGCAAGAAACACTTCAAGCAATGACCTAAGGCTGCAAAAGGCTGATGCGCCTCGTTTAGCAGCAAACAATCAAGCCACCAGACGAAACGAAATAATAAAAAGCTACCTTCAACTGGGTTCAAGCAGCAACCGATATGCACCCCGCTTGCCACAAGAAACAAAATCATCTACAAAACAGCTTGCTCCGACGGACCCAATTCTGGGCCCGGAAAACCTTCTCAAAACCGGCTTCGCTCAAAAGGGCCTCCCTAGTAACAGACCTTGTCCATGCACACCCAGACCTGGATACCCTTGACATGCAGTACTGGGGAGGACCGCCTTTGCGAGTCCAAATTCTATATACCTTTCCAACCCCAAAAATGGGCATCAAACAAATCGAACAGTTCAGTGACATCATCTTGCGCATCTTGCGGTTTCTTGCGGAGTCGTCTGGAGTCGCAAAGTTGGAACTCTTTCAACGCTTTCCCCATTGTAAATAGGGTTTCCAGCAGGTGTACCGACTCCGCCCGACTCCGGCAAGACTCCGCAGCTAAAGACATCAAAACTGGCACAAAACTGTGGTAAAACGGAAGTTTTGCATCTCCAGCCTTCTTACGGAATCTGCTGGAGTCATGAAATCGAAACTCTTCCCCAATGTAAACAAAGGATTCATCCGGTTTTAAATATATACTATTATTCTTTAACCGGATGATACTGAACTCCGGGCGACATACACAACCCGACCCGCAAAGTTGCCGCGTTAGGAGTCTAGGGGGGCGAAGGGGGGGAGCCCAAAAACAAACAACGCATCAAGAGACCAAAACAAAACTGAGCAGTGCGACGCCCAATCGTGACAAAACGATCCACTGCCAACGCAGACACAGAAAGAAGCATCCCGCAAGCAATGTCGCAGCGGAATCAGCACCTCACCGACGCCATGTTGCGAAAGCCTGCGACAACAACACCCAAACAATTCCAAACAACATGGTGCTTTGGCAAAGATTGGCAACATGCAGGCGGGGTTTAGAGACCTTCAATCAGCAACCGTGTTCCCCGGAATCCTGCCATTCCGTTACACTTGCAAGAGTATTGCTTTTTGTTAAAGCTGCGCCATTTTTCGCAAAAAAGGTCACTGCAGCAATCTCATTTTCGGGGCCGTAAACACATTGGCTTTTTGGACTCCAAGAAGTGGTCCTCCCCAGTTCAGCACGTGGATGTTTGTGTCATCCTTCCTGCCTTTTGTGGTTTCATGGTTCTGGCGAACTTTTGGAGCAGCTGGGTGCGTTCCGAGCGTCATGTCGCAACCCCAAAAACAGGATTGCCACACGCGCCAACGCATAGATTTGGCGCGGCCGTTTTTGGTCTCGCCTGCTATTAAAATAGAATTGAAAACAGCCTCGAAATGGCCCTGTCCAAAGCGAAAAGCGGTAGCGCGTGGCAATCCCATTTTTGGCAGTGTGGAACCTTGCGACCTGCTCGAAACACGACGAAGCTCTTTACATTACGCAAATAAATCAAAGTTGGGTTTTGTTTAAGCAGCAAGCTTTCAACGCAACTGGGGAGGACCGCCTTTGCGAGTCCAAATTCTATATACCTTTCCAACCCCAAAAATGGGCATCAAACAAATCGAACAGTTCAGTGACATCATCTTGCGCATCTTGCGGTTTCTTGCGGAGTCGTCTGGAGTCACAAAGTTGGAACTCTTTCAACCCTTTCCCCATTGTAAATGGGGTCCCCGCAGGTGTACCGACTCCGCCCGACTCCGGCAAGACTCCGCAGCTAAAGACATCAAAACTGGCACAAAACTGTGGTAAAATCGAAGTTTTGCATCTCCAGCCTTCTTACGGAATCTGCTGGAGTCATGAAATCGAAACTCTTCCCCCAATGTAAACAAAGGAATCATCCGGTTTTAAATTATACTATTATTCTTTAACCGGATGACATGGAACTCCGGGCGACATACACAACCCGACCCGCAAAGTTGCCGCGTTAGGAGTCTAGGGGGGCGAAGGGGGGGAGCCCAAAAACAAACAACGCATCAAGAGACCAAAACAAAACTGAGCAGTGCGACGCCCAATCGTGACAAAACGATCCACTGCCAACGCAGACACAAAGAAGCATCCCGCAAGCAATGTCGCAGCGGAATCAGCACCTCACCGACGCCATGTTGCGAAAGCCTGCGACAACAACACCCAAATAATTCCAAACAACATGGTGCTTTGGCAAAGATTGGCAACATGCAGGCGGGGCTAGAGAACTTCAATCAGCAACCGTGTTCCCCGGAATCCTGCCATTCCGTTACACTTGCAAGAGTATTGCTTTTTGTTAAAGCTGCGCCATTTTTCGCAAAAAAGGTCACTGCAGCAATCTCATTT
>CAMXCT020002660.1:0-45442 GCA_947184155.2 Cladocopium goreaui
CTCTTGAATTTTCTCTGAGGTCAAGATCCGAAGCGCTCTCACTAAGGACGCAGATTGCAGGGAAATCCTTTGTCCTGGCGGCGACACAGACATCGCCGAGTTCCTTGGTTAGTGATACTATCATAAGAATTGACTATGAAGCTGCAAGGTTCTTAAGGTTGTTAGGAACTCTCCCTATGCAGGTGGACACCACAGGACTGAAGCTGGCAGATTCTGACATGCTAGTTGTTCTGTTGAAAAGCTTGCCTGAGACAGTGAAGAACTACGTTCTCCACCACAGCGGCGCAGACAATTACGAGTCCTACAGGAACGCTGCGATGCGGTGGGAAGAGCAACAACGCCTGTTTAGCGATTTTGAAACAACAGGCCACAGCAAGAGATTGAGTTCCCTGGAGGGGAATGTAGAACATCATTCTCTTGATGCCGAACTCGTAGATGCGATGGAAGGCAGATGCGGGAAGTGTGGCAGTCGGAAACACACTGCAGCAGCTTGTACCGCAGACATGAGCAGGATCCGGTGCTTTAGATGCGGTAAGACCGGACACATCAGCTTCAACTGCCCTGAGAGCAAAGAAGGTAAGGGTAGTGTGAGGACTGACGCTTGGGACAAGAAAGGCTCCAAAGGAAAAGGCTCTAAAGGTAGCAAAGGAAAAGGAAAGAAAGGCAAGTTGAATGAAGTTTCAGAGGATTGGACCGACTGGACTGCAGAGAGTTGGGACGATGATGACTATTGGTGGCATGACCAATGGCCGGAGAGCTGTGATGGTCAATGGGGAGTTTCGCAGACATGGTGGGACGATGGTTCTGGATGGTATTGCGACGGGTATGGGTATACCTGGCAACAGGGACCAGTCCAAAGTGCGGAACCGAGTGTGAGTCACGACAATAAGTCTGATGTCCAAAAGACTGGCAGTGTCGGCAGCATGATCATAAATCCTTTGTTGTTTGACATGACATGTGAAACCACTGGAGGTCTTAGGTTTGTGCATGAGCATGAGTTTGCTGACATGGAAACCGAGAATAGGCTTGTGGTTGATTGCAAAGACTTTGAAAGTGAACTGGCTGACACGGGTTGTGTGCTGGCAAGGAGTTGCGACAGCTGTACTCGTGAGTCAAAAGAAGATGAACTGGCTGACATGGGTTGTGTGCTGGCAAAGAGTTGCGACAGCTGTACTCATGAGTCAGAAAGGAAAGATGAACTGGCTGACACGGGTTGTGTGCTGGCAAGAGGTTGCGACAGCTGTACTCGTGAGTCAGAAGTAGTGAGAAGTGAACCGGCTGACATGGGTTGTGTGCTGGCAAAGAGTTGCGACAGCTGTACTCATGAGCCATGGTTTTGTGGTTTGAAGTTTGGAGATGAGGTTGGACTTGGTGACAGTTCCAACTCGGAGACACGTTTTGTTAATGACCCCAGCCGAGACTTGTGTGCCACTGTACCGATGAAAGTCGTTTTGGTGCGTGCACATGACTGGTTTGACGACCACAGTGAGGTTTTGGTTGAACAACAGATTGAACCTTATTTTGAGTTTTTGCGACCTTTGCTTTCACAGGTCGCTGACAACACCGATGCTTCTTGGTGGCTTCTTGACTCTGGTGCATCCACAAGTGTTTTGGCTGAGTCGAACTTGTCAGCCTTCAGGTCAGTGCTGCAGGACAGTGAGGGGTTAGGTGGCTACAAAGCTGCCAATGGATCCTCAGTCAACATGTCAGGCACTGCTGAGATTGGAGTACAGATGCACATGTCAGGCACATCAGGTGATGATTGGTGTTGGAAGAAAGCACGTTTGAATGTTTTGGTGGGTTCCATCCGGCACAACATTTTGTCAATCACTTCATTGGCAGATTCGGGATGGAAATTCACACAAGGTCCGAAAGGTTTTGATTTGTTCCATGAAAAGCTTGGAATGCATTGTCTTGATGTTGCTTATTTTGCCAATTGTCCTTGGGTTCGTTTGTATCCAGATGTTGGTAGTAGTAGTGCCTACAGGTCTGACTTGACTGTGAGTAACACTCATGACTTTTCGGTCGCAGCTGTGTCTGGAGGAGACGACAGTGAACTAGCACGTCACCGGAGACAGGGACATATTCCATTCAATCCGAATTGCTTGGAGTGTGCCAAGGGTCGTTCCGTCTTTCAGCACAGAAGAGACAGAGGTGACAGGAAAGAGGTTTCAATTCAGGCCGATTTTGCATTCCTCAAGACATCAGGCGAGATCGCCGCAGACGAACTCCCAGGTTCGGTGAAGATCCTTGTGTTGACCGAGATGATGTCGAGGTGCATTGGCTATGTGGTGGTTGGAGAAGATGTCGAAGCAGCCAGGAGACAGATTGTTGTATGGCTTCAACATTTTGTGTTGACTTCGAAGGCAGTCTCCATTGATGTCCACACCGATAGCGAGAGGGCCGTGGGAGAGATCATTGGATCCTCCACTGGCCGATACACGTTCGCTATTCGGAGAGCCGCGCCACAACAACATCGATCGATTGGGTCGGCTGAGCGAGCAGTTAGGGAATTAAAGGAATCCTTTTCTGTACTAAGGGCTGATCTGAATGCGCAAGGGTTGGATGTCACTTTTTCACATGAGAATTTGGTTGATGTTTTGACGTATTTGGCTTTGTGCAACAACCATTTTTCAACATCACGAGGTTCAGACAGAAGTCCATTGGAAATGGTTTCAGGAAGGAAGTTATCCAAACCAGTTTCGACTTTGTTTGGTGCTCAGGTTTTGGCAGAAATTCCTGATTCAATTCGGCAACATTCACCACTTTCCACGAGAAATGTTGAGTGTACTTTCATTCACATGGGATTGGAACGAGGTCCAGTTGTGCAGGGTCTCATTCGGGTGGATGGCAAAGCTGAGTTGATGCGTTTTGTAGCTAGGAACATCAGGGCTATTTCACCTTTGAGATGGGATTTGAATTCGGGACAGGGAGTTTTGACACAGTTTGACACTGGGACTGTAGGTAGTAGACCCCAAATTGTAAATGACAGCGGAACTGCACCAGCTGATATGAGTCAGCTACCTCCTGAAGAGTTGCGAAGGTTGAAAGGTCAGAGTTTGCCGGCACCTTCACAGCCCAAACTTGTCTTGCCAGAGTCCAGTAGTGTGAAGAAGAAATCTGGTGAGTTGCGTTTGGCGCCAGCAGTGCCGTTAGCAAGATCGAACGTTGTCGTGACTCCACAGGAAGTTCCAGCAGAGCCGTCTCGAGTTTCTGTCACTCCATCTCCTACGTCACCAGCAGATACTGCAGATGTAGCCATTGGTAGTCCTGAGAGTTCTGAAAGAACTTCACCTGACATATCACGTTTTGAACCGACTCGTCGATGTCCAGCATGTGAGAGTGGCATGGAAGCACCTGGTATTAGGCACAACAAGGAATGTAGGAAACGTTTTGCTGAGTTTGAGGAACAACGGAGAAAGGAAAGACGTGTTGAACCTGCACTCTCTCAGGAGAGCCCTGTTGTCGTACCCCAGGTTCAGGTGCCAGTAGAAGAGGTCGATGATGAAGAATTGGTACCAACACCTGAGTCCGCTCGGTGACAGCCGGAAACACAGGTTGAGTACACTAGAAGGTTTAAAAGGAAAGCTGAAACCGACCGAGAACAGTTGGAAAGAGAGATTCGTGAAGATTCGGAGGAACTGCTTCAAACAAACATGGATTTTGATTGGTTTTGGGTTGGTAGTGGTGAGCCTGTGTTGGTTGCGAGTTTGGGTACACTTGAAGGTCCAGCGTCTTTTGCTCCGGCAACATCTCCAGAAATGTTTTCTGGTTCTCTTGATTCTGTTTGTTTCAATCGAGGCAATGAGCATGATTTTGTGAAGATGCGTCTTGGAGGCCAGGATGTCTTGGTTTGGAAACCGGACAGTATCATAGATGACCAGAGTTTGCAAGAGCTTGATTTGGAACAAGGTTTCAAGGGTATGCAGGAAGAGGTTAGGAACTTGGAACACTGCAAGACTGGCCGCATCATCACCCAGTCAGAACTGGACGATATGAAGAAGGCTGTTCCGAACCTTCGTTTGATCCAGTCGAGGTGGGTTGCAGCTTACAAAAGCAGTGAGAGGGTTCGAACCAGGATTGTTGCAAAGGACTTCAATCGTGGCTCCTCAGCTAGATCTTTGGGATTTAGTAGTCCTACCCCTTCGATTGAAAGTGTTCATTTGGTGCTTGCAATGGCAGCGACACGGAAGATGCTTTTGCGTGCATTGGACGTGAGTCATGCCTTCATGCATAGCCCATTGGGAACTGGTGTACATGTTGTCTTAAAAATGCCGTTGTCGATTAGCTTTCCATCAGGTGAAGCGACCTACTATTTGCTTGAAAAGGCATTGAACGGGTTACGTGATGCTTCACTGGCATGGTTGCAGCTTTTGACTTTTACGGTTGAACATGTAGGCCTTTGGTCTGATTCGTTGGAACCATGTGTGTATGGTGGACAGATTGTGAAAGATGGTCATGAGATTGGGTTTTGCTTGTGTGTTGTGTATGTTGATGACATCTTGTTGTTGTCGACCACTAAGGAAGCCGAAGAACATGTGGTTGCAACTTTGTCGTCTGTAGTGCCTGTGAAGACAACTGGAGAGATCGGAGAAGAGGGAGGATCCCTGACCTTTATTGGTCGTGTCATCAAAAGAGAAAGAGATTCCTCTGAGATCACTCTGGGTGTTGATCCACATTATCTTGACTCTACGTTTCTGGATTATGGCGTCGCCCGTGGGTCTGAGAATGTGCCTGACATTTCGGGACATCTTGAGAAGACACTCACGGATAGCAACTTTCAGAAACCTTTGTCAGATGAAGCATACTCACGCTTCAGGAAGGCGTTGGGAAAATTGCTTTGGTTGTCACAGGTGCGTCATGACTTGAAGACATGGATGTCTGTTCTTGGGACGCAGCAAGCGAAACCGATGCACGGGACAGAGCAAGCATTGAAAGCAGTTTTGAGATTCTTGTATGTTGACATGCATGCATGCTTGTGTTTACCAAGCAGAGATGAGACCATCATGAGTCAGGTTGACGATGCTCAACTGAAATCAGTCCACCTCCACTCTTTCAGCGACGCTTCACATGCGCCGTACCGTTTCAACAACCGCAAAGGTGTTAGCGGTGGAGCTGTTTTCTTTGAGAGGTCATTGGTAAGGTCTCTGAGCCGACAGCAACAAGCTTTGAGCTTGAGTTCATGTGAGGCAGAGCTCTATGGTTTGCAATCAGTGTGTCAAGAAAGTGTTGCGTTTGGAAGACTGGTTCACCGTCTTCTTTTTGCACTTCATGAGATCGATGAGCCAGAAGAAGTTGTGATTTGGCTGGAGAGCGATTCAAGCTCCGCATTGCAACTTGTGAGATCCATGGATGTACCACGACGTTCACGACACATTGAAATAAGATTGCATTGGTTACGAGAGCAGATGAGAGAGGGTTTGTTGAAATTGAGACACAGGAGCGGTGTTGAAAATCCAGCAGATCTTTTCACTAAATGCTTGAGTGCTAAAGCTTTCTACAAACACCGTTATGCTCTTGGGATTGTTGTACCAGATGGGTTGACAGCTGAGTTGGCAGAACTTCGTGAGCTGAGTGTGTTGCAGCAAGTGCTGACTCAGGGTTCTTCAATTGCGATTGTGGAACTGTGTTGTTCGGAACATTCGAACTTGAGAAAGGTCTGTGAAGTTTCGAAGGTCCCATACATTGGTGTAGTTGCTAAGGTGCAGAGTTCTGGAACGTTGAGTCGTGTAGCTGTTTGCATCCGACAGTGGAAGAACTCGTCATGTCCACCTTGGGTGCATATTCATGCATCGACTCCTTGTGGAAGTGGAAGTCCGCTTCGCAATTTCAATCCGGACTCAGTCACTGAAAAGGACCAGGAATTGGATGAGATCATCAACGCGATTGGTGGTTACTTCAAACATGCAGACTCATGTTCGTTTGAGCTCCCAGAACGAAATACCATTTGGTCCCGACCTGAGACAGTGAATCTTTTGGAGAGTTTTGACATGAGGCATGAGGCTTTGGTGAGGTTGTGCAAGACTGGATGCCAGAACAAGGATGGTATTCCGATTGGAAAGACATTGAAGTTTGTTTCCAATTCAGCTTGGTTTGCACTAAATCTTCACTCCAAACTTTCTACATGCACATGTCAGACTCATGCAGAACTTTATCAAATCAACTATTCTGAAACAGCGTTTTACAACCGAAAGTTGGCAAGATACATTTTGATTGCAGTCAAACATGCTTCGAAGAAGAGTTGAATTTGCGTTTAAAAGGGGGACCCTGTGACAGAGAGAGAGACAGAAGTTGGATCCACATTTCGTTTCATTTCTGTTTGCACGTTGTTGTTCCAAACAAACGTTGCCAAAGACAAACAGGAGTTTTCACCATGTTTCATCTTGCGCGATGCTGTAAGATGCAGTGTGTGTGCGCAGTGCAGAACAATCTGAAAGGCCACTGATCCTATCACAAGTGTGATGGCGGTTCGACACTTCGTTTCACGTTCTAGGTTGATTGCTCCTAAGAGTTTAGCCACGGTCTAGTGCTTTTTCACTACCGGACGCGGTTTGGTTTGTAGCCATGGCCAAGTCTGGATGGACAGATGAAGATGAGAAGGCTTTGCTTGGTCTTCTTCAGAAGAAGTGGCACAGTGAGAATTCAGGGTCAGGCTATGCAGCCGGATCCAGTATTTTGACTCCTTTGGAGAGTCAAGGAGCAATGACAGATGGAAGCAAGCGACTTCGTGAGGCTCTGGATGATGATGAATTCGATGTGATTTCTTCGGCAGCTGAACCTTTGAGTGCGCAGTTGCCTGTGATGCCTATCCCAATTTTTCCTGGGATCGCCGACAAGGTCCTTGATCAGCTTACTGCTGATTTGGTGCCTGAAGGCATGAGTTTTCGAGATTGGAGCAGAACGAAGTTTGCGTTTGGAAAGTTTGCCAATGAGGGCAAAACATACCGTGAGGTATATGTCGATGATGAGATGGCCGGATATTGCAAATGGAGTATGAATCACCTGGGAAACAAGAGTACGAGTCCAATTGCAAAGGATTGGTATTCTTTTCTCTGCGCATGCAAGGTTGTGGAGGACTCTGGAAAGGTTGGAAAGCCAAAGGGTTGCTTCACTGGAACTTCAGTGCAGAGGCAGCTGGGTGATTGAGAGTATCTTCATTGGTGCAAAGGCGAGGAAAGACTATGAGCTGGTTGTTCATTGGATGGTGGACAACGGGACAATTCGTACTATATGTATTGACCTATCGAACTTGGGCGATATGTGCTGAAGTTTGGATGAGTTACAGCTATACATGGAATGGAGTTCATCTCAAAAGGGGGTGTGAAAATTTGACATCTGTGGTGAGATGAATCCATTGGTCTTTTCTGCATTGGAAGAAGTGAATTTGGTTTTCATCGTGATGATGAGCTCAACCGTGATGGTTGACATCGTATTTGCACGTTTCATGTTTTGCACGTTTTATTGGAGATGACGAAACCCAACAACGATATACTTTTCGTCTTCTTTGAGTACTTTGATTGCACGGAGAACATCGTGAGGATTTGAATTTGTATAGTGACATGGAAAATCAAACCATTTTCCATACCTTTTGCATTAGTTGTCGTCGACGAAGTGCACGAAGGAATCGTGAGAAGATCGTAGAATTCATTTTGTGACTTCGGAAGAAGGAACTTTGTTTGACATTGATCGGAGAAGTTTAGGTTGTTTTGTCTCTCAATGATGATAGCGAGAGCAACGTTCTGAAAGGCATTCAGAACTGGAGTTGCTAATAGATCTGAGGGAGACATCATGAATCATGTTTTGGTGCTTGAAATGTTTCAACGTTTTTCAAACACTCAAACTTATTTAAACAAACAAACCATGTCTTGATGTAAAGACTTTTTGTGAGGACATGTGTTTTTGATCGCTTTTGTGAAGTTGGCAGAAAGATGCTAACTGGCGACTCCGCATCATTTTGTGTCAAGGCGTGACACACCAACAAGAACCATAGCGACATGAGCAAGACATTTCTCTTTCTGTTGCTTGTGTGTGTAAAAGTGGCTGAGCTCTGGGAGTGGTTGACTTGGTTGCGTGGACGGTCTTAGTGAGTTAAGGACAACGTCCTGGACGCTGACCCAAGTAGGTTTCGAAGGTTGCGGTACCTTCTGCAGTGGTTGAGCCAGCAACCATGGTCAACCGACCGCATCGAATACAATTGACTGCAACGCATGCATTTGTTGACCGCTGAAGGAGCTCCACGCTTGCAAGCCTGCATCAATGCTGTCGAGCTAGCGATCATCGCTAACTCGATCGCATTGGATACAGTTTTGAAAGCAGCATGCACCGCAAGGGTGCCCTACAGCTGCGAATGATGATGATGCTTGGAAAAGAACTACTGAGCGGACTCTGAGTGCGCCCTGAATGCCGTAGCTACTGCTGTCATTTTTCACAATAGATCATGTCTCACCTCCTGTTTCACCTTTTATTCGTTTTTCACCATTCTCGTTGCGACCCGGCGTTGTCGGTGTTTGCTTCGAAGTGCCAGGGTGAATGTTATGCCTTAACGGCTGCTCTCTGTGATCTCGGGGATCCTGGCTGGGGGGATCCCTGGTTTCCGCATTGAGCTTTGTTGCTTCTATCACCCTCCTACCTGGCCCCTTTGTGTGATTCTGTGTTTTCTTTGTTTTGCTTCTTGTTCGGTGGCCATTCTCATAATGACACACAAGATGTCATCATGCATGTTATTCCCATTGCTGGTAGCGATCCCACTTCTCTGTGTTTTGTTTGTTTTGGTTTGGTTGTGGTTGTGTGTTTTTTGTTTGCTGGGTTTCTTTTGTTTCTGGTTGTGGTTTTTTGGTTTCTTGCTGGGACAGCTCGCTGGACTGCGTACAGGTCCACTACCAGTACTTTTGTGGCTATCGACAAGTAGACAGCCTTGCATGATAATTACAATTCATCTTTTTGCTGCGATTGAACGTGTGTAACGACCTGGCGGAAGCCATGAAGGCGTTGGACGGAAAAAACAATTTACGGATGCTGCGTTCCTGGTTTCCGCATGGTGCTTTTGTTGCTTCACTCGCCTTCTGGTATGGCTTGGTGATTTGTTGCTCTTCCCGTTGTTTCTGCCGCCATACCATGTCGAGATGATACAATGTTATCATCTCTTGAGTGTTATCATCTCTTGCATGAATTAACCCATGAACTGGCACCTGTCACGCCTCGGTTCTGCGGTTTTGTTTTGTTTTGCTGTGTTTTGTGTTGCGTTTTGTGTTTGGGTTTTGGTGTTTGGTTTTTGTTTGTTTTGTTTGATGGCGTGACAGCCTACTGGACGCTAATTAACTAATGAAACCTAATTTGCAACATGCAATTGAACGTGTTGAACGACCTGGCGGAAGCCATGAAGGCGTTGGACGGAAGAAAAAAAATACGGATGCTGCGTTATGTATCCACCAGTTTTAGACTTGCACGGCGACCAAAATTCACCTCCCAGGCCGCCAGATCAATTCCAGCAATACCTACAGTCGAGGTCCCTTTATGGCCGCCATGTTTCTACTAGTTTTTTGGATCCTGTTTTCGGGGCCATGATGAAGCAGGCTTGTCGCCAAACACTCAAGTCTTTGGCTGCTGAATGTCTTGTTGGCGTTCGTTTGGGGCTGCTGGGTTTCTTGACTCCTGTCTGCGTGGACTGATTGTTTTGGTTGCTTGCATTTGGTGCCGGTGGCTCTTTGTTTTGGACAGATGTCGTTGACACACTTCCTGGATCTGGATTGGTGGGTTGGTGCCCAGAAAGTGTCATTTTTTGCTGATACGAACACAGCTACAATTTTTATCCCGCACCCAATGTCAATTTGGGAATGGACAAAAAGGAACATTGGCCCATGTAAAGCGTAAAGGTGCAACGGCCCTTTCAATGAAGGTGAAACCTGTTTAAAAATATAGACATTCATATGCATTTGCTCCAATTTCAGCCGTCGAGGGCTTGCCTCGAAAATCTTCCCTCATCCTTACATTTTTTGTTTTGTTGCAATTTCTAAAGCCTCGAGGCTGCCTCGCTTTGAAGCCTGCCGCCAGGCTCATCCTGAAAGATTGTTTGTTTTGCTCCAAGTTCGCATGGTCGAGAACCGGAGTTGCAACAGAGGATGCAAATGCCTTTTTCCCGTCTTGCAGAAAGCGCGCTGTTTTGCTCTAACTTTGCTGTCGCCCCTGCGGGTTTGATTTGCTTGGCATGTGCAATACTTCTGGCAGTCACGGTGTGAAAACTGACAGCGTTTAGTGCAGATTTTGGTGGCAGGTGCGATGACCATGACTAGAACTGGCAAGCAATCTTTGGGCATGTTCTGAAATCCGAAGTTGCACCCAGATTGGCAAACTGCAAAGGGTAAAACCTAGGAATTAGGTAGCTACTGTAGTTAGCTAGGCAGTTCACTAGGTAGAGACGGCATGGCATGACAACAGCTCATGACCGCAGCCCCTTTTGCACAACCGTGCACTCAAGGAAGGAAAAAGGTGCCACTGTGTGGCAGCTTGTCCAACTAGCGGGGTAGGTAACTTGTGAGAGCCCAATACGCTGACCACTACCAGCTTTGCTTTTGCATGGTAGCGGAGCTGCGTGGGTAGCCCCACCGCTCCAGGTCAAAGAGCGGGCAGCTCCGCCGGCCAAGGCCGCGGGCAGCCCCGCCCAAACTGAGGACAAGCCTACGTGGCCAAGGCTGCGTAGGAGAGTCCAAACAAAACGGCTTCTCGGGAGAACACCTGGGAATCCTGGAATAGGTCGACCCCTTGGGACGACCGTGACTGGCAAGCTCAGGACTGGGCAAGCCGTGGCCTCCCAGCAAGAACCCAGAGCTCCTGCAACAAGGGACGCTGGGACAACCACTGACAATAGTTGGTGGGGACGAAGCCGACCAGACACGAATCGATCTCGAAGCAGTCGATTCGCCCAAGAAAGGAATCGGCGAGGACATCGCTCAGTGGCCAGGACAGAGGCCAGGATCCAAAGGGGTCAAGAGCGAAGAGCCGCACGGGACGCGGCAGACGCAGCAGCAACAACAGCAGGGTCAGGCCAGTCCACGGACGCGCCACCTGCTGAGCCAACACCGGCCGACCCATCGGCCGATCCACCAGCCGATCCTTCGGCTGAGCCAGACCCACCGGCACCAGAGCCGGGGTCAGTGCCATCTTCGGCGCTGGACATCGGGTCAACACCCGACGCACCCGACGTGCCTCAGACCAACCTAAGGGTGGAAGAGGCCAAGAGGGAAGTGCGGGTAGATCCGCCTCCGGGACGCGCTGCACTCGAAGCAGACAAGCGCGCACCGGTGAAGTTGGTCCCACAGGCTGAAAGGGCCAGCTCAAGGGCTGCAAGGAAAAGAACCCGACTTCAGAAGGACTTGGACGAAGCCAAGCAGGCGATTGATTCGTCTGAAGCCCCAAGCCTCTCAATAGAAATCCTGCAAGACGCAGGCATAGAAGTGGTTGACTGGGAAGCTGACATCTCAAGTGAAGAGAGCTTTGAGATCTGCGTTCCAGACCCTGTGTTTCAGGGCAAGGATCCAGCTGACATCCCACAGCCACACGTGGAGTCAGCAAGCAGCTCCAAGGAGCCGCTGCAGAAGTTGGCCGCACCTCCGCTGTACGCAGCGGAAGTCCCCGCGCGTGCGAGCCAGCTCACTCCAACAGTCAAGCAAGAGTTCAACAAAGCTCTTGACTTGTGTGAGCAAATCCAAGGGGCTTTGAGCCAAAGCCAGAGTGAACACTACGAGGTGGTAGACGAGAGACCACCAAACTGCAGAGAAGAAGATGGAGCAGCAAGCCGCGCAGATCCAACTGCAGATGGAGGCTCTAGCGAGTCAGGTTCAGGCCTTGACTACCGCTCAGCAGACCCAACAACAGGTGAATGCGCAGCTGTAGCTCGAGAAAGAGCAGCTGGAACAACGCCTCAACGTCGCGTTGGGACAATTGCAGCAATCCTTGCAGAACGGAGGCGCAGCAGGCGCAGTTCCCCAGCCGAGCGCGGGGAGCTCCGCCGGCACCAGTAAACCTGTCAGTCATATAGACGTGCTCAAGTCTGTGAAACAGCCTCAGTCCTTAAAGGACAGGGAGCAGTGGGAACGCTTCACCTTTCAGGTGGAAACCTATCTGGCACTGATCAATGAAGAGTTTCCCACAGACTTGGAAGAAGCACGCAAAAGCACCACGTTTGTGGACCCTGTGGATATGACTGATGACTGCAAGGCACGTGGCAGACAGCTTTTTGCCATGCTGACTTCCTGGACACAGGAGTTAGCAGTAGCTGTGAAGATAGCCCGTGGAATTCGAGAACAGAACGGTTTTGAGTTTTGGAGGCTTCTGTACCGAGAGTTAGCCCCAGATAACCACTCGAAGAGTCTGATCTGGAGACGCTCGCTGCTTAGCCCAAAATTTCCCTCAAAAGAGACGGAATTTTCTGCGGCGCTCCAAGAGTGGGAGGCCGACTTAGACAGGTATGAAGCCGAATACGGTGCACAGAAAGCAATAAGTGATGAAGATAAACGTGCCGTAGTTCTGACCGAAGCTCCAAATGCCCTGAAACAGCACCTTTCCATGCACATAGCCACGCTGAGCACTTACCAAGCTGTGCGCGAAGTGGTGGTGTCATACTTGCAAGCCAAGCAGGTGTGGAAGCCATCGGCCGCGTATGCGGGTAGCACCGCACGCAGTGATCCCATGGAGATTGGACTCGTCCAACACAAGGGAAAAGGTAAGGACAAAGGTGGCAAAGGAAAGGATGGCAAGAAGGGCAAAGGGAAGGAACAGAAAGGAAAAGGGAAAGACAACCACTCGAAAGACAAGGGTGGAAAAGGTCAAGACAGCAAAGATCGCTGTGCAATCTGCTGGAAGGCCGGCCATACCACTGAGAAGTGTTGGTTCAACACAAAAGGTCAGGAAAAGGGAAAGGGTAAGAAGGCAGTAGCAGCCGTGAATGAAGGTGACAACGCCTCCATTGTCTCGGCTGGTCCCTCGGCATCGCAGGTTGGGGGCAACAACAGCGTCATCACCCTTCCTTCCTCGTCTTCGACGTCGTACAGAAAAGACAAGAACGTCAGTAAGATCGGGGAACACCGACTTCTCATGGTAAAGCCCGGCCACAGCGGGCAGCACCGCGTGGAATCAGTTTCACCTCAAGCCATTTTGGCAACCCAAACGGCGGGCAGTACAGGAGTCAGCCAACACCAGCAAAATGCCATTTTGGCAGAACAGGCCATTTTGGCCAAGTGGCAGGCCATTTCGGACTGCAAAGACAAACCAGGCTGGCATGACCTTGACACGGACACCAAGGTGTACGTGGTACGGGGGAAAGCTGGCACCCAAAGGAGGTATGTCACACCCGGGCCTCAATACTCAGATTTCACTCTGAGGTCCACCTGGCAATGGAACTATGCCGCCGATGCATGGGAAACCAGGGAGCTTGGAAGGAAATGGAAGCTTCTTCAAAACCCACATAAGGCATTTGCGGGAAGCAAAGTATGGGCATTGCATGCTTTCCAGAGAAGCACGCCCAAGATAGCCAGAGTAGCGAGCAGAGGCACGCTATTGGTGGACACTGGAGCATGCTGTTCGGTCTGCACCCCTGAGGCCTTTCAGACAGCAGACCTCGACCCAAGCGCCACAGAGGAGCTCTACACAGTAGATGACACACCGCTGAAGGCGTGCGGGGAGATCCGCCCCAGGTTGCGACTCGGAGAGCAGCTTCAGGAAGAGGCACAGGTCACTTTTCAGGTGGTCGAAGGTGTGAATGAGAACATCCTGTCAGTCAATCGAGCCCTGGACGTTGGAGCCAGCGTCCACTTCGAAACTGACAACTGCTACATCCAATGGGCAGATGGCAGCATCGCCACGTTCCGGCGAGAAGGGAGACAGTTCCTGTTGCCCTACGAAGAGCTGGATGGCGGAAAGGGCCAGGTAAAGGTCGCAGCCATCAACCCCGAGGATGAAGAAGCAATGGCAGTTCACCGCCATGCACTCCAGGAAGATGAGGAAGCCGACGCTGTGCGAGAGTTCGCCCAGCAAGAAGCGGACGCCGCTATGCAGGCGGAAGATCCCGGCCTGCTGGCCGACTTGGAGGAAGCGGCAGACGAGCCGGAGCCGCCTGAACCAAGAGGGCTACCTCAACCGGAAAGCCCCACAGAAGAACAGCGACAGCAGCATCGGTTGACTCACCTGCCATTCGCACCATGGTGCGAGGAGTGTGTGAGCGGGAAATCCCGCCAAGACCAACACAAGCGAGATCAGTCAACAGAACGAGATCAAGGTGTCTCGGTGGTCCAAATGGATTACTTCTTTCTGTCTCCAGA
Organism: Cladocopium goreaui; assembly: GCA_947184155.2. NCBI lineage: Eukaryota > Dinophyceae > Suessiales > Symbiodiniaceae > Cladocopium > Cladocopium goreaui. Next base: position 14,313 of record CAMXCT020002660.1, read on the forward strand.
ACGGGAAGAAGAGGTAGAAGACGAATCTCGTCTTGTGACCATCTTGTGTTTAACCGATACCGGCACCGGATGGCCATTGACACTTCAACTCCCCAACAAGTCTGTGGAGGTGGCTCAGTCAAAATACTGCCTGCAGAACATCGACCTCTACTTCAAGAACTTGAGGTATGACAAGATCATCCTCCAGCACGATGGCGAGCCCACCATAAGAGCCCTAGCAAACAGCATCCAACGCCATGTGGGTGCATCCAAGGTCTCTGTGCGGGAAGCTCCGCCGAAGCAACACGAGAGCCAAGGAACTGTGGAGTCGATGAACGGATTCGCAGCTTCGCAAATCCGGACTCTGTGGTTAGATGTCAGGCAGAGGTATCCTGAGCTGGACGTGAGTAGCAACCTCACGCCATGGCTTGTGCGCCACGCGGCGTGGCTCATAGCCAGATACCACACACGCAGCAGAGATGGCATGACGCCATACAAGCTGGTCACAGGAGGTGACTACAACCATCCTGTAGCCACGTTGGGAGAAATAGTGCTGGGCAAGGTGCCGAGCCCCAAAGGCAAGATCCAACGCCGATGGATCAAAGGAGTGTGGCTTGGAAAGCTGGACAGGGACGACAGCAATGTGCTCGGCACAGCGTCAGGTGCAATCGCTGTGCGGTCCATAAGGCGACTGCCCAAGGAGGGACAGATCAGCTCGGAGCTGATGGCAGCCATGAAAGGAACCCCTTGGCAGCCGAGAGATGGCGTGAGGCATAAGATCACTCGTGAGTTGTCTCAGCCAATCGCCTTTCCAGCACCAGCCGCATCGGGTAGCCCCGAGCGAGAAGAAGCAGCAGATCGGGAGCATCCGGCGCTGGCAGTGGACGGACACAACGTCGACCACGACGCCCTCGTGGTACAAGCCGTGGCACAGCTAGAGGAAGAGCTGGAACCGATGCAGGATGCGGAGGAATTTCTAGATCTAGCGGGTGGCCCCGCAGACGTCAGTCCCGTTCCAACAACGCCAGCGGAATCCGAGATTGCAGATCCTCCGCCGCCCGAGCACGGGCCGAGCGGGTCTCCACCGCCCTTTCGGGGAGCGGGATGGTCCTCAAACTTGCAAAGTCTTCCCAATGAACCCATGAGTCCATCTGGATTGGGGGCAGGAGGGAAACGAGAGAGGGCTAATCCGGGAGAACTGAAGACCGGCGAAGCTGATGCAAAGCAGCCCCGGCAAGCAGGGATCTTGCAGCACTTGACAACCAAAGAGATTTGGGACAAAATCCAGCAATGGGGAAACTCAGAAGAACCGAACAACCCAACAGCGATCCAGCGAATTTCAAATGTGACAGAATTCGTCGATCAGATGCTCGACCCTGAGGAGGTATCCAAAGCCCGAAAGGCACAACTGCGAAAGCTGTGGGAGCGAGGAGCGTTCACTCCCATCCACAGAAAAGACATACCCCAGGGATCGCAGCTTTTTGGTCACAAATGGGTAGACAAGTGTTCACGAGGGACTTACAAGTCGCGCTTCACATGCGCAGACGTCAAGGCGCGATACACCCAAGAGCAAGAGGCTGAGCTGGATGTTTTCGTGCCAACTCCAACTCCTGAGTCTCACAATGTCTTAGAGGTATATGCCCTCATGAACAAGTTCTACACGAGGAGCTTAGACATAGTTACAGCCTTCCTCATAGGAAGGGACCGGGGCGCAGCACAAGGTAAACCGGTCTATGTCCGAGCACCCATCGAATGGTGGGATCTCTTCCTCGAATGGCTCGAAGAAGTCAACCCGGCGGATCGGCAGTGGTACAAGGATCGGTTCAAGGAAATGTGTTTCCGGCTGGATGGAAATCTCTACGGTCGAAGAACGGCCGGATCTGTGTATAGAAACGAGCTAGAAGAGATAGTGTGCTCGCGGGTAGACCCGCAGCGGTATGCCTTTGTCAGGGGTCAGAAAGATCCGTGCATTTTCCGGTGCACCAAGACTGGCATTGTACTGCTGCACCATGTGGACGACATCCGCGCAGCAGGACCTTCAGAGGCCCTAGCGCATCTCTTCGAACAAGAACTACCGCGACACTGCGAAGTGCAAGCGGGAGAACTCGAAAAGGAGGGAACGGCAGTGGAATACCTGGGACGCACCAAAGTGCGCAGTGAAGATGCAATCCTCACCATCCCAGACGAAAAGCACAGGCAAGCCGTGATCTCCGCAGCGGGTATCTCCGCGCGTGACAGGAGTGAGGTTCCTTCCAAACAATTGAATCTTCTGGAAACCACTCCCCTGTCCGAAGAAGAAGCAAAACGCTATCGCAGCGCAGTAGGATCCGCGATCTACCTGAGCTTGGATCGCAGAGACATACAATATGCTGTAAAGGAAGCAGCGAGGCACATGTCGCAGCCAAGGCAGTGTGACATGAAAGCTGTGAAGACACTTGCAACATACCTGCAAACTCACCCCACGGTTGGCAGGGTGGTAACATGTGATCAGCCAAGTGCGACTGGCGAATGGAGCATAGAGTTGTATTCCGACTCAGACTGGGCCGGGTGCCTCGAGAGCCGGAGGAGCACCGACTGTCATGTGGCAATAGTCTGTGGAGCTGTGGTTGCTTGCACAACCCAGACGCAACCCGGACTGCCAGCTACTAGCAGCCCAGATGCGGAACTAAGAGGTGTATCCAGAGCAGCCAGAGAAGCAATCTACTTGCGCGATCTCATCACCTTGGACTTTGGCCAACTGTGCGGGAAGCCCCGCCTATGGACCGACAGCTCGTCGGCCATGCAGGCAGCGAAACGCATAGGTCCAGGAGCCAAGTTGAGGCACCTGGAAGTCTGTGAGTTCTACGTGCAGGGAGCGATCCAGTCAAAGCAGCTCGCTCTGGGAAAGGTCAAAGGAACGCTCAACTGTGCAAACTTTCTAACAAAACATCCCAAGTCAGGGACGGAGGTAAAGCAGGCCCTACCTGGACTGGGTATGTGCGAAGCTCATGACGGAGAGGATGTGCTATCATCCACAAAGCGCATCTCCGTCAAGGTCTCGACTGTGACCAAGCAGCATGCTTGGAAGACTCCGGTCCCAGCAAGCGTTGCTTGGATTGACAACAGAAAGGACCGAGCGGGCAGCACCGCCCCGAAAACAAAGGGCAGTGTGAACTACATCAAGTCGTTGGTGATTCTCAGCCAGATCACCGCAGTGCGAGCGCAGGGACAAGGAAATCAGTGGATCAATCCAATTGTCCTGTACATCCTCGCGCTCATAGGCTTGTTAGCCATCTATGTGAAGCTGTATCAGCTAGGAGTGCTGATTACAGACTGGCTTTTCCCGCCTGAAGGCGAAAATCAACTTCCCGAACAACCGGCTCAAGTTGAAGGAGCCGAAGTGCAACTTCAGCTGGATAGTGCTACGGTGCGCCTCAACATCACCGCCTACCGAGACGGTAGACAGCTGAACATCAGCCAGACGGTGAATGCGCCAGCGGCAGCCCCGCGGCTAGGTTCCGCGGAAGCCCCGCAGCCTCAACCGGCGGAAACCCCGCGGCAGGAGGAACTAACTCCTAGTCGCATCGAGCGCTGGTCAGAGGAACAGTGGGCACAAAGAGGGGCAGAAAGCAACATGACCCTCCAGGAGCTGATCGAATGGCGCAGGCGCGAAGAAAGGCTGATTCATGGGCAAGACCCAGACTCCAGCCAAGATGAACCAGGTGAGTCAACTTCGCACAGTGCGGACAGCCCCGCCTCTGAGCGGGATGTACCGCCTGAGCGGGAGGAACCGCCTGAGCGGGTAGCACCGCCCGAGCGGGCGGAGCCGCCGATCTCCAGTTCCGGCCCGGAGCTCTTGACGGGAGACTCAGCCATTGAGCGGGAAGCTCCGCTAGATCCCTTTGATGGGATGAGTCCAAATGAGCTCCAGCAGTGGCGCGAGGCCGAGAACAGAGTTCTGGGGATCGAAGGCGGCAGCTCCAGTGGCGGCAGCCCTTTCTCTGGCCACAGCTAGCCAGGAGAGGTATAGCTACGTCTCACCAAGAACCCGGCAGTGAGCCATGCCACTCTAAGGAGGGTGGCAAACTGCAAAGGGTAAAACCTAGGAATTAGGTAGCTACTGTAGTTAGCTAGGCAGTTCACTAGGTAGAGACGGCATGGCATGACAACAGCTCATGACCGCAGCCCCTTTTGCACAACCGTGCATTCAAGGAAGGAAATGTCCAACTAGCGGGGTAGGTAACTTGTGAGAGCCCAATACGCTGACCACTACCAGCTTTGCTTTTGCAAATATTCTCTTCTCTCACGTGACAACGGTTTTGTGTTCAGATCTGCAGGATTTTCTTTTGTGGATATCCTTTCAACCAGAAACCATTTCAGTCGCATCGCTTGTTGGCTCCATAGAAGCCTTGTTGAAAGATGCTTGGCTCTTCCAGGACCAAGCCGACTGAAAAAGCTTTGAGCACTCGTTGAATCAAGTTTGAGTCGCATCTGCACCTGTTGGTTGTTACTCAGACCTCCTTCATCACCAAGCAAAAACTGCAAAAATTGTTTCACCATGATTCCTTCAACAAGGAGTCCTGTCGCAGCAAGGATTTCAGCCTCCATCGATGACAATGAGATTGAGGCTTGAGCACGGCTATGACTGTGAATGCAACAGGAGTTGAGGAAAATGAGACCAGACGATGTCGAACGTCTTGTTGTTTTGCAGCTTGCCCAGTCACTATCGCTGTAAAGCTCAAGTTCATAGGGATGCCCATCTTTTGTTTCTTCCAAACCATTCCACCTGGTGAGCGTTGATGAAAACAACTCGGCACATGGGTAATGCATGCGCATGTCCTGGGTCTGCATGAGGTAGCTGCCCAACTTCTTCAAAGCGCACAACGAGGTCTTTGTCGGTCTACCCATGTAGCTCGCGAAAACACGAACTGTCTGTTGGATATCCAGCCTCTCCTGTGCAATGTAGAGGCAAATTCCCAACGCTGATCGGTAGATCTTGCTTTCTTTCTCATCCAGGTACTCTTCCATGGGAGTAAGCTCAGCATCGAAGACATTCAAAGCACTGTGGTGAGGAACTGTCTTTCCCCGCCTGCTTGTGATACCAAGCAACTCAGCAAGTTTCGGAATGTACTTGCTGTTGGGAGCAATGTAAACTCCATCTTCCCCAATTTCGATCTGCCGCTTGAGGTAAAACAATTTGCCTGGTTCTTGAACTCCATAAGGACCATCCTTCTTCAGCGTCAACTTCTCAGACAGTTTTGCGCAAACCTCTTCAGCATCAGCCTTGTTGGCCACCAACAACAAATCATCAATGTGAGCAGAAATGTAAATCTCCTTCTGGCGATGTTTGAAAACGGTTCCTTGCATGTGGGCAAAATCAAGCTCTCCAAGCAAAGTCGTAAGATGGAAGTTCCATCTCATTGCTGCATTCCTTTGCCCTGGCAGACATTTGCGTAGCTGCCAAAACATCAAATTTGCATTTCCACCTGCTGCTCTCACCCAATCAACACCTTCACCATCATCAGCGGTGTTGTTGGACTGAATGTTTCTTCTGTTGAGGCACATTGTCCACGAAATTCTCTGGCCACCATTCTCGCACGTCTTGTCCAGCAACCAGATCGATATCTCCAATCTCTGACAAGTTTTGTGTCCAAATGAAGTGTTTGTTCAACGTCAACTCCTTCTTGGACATCACCAATCACATCAAGCTTTCTCAAACGCTCCAACTCTGTGAACATCGCTTGCTTGTCCAACCATGCAAGTTCTTCGGCACAAACATTGGGAGGACCAGTTTCCTCATTGTGAAAGCCACGACGCTTCTTCTCCTCTGGGGAAATTTCAAACTGCGAAAATTCACCATCCAACAACTGATCGTTCACGTCCCAGTCCCATGTTTCAAGAGGAATGTTGATCTCAGGTTCATCTTCCTCGTACAACTCAATCTCCTCGGTCACCTGTCGCACATGACCACTGCCAGATGTTGGACTTGCTGAAATTTCACCTGCGAATGTGGGACTGTACATCTCGGCCTTTTGCTGTTTGGACTTCTGTTGCTCAGTTGCAGTATGGTCAAATTTCACAAATTTTGCTGAACTCGATGATTGCTTTTCTGTGCTCCTCTTTGTTGCTTCAGCTTCAGCCACACGCTGTCTCACACCAACTGGAAGCTTGAGTTCGGTTTCTCTGTCTCTTTTCTCAGTCGCTTGAATCAGTTCATCCATCTCTGCATCAGTGAAAGCCACGGCACCACCAGTTTCTCCTTGAAGTTCATGAGGAGGAACATCGGCAGGATTTGACAATGCCCCGCCTTTGTGGGAATCCATTTCCTCTTCTGCGTCTTCTTCCGGGTGTTCTTTGGCATATTGGAGTACTGCTTCACCTTCAGGATCATGTTCAGCTTGCACGCCATGTGATGAGGTATGAAGAACAGGAACAGGATGTACTGCCGGTCTGGAGGGTTGAAGTGATGTTTGTGTGCCACGCTTCATATCCCATGGTCCAACTTGTAAAGCAAGAAGTGCTGCTGCGCCCCAATGCTCTGCAGTTTTGCGCGCAGCCTTGCTTCTGATCACCAACGGCCACGATGTCATGGTCAGCCTCGTCTTTTGTCAGCCAACATCCTTTTCTCCATTGACATTGATACTTCTGCTGAAGACTGTCAAGTGCATAGGCCTCTTCACCCGCACAAACACGACCTTTGTATGGCCTTCCACGCACAGCCATGTATGCCGTGATGCCACTGCTCGATGTCAAATGATATCTGTTCAGCAACCATCCAGCATGCACCATTGCCCATCCTCTAAGTACGTGATCTTCTGCCAACTTCATCTGCATCTTGTCCTCGATGTAGGCAATGAGACATTTACTCTGAGCACGCACAGTCTGAATTGACCTCTCTGCTAGGCTTGTACGTGACTTGGAGTACATCTTGCCAGGTTGAAGTACCATTGGAAGACCTTGGTTTGAGCGTATCACCTGAGCCATTTTGACACCTGCTGCAAGCACTGGTTCATTGTCATATGAAATTTCGATCGTGTCAAAGTAGGACAAATTTGACAGAAACCGGGCTATGATTGCACCAATGACACCAGCATTTTTGTTGCGCAATGGCTCCACACCAATGTACTTCGTCCAAACATCAACCATAAGCAAAACACCCATGCTGTTTGGCATTGCAAAAAGATCAACCTGCACTATGGGAAATGATCTGCTGGAACTTTCATCTGCAGGAGTTCTGTGTTTGTAGTTGCCTCTGGATTTGGCTTGAACACAAAATGAACACCAAGCTCTAAACGGCAAATGAGTCACCTCGTGCATCTTGCGTTCCATTGCACTCGGTTGTTTTGGTGCATCTGCAAACCTGGGTTTGGGGTCCAGAGCTTCATACTCCTGTCTTGCAATTTCCAACGCACTCATCTTCAAAGCAGTGAGATGTGCTTCTTTGATTCTTTGGAAAATCTTCTGTTTGGAACCAGATGCTGAGACACGTAGATATCGAGCTGCCTGTCGCAATCTTTCCACTGAAGATCTTGCTGTCAGTTCCATCTCTCCCACAACAATCTTGTCAGCTGCTTGCTCTTCGACCAAAACAGGACCAAGCTGTTGAAATTCAGGGATGTCGCGACCTTGAATACCTTCATCTCCATCTTCCATGTCAGCTCCTTCAACTTCTTCACCTCCTGAAGCAGTAGGCAGTCCAGGCTCGCACATGACTTCCAATTGCTGTCCACCTTGATCGAGAAGACCACCAAAGTCGACCAAGTTCTGATTCACCTTGGAAACAATGGTGAGAATTGTCACCGATTCACCTCCAGCATATGTGTCAACTTCTGCAATGCGTCCAAATGGTTCATCCATTTCCAGAAACCTTCTACTCACCTCAACAACACACCAACCATGATCTTCATCTGAAGTGGATTTCCGTTGAATGAGTGTCGTTCTGTACTTGTAGTTTGCTGGCCAAACCAAAGTAGGATCAATGAAGTTCTCACCCCCACAGAACGCATGAAAGGATTACCTTCAACAGTTGTTTCCCATTGATTGTTACGCAGGGCCTGAATTTCTCTTCCAGCTCCACAACTGCTCGAACCATGGAAATTTCAACATCAGAAACATCTGCTGCTTCCACACGACAATCTTCTCCATGAATTGCTAGTGAATTGCGTTGATAAAACACTGGAACCTTCAACGTGTGATCTGGAGATTCCAACATTGGACCATTTGTTGATTGGGAAACAGACCATCCACCTCGGTAAAGTTGACCCAAACTGAGGATGAATGACTTCACACTCTCAGAAACCACAAATTGCGTTTCCAACTCAGCTTGACTGCCATCTTCGTCTTGCAGCACCAAACTAGCTGTCTTCACGCCTGCAACTTGTAACTGTTCACCTTGACAATCACGCAACTGCACCTTGGTCTTGTCCACGGCACCATCAACCTCAATGCCGCAGGAGACAGGTAAAAGAGAAACGTCTGATCCACTGTCGAGGATCACCACATTCTTTGGCTCTCCACTAAACCAACCATCTGAAACCATTCGAACATCAGAGCTTGAAGATGCAAAACTGGCAGGAATTCCATAAATTCTTCTAATTGATGAAGCTGTTGAACTTGTAGGAGGATAGCTACTGGCAGGAGGAGAACGCTGTTGTGTTCCACTTGGAGCAAACGGCTGTTGGGCTTGAACTTGAGGTTGTTGAGTGCTATTGGCATTGCTCACAACCTGATTTGTCATCCTGTTTGGACATTCTCGGCTCCAATGCCCATATTCTCCGCACAAATGGCACTGCTGAGAATCAACTTGTTTGCCTTTGCCACGTCCAGACTTCTTGCCACCATGTTTGGACTTTCCTTTGAACTTACCTTTTGCTTTGCCTTTGCCTTTGCCCTTGTTTCCTCTGCCTTTGCCGCGTCCACGTCCACGGCCTTGAAATGCGTAGCTACCAAAGCTCCACCAGCTTCTGCATTTGGATTTGCCTTTGCCTTTGTAGTTCTTGCCCTTCTCGTTGTAGACCCTGTCGACTTCCATGAGAACAGGACCATTGTTGTTGCTGCTAGAACTCTCTGGTATTGGATTCAAAGATTTCAGCACAGATTCTGTGGTCCAGCTCTTTGAGGCTTTGTCGAAGTTGAGAACTGCTTCTCGAAGTTGTCCATAGCTAGTGGTTTCACCAACTGTCAACTGCAAGTGTTCTCTCAACCTTGATTCTGAACATCTGATCAACGTTGCTGATTTGAGCTCTTCAGGGTATTGTTGACCTGAAAGTTCCTCGAACTGTTGCACCAGGGATTCATACGTCAGCACATTCTCAAGAGCGGTTTTGGTGGATGAAAAACTTGGATACGATGCCAACGCTTGAGCTATGGCCAAACTTCTTTGTCTGCTAGGTGGTTCATATTCTGCAATCACTGCACGCCACAACCTAAATCCATCTCTTGATTTTGCAAAACTTCTCACAAGTCCACTGCCACGCCCTCTCAAATAGGATGTGAGCACCGCATAGAGCTTTGTGGAAAGGTCCATCTCTTCTGGGCTGTAGGGTTTGAGATCTTCTGATGGTTTCAATTTCTCTACTTCCTCAAATGCCTTCTGAAATCGCTGATCTCCAAAAGGCAACCACGAGCAAAATCCAAACTTCCATTGTGGAAAACCATGAGGATCGTCACCTGAAAATGGGTCAGGATTCTTCAGCACCCTTGCAGCCATCGACAGTTCAGATTGTGTAGGATCGCCTGAACTGCTGCTAGATGTACTTCCAGCTGCCATCATGTTCAGCGCTTTCTCTGCTGCTGCCGCTGCTGATGTTGCCGCTTCAGCCAGAGTTGCCATGCGTTGTAGGAATTGCGCTTCACCACCTTCCATGGCCTGACTGTGATAGGCCACTGACGCAAACACCAATGCCTTCAACTGCAACTTCATTTGTCCGCGTTGAACTCCACAACGTCGCTTCCCCAATCTACTTGTTGGGTTTCTCGTCACCAGCAGGCCCAAGTGGCTCATCATGTAGCAAATTGCCATCGTTGCTAACCAGCTGCTCCATACCATCTCGACAGACATGAGTTCGAAGGTTTGCCTCATGCCAATCATCACCATTGCCACCACTGCAGCGCAAAACTCCATGAACTTGGTGGAGTCAAAGTTCATAATGGTGTCATACATATTGATGTAGGTCTCCTTGACGTAGTTCACCATGTAGCCCATCACCTCGAACTGCATGTTCATGAATGCCATGCCAAACTCAATGTAGGGCTCGAAGGTCACATTGTCCAAGCTGTAGTTGTTCAGGGCTGCCAACTCACAGCATTGATTGCATTCGACACCAACTGCCTGCTCCACGTTCATCTCCATTGCAAAAGCACCGCAATCTGAAGTACAAATCACTCCAGGAAAAACTTCCATGCTGGATACGGGTTGCTCCAGCATTGCCACATTTCTCACATGCCAGTTCCTTGCACTTGCCTGGCATCTTTTCCTCAGAGGCGTTCACGCTGTTGCGTCTCCCAAGGACTTGAAGCTTGAGCTCTTCCAACATCTCAGCCGTAAAGACTTGAACTCCACGTACATGTGAACCATGCCAGTCGCCACCACATGCCTTGAAGACTTGAACTCCAAGTTCATGGCAAACTGTTCCATGCCTGGCGTTGCCACAAGCCAGTTCCGTAGGTTCACCTTCATGTTCTTCCTGGTGGGTACAATCAGCCCACATCGAATTCATGCCTCTGAAGCCCATAGTCTTGTTGTTTTCCATCTTGGCACATCTGCTGAGGCTAGCAGGGCCATTCATCCAATGGTGCTTCGCCACATAGTCAACCTCGCCAGCTGTCATCACCACCATTGCTATCAGGGTGAGCATGCCGACGGGAAAACTTGTTACACTTTCTCGATTTGTGCTGCATGGTAGCTTCATCGCCCTGGGGAGGGCTCCGCTACCATCTGAAAGCAGCCAGCTCTCCTTTTCAAGCTGTTCTGAGCCACTGTGCATGGCGGTAATGGGACATGGATTCAACTGCACATGTATGTACTGCAGACGGCATGTTGGTGCTACTATGTTTTCACAAAATCAAACCGATTGTCAAATTACGCATATGTTCCAGGCCACCTGGGGGACATCCCAAGTTTATTTTCCAGATCCGCACCGGAATCAGTAGGCAGAGGGCTGGACACTTTATGTACATATCCCCTTAATTTCACAATTTTGCCTCGTTAGTTCGGGGTGACGTCGTGACGTCGAATTAAATCGTACAGATATAGTGGTACCCCCATAAAGGAGGGGGAGGGTGGCGAAAAAATGTAAGTTACATTTTGCCCCCTCCCCATTTCCATAATCACTACGTGTGTGGCGTATTCCTGGGGAATACCTTGATTTTGCTTTGACCAAGCCCATACCTAGGGGGGTCTTAACTTACATTTTTCACCCTTCCAAACGTGGATCTTTGGTACCTTACAAATTTTAATTTACAATTAACCCTCCTCAAAACAACCCGGAAAATGTAAGTTACATATTGTCAGGTCCCCCCCGAAAACCTAGGTTAAGGGGGTGGGGATATGATAAGAAATTTTCAAGGTTTCGGGGTTTCGTGTAATTTTTTGGATACATTCTCCGGCAAGTCCTGTTCAAGAGATGCATGAGTTTGTTTGGTTCTGAAACGCGCGCCTAAGCAGCACATCAAAACAAAACAATTCGTTTTGCACCGGCAATGGTTTTTCGCCAAACAATTTTTTCGTGTAACAGTTGGAAAATGAAATGCAAAGGTGTGTTTCACCTTCGCCATTTTTATGACACACATTATCATTCAAACAAATTATTGCATGAAAATGTGGATCGTCAGGATGGGTGCTGTGCATATACAGCATTCTATCATTCACATAAAAACATATTGTATACGGAAATTTGAATAACAGACCAGCCAACTCTCTGACTCCGTATGGTGTTCCACAAACGCTCGGAATAAGTTTTGCGACACAATTGTTTTTCCGTCCTTATATACAATATGCTAAAAATAAACAGCACGGCACGAAGTTCCAAGTCTACATAGGGTTGTTGCGCCGAGAAAGCGACACAAGGTTGGGAGACAATGCCGCAGCAGCAACCAACAGCAGCAGGTAGACAAAAAGAGACGAAACGAACACGGCTTGCGAGACACGGCGGCACTAGCACTCAAGGGAAGGCTCTTCCACAGGGTGGGTTGCAACAGATGAGCAGTGAGCGTGTGGGGAACCAAACCCCGAAACGGCTGCAGAGCGAAGGAATGCTTGGACCAATTCCAGCCAGGGATTGTGGCAGGAGACATTGTCAACACCACAACGCTTGAACATCACTGTTTTGCGCGAAGGTGAAACGCACAAACGACTGGGTTCCAAAGTTGCGGCGCAAAAATCCGGGTGCGAGTTTGTTGATTTCAGACATCACGTGTAACAAGTGTATGTATGAACATATTGTTGCCCAAGAGCTACTTTTGACGGACAAAATGCATCGTGTCCTTCTAAAACGCATTGACTTAGACAGGGTCGGCTCTTTTGTTGCGTCTTTCGCTTCGACCCCGGACACTATACAAGACACATTCATGTAATAAAGTCAAGTATCCGCCAACCAAAAAATCAACTCTCTGGGGCCATTGTCGGACCTCCTTCCGGAATGGATTGGTCAGAGCACGAGTCGTCACGATTTTTATCGCAGGAATGTACACGTAGCGATTTTTTCTTCTCTTGCAAGGCTACAGCAATGGTGATAAGCCCTTTTCACACCATCACGGATGCTAGCATGCCACATTGCTCGAGTACCTGCTGGGTTTGCGGAATGCTGACATGGAGACTTCCGAAGGTCGCGCGCAGGCAAATTTGGATCACATGTGCAGGAAAACCATCGAAAACCAACTTTGACCTTCGGACCATCTCGTCTGGATCCCATGCACACGGTGCTGTTTCAAAAATTTGAATCGCATATGCGCACAGCGTCGCACGGAGATCTTGTCTGACACTCTCCGGATCACGTGCGCACAAACAGGTTGAACCCACTATGCACGGATAGCATTGGGGCCGTGTGTGGTGGGATGTTGACTTTCGCTGGCACTTACGAACCACGGATGGCGCGCAAAACAAAACATTGGGGTGGGGCTGGGGATTGGGGTGACGCTCTCGAATCATCTCAGCTCTTCTCCACTCTTGGTTGGTTTCCTACATTGTTCAGTTGACCTCAGTTTTCTCTCGGGTCACTCTTCTCATTTCCATTCGCATGACATCAACTGCCCCCGTATCAACAACTACTTGTTCCTTCGTTGCTGCTCCACATGGTTTCAATTTTGAGTTACCTTTGCATCTCACAAACATGCCTCTGGGCCATTTTTTCGTTATATATTTTTTTGTAATCCATTTCAATCAGACCCGATCTTTCAGACCTGATCTTTGTTCACCACCGGTGAGTTCCAGTCAGACATCAGGAATCCAGGTCCTTGCTCACCATAATGGTCAAAAGCAAGGCATGCCTTCCCCTCCCGGCGTGTACATGCGATGACCCCACCACCTGCGGGACAACGTGTAATAAAACGGCCGTGGTGAACATAGGATCAACATAATGTTTATACATTTTTGCCACTTCAACATGATCCCGGACTGGCTCGAAAGCTGCAAGGATTGGGAAACTTGTGGCAAAATTTCGTGGTTTTGCACTTCGTTTTCACCTGCCTATGCCATACATTGGCCACACAGCGTCCATGCATAAAATGAAGAAAACAAAGGCTAAGTTTGCGAAGTGCACGAAGGTGTCTGTGACCTGGAACACCAATTCACCAACATTCATCTTATTCGAACGTTTCATTGCCTGCTCTACGGCGGCCGCGGGGGTCGGCTAAAGCGATTCAATTTTTTTGTGCGTTTTGTTCATATCTCAGGTGGTAACTTCGCAACGTACATAGCCAAAATTCCATTTTGTTTGAAAAATGTTTTTTGGTTGGAACCAGTGGCTATACGGCTCAAATATGGTTTGCCAACATAAGGATTATACGGAAAAAAACGTGCAATGGCATCAATGAGGGTTGATAGGCCATCGCAACAACAATGAATGCAGTTGTCGTTACAAAACACCGGTTGAAAATGAAGCGGTTCCAATGCAAATGCCAATTACAGCGTTGGCGCAAACTGTTGGGAATAATCAAAATGTTGGGAACAAATTGCGCAGGAAATAGTTCTGTTTGGAAACACAAACCACCAATTTGAGTTCACATGCCATTTTTGTTTGGGTGCCGAGGAAAACCACCTGAAGAACCATGATATGAAGTTGCGAAAAGGGAACGTTTCATGGCAGGGTTGATTTCAATCTGCGAAGAATCGGGCAGCACTCAGAACATTTGTTTTGAACCGCTAAAAGGGCCTCAAGTACATTAAAATTTTGTCATGGAATGACATGTGAAAACTTGTTACACTTCTCGATTCTGTGACTGTCGTTCTCTCGATTTGTGCGTGTCATCCATGGAATGAGTGCATCTGTAACATTTTCGCACTCCTCCTCTGGCATCTGTAGCTGCAGCTCTGATTCCAGCTGTACGCACGAAATTCGCTTAGGGATTGAAAGAAAAACTTTCCACAAATCAAGCTTCGGGTTTCAGGATTGCCCGGAATCCTTTCTCAACTGCAAACCGTCTCCCAGCCAATTCACTGAGAAACCATCCATAATTGTTTCTGCACGCATCTCACCCCAAAAGGAGTCTGAAATCATCCACATAGCTTTTGTAAACTCTAGCTGTTGTTTCATCTCCACGATTTCTTGCCTTTCGGTAAAGGCGTTGAAAACCATTCTGAACATTGGTTGCAAGTTCAGCTGTCAGTCCACTTCGCTGCTCTGTCGCTTCCAAAACAGCTAAGACCAAAGTCTGAACTTCTGCTGCATCCTCAAAACGGTTTTCCCCCAAACTTCTATTGATGAGGCATCGCAAATTGCGAAGAAGTTTGGTTAGATCTCCTTCTTCTCTTTCTGGTTCCACCTCAACTTCAACTGTTTCCATTTCTTCATCCTCAGTCTGTCGCTCTTCTTCTCCTTGTTCATTGGGCTCCATTGCTTATTTCCAACTCCACAAATGCAAAACACACAGCACAAAGGTTGAGACTACACGTATCGCAAGTGCGCATACGCGAGCGCGTCGTATATGTTTTAAACAGAAACATATCTACGCATATGTATGTGCACGCGTGTGGGATGAACTCCGCGTCACATTTGTTGTGATGATGGGACGACGAAAGATCGGATTGTCTTTTCGCCGGAAAACTTTAGAAAAATTCAAGTTGAAAAATAAAACAAATTGCACAAACTGACATTCGGAAATTCAAAGAGGATGCGCAATCTTTTTCATCCAGCAGATGGGGCATAGTCATCGCATCTCCGGCATCTTAGGCTCGGGGATAGGCTTACAAAAGACAGGGTGGGAGACACCTTGTGTTGGGTGGGACAAGTCTTTTGTCAAAATTTTGGGACGACCCGCCCTCCCTACCCTTGAGTGAAAAACGCAACACGTTGTAAGTTGAACAAGTGTTGCTATTTCCATGTGCTCATGTGTTTGAGTTTTTGTTTGGTTGTTGTTTCTTGGTTTGTCCAAAAAAACAAAAAGCAAACAAAAACGTAAGTTGCGTGAGGAAATAAAATCGAGTTTCCTTTCAGGAAACTCTCAACTTATTTCCAACTCCACAAATGCAAAACACACAGCACAAAGGTTGAGACTACACGTATCGCAAGTGCGCATACGCGAGCGCGTCGTATATGTTTTAAACAGAAACATATCTACGCATATGTATGTGCATGCGTGTGGGATGAACTCCGCGTCACATTTGTTGTGATGATGGGACGACGAAAGATCGGATTGTCTTTTCGCCGGAAAACTTTAGAAAAATTCAAGTTGAAAAATAAAACAAATTGCACAAACTGACATTCGGAAATTCAAAGAGGATGCGCAATCTTTTTCATCCAGCAGATGGGGCATAGTCATCGCATCTCCGGCATCTCCCCATTTAGACCAATGCGATGCCTTAGCCTCTCCCAATCGATGTTGGTTCGGCAGGCACCCTTGCTTTCGATCCAGGTTAGATCGAGTCTGCTTGCGCCATCTGATGGATTGCTGTGACTTGGGCATCTTCCGAACCAGGTCTTGTGCTGTAGTCCAGCCTCCAGGCTGACAAAGTCGTTGATAAGGTGGGAGGCGAAATGCGTCTCTCCGCTCCCTTTCACTAGGGCCATCCTTGCCGACTCATTGTCGATGTAGTAAACTATGAGTGCCCCTTTGTAAAGGAGTCCCCATTCCAAACAAGCTATGAGCACAGGCATTAGTTCCAGTTCGTGAATTGGGTTGCCGGAAAATTTGAACAACTCTGCAGTTATGTCCTCCGGCACAACGCCACTAAAGAAGGAAAGGTAACGACCCTGAGGAGATAGTATCAGGCCTCCCACACTTCCAGTTTGGCATTCCGGATTGCAAGCTCCATCTGTAAAGATGATCCAGGTGTCCCCGAGAGGTCGGCCTATCACCACTGGAGGGGCTTCCAAAACTCTGTCTCGGAGAAGGAGAAGGCTGCCTTGAATTGACTGATCAAGGCGTTTCCTGCCTGAGCTTTCAACGCAGAACCTTCCAATGTTCTTTATCGCACTGTTGGCCAACCGCCCAAAAGCATAGGACTCGAAGAAAATCATTCGGCCGCGCAGCCTTTCGGCTTCCTTTGCTTCCAACCAGCCTTCCGCCAAGATGTCGTTGATCCTGGCCACAAGCTCTGACCTACGCTCTTCGGTGTGTCCAATGGTCATTGAGTTGTCTTTGCAATTCTCCAGATTGACCTCCAGGCCTAGCATTTTAAACTTGTGGTTGAAAGGTAGGAACTTCTTTCCTTCTTTCGCAAACGTCAGGCCCAATAGGTCCAGCAAAGTTTCGACACTCCAGGAAGTGCTGTTCAACAGCTCTTCTCGGCTCAGCACACTGTAGTCGTCGTAAAACACCGTCCAGCAAAGTTGAAGTGCCACTATGCCTATGAACCAAACTGCAAGACTCACCCGCAGAAAACCTGCAACGCTACCAATCGCCCCAAAAGGCAAGGCGTTGAAGCCTATCAGCTTGACAGCGCCGTCCACTGGTGACCGGACAGCCATGTGAAGGTGGTCCCTGTCAGAGCTATGGATTGCGAACTGTTTATACGCACTTTTTAGGTCGTAGCACCTTCCAAGAATAGAAGGGAAGGGACCACCTTCCGTGTTTCTAAAAGCCTCCGCCACGATGCAGGCCAATATGTCAATGGACTGTAGCTGAAACTTTTCATGTAAACCAACCGTCCAGTTTAGCCCGCAGCACGAGCAATCATCAATCACACGAACTTTGTTGGATTGTTTGATACCAAAGCGTCTCCCAACGAATTTTTGTGAACCATCTTGCTCGCCGTCGTCAAACCATATCCAGCCTTTCTTGACCTCCTCTTCTGTCTCGTCCCAAGTGGCTGTTTCCAGGTCAGCGTCTTGTCTGACATCCATGTTTCGGAGAGTGGCAGTATTCAGGGCCTTTGCAAGGCCCTTCAGAGTGCTCAAGGCCATTGAAGGCCTCTTGGTCCTTGTTTTGAAGACGTGTGACTTTGGCATCCACCCACTGAGTTTGAAGCCAGCCGCAATGTCTTCGATCAGGTTGACATCGGGATATCCGTAGTCATTGAGGATCTCCTTCCATAGCACCAAGCGTTTGTTTCCCACAAGCTCCAAAACATGTTGAGGCATTTTGCTCCTGAGCTCCTCTTCTTGCTTCGACAGCTCTGACGCTCGTTTGACATACTTCCTGAAGAAGTCGGCGCGTTTCTTTGCAACTATGGAAGGGTCCGCAACAAAGTTGGCATGTATCATGCTCTTGATTTGTGGGTCCAGGTGTTGTTCCAAGCTTCTCGGGTGACCTGCTGTAATTGCTCTCTGAACAAAATCATCTGGTTCGCTGGGTATCCCAATGTGGATCTTTTCGACTGTTGAATTTTCATCGACATTGAGAAAAGCAGCCTTAGCATCTTGTCGAGCAGCCTGGAGATCACCCCCTGTAACAATGTGGCGTGAGACTGGTTTGGCGCCTTTTGGAAGTGTTGACAAAAACTTGTCAAGGTCTTTCGGCTTCTGTGGGTCAGCAAACACCTTCATGTATGTGCCAAACTCTGCAACCAAGGGTTTGACTTTGTGTCCTCGAGGGAGTGCTCCAAGTACCAGTCTCGAAAGTGGTGAAGGGTCAGGCCCTTCTGCTTGCTCGATGAGCGTGTCGGGCGCTGTTGCACCCAGTTGCAATGCCTTGTCACGCAGGCAATGGATGACTCTCTCACAAAGCAGTATGGGATATGCCGCTTCCTCTGCTGTGGCAAAGCGCACATTCCCATTGGTCATGGTGGTGGTCCAAGGTTTGTGCTGGTGTTTCTTGTCACAAAGAAGCGCCAGGGAGTCAAGCCAGCTATCGTTCACCCACAAAGAGGTGGATTTATCTCTGTCACCACCATGAGCACAGTTATGAAATGTCACGTAGTGATGTTCCTGCTCATTGCATAGCCTCTGCATGGGGCTGGTACTCCAGTAGTGCGAGTTGGTTGGGTTTTCGATCGCCAGGAAGATATGCAATGAGCATGCCAGTGCAGAAACAGTGTAAACCGATTCATAAAGCATGTTGGCTTTCTCGACCTTGACTTTGTCGAGTCCACCAAGTCCATCAAGTTGGTCGGGTTGTACGGTGGACCTCAAAGGAATCGGTGTCTTAATACCTGCTTTCTCCAAAGAAAACAAGCGCTTTTCTCTTGCTCTGCTGCATGTTCCACATGAAGGTGCAATCCAAATCCCCAGAATGGAGTCAGCTGACTCTTCTATGAAACGTATGAGTGACTCCAGGTCGTCTGCGTCCGCCAAATCAAAAACGCAAATTGGAAATCCACATGTTCTCGCAGCTGAATGGTCGATGGCCATCGTCCTGAAACCACATTCATGAGCGACCTTGGAAAGCCTTGCTGAACCAGCACAAATTTCAATGATATACAAATCTCCCAAAGACATGCCCGAAAAATTTCTGTTGCAATTGAATTGAGTCCGAGTGTTGCTGCTTCGCATCTCCTCGGATTCTGCAGTGAAAGTTGGTGGGTTATCGCCTTGAGGCGGCTCCCCAAATGACATAAGGTTCTCCTTTCTGGAGATGGTGGAAACATCAGGTGAATGGTGGCTTTGGCCAGCACTCTGAGTTGGAAGTGCACCGCTCTCTGCTCTCCCACCTGAACTTTCCTCCCTCTCTTTACGAAACTTGAGAGGCGGTCCAGTGGGGCTGGTTTGTCAACCCTTCTTCGCTTCTCTGCAAACAACTAAGGAGTGCCCCGCCTTGTGACAGCATGCGCACAAGTGCAAGCCGCGGGAGCACTTTGCGGGCTTTCCACTTGTGGACTGTTGGCAACCATCTTTCATGTTGTAGTTCCAGCAAATCTGACCTGCTGCAGTTTTTGTATTGTACTGTTTTAGCTCTTCAGGGCAACTCCGCTCTGCGCGGGTCTTGCGCTTTGAAGAGATCTTTGCAGCAGGTTTCACAGGGCCAGCTTTAGGATTTGGCCTTGGCTTGTCGGGCGCTTCCGTTGCTCTTTGGTTTGCCGGCAGCGGCAACAACAGCATGGTGACCCTTGGGTCTGTTGCTAGTCTGGTGACCTGCTTGTCCAGTGGAATCTCGTTCCCATCCATCTTCAAGCTACCTGAAACTTCTTGTGCAAGTAGTGTCCAGAGCTCTCTATCGGCTCGGACCAGCTGATCAAGCTTGATCTGTTGGAACCCAGGGTTGACTGGCCTGCTCAGCAAGTTCAGCATGTAGTTGACCCAATGCTGATGCACGTTCCAACTGAGAACACGGCATTGGTCGGATGCCAATCCCCTCCGCATCATGCACCATTGGTACTTGAGCTCAGAGTTCCACTCGGCCTCAATGACCTCAACGCTTGGTCCTACTCTGAGTTGAGAGTTTTCTATCTGGACCGAAGATTTCGAGTCCTTCAAGGACATCTGCACTTCGTCGTCGCGCTTGCTGCATTTTGAAGGAGCAAGCCACATGATCGCTCCGCTTTCCAGCATCTGGTTTGCTAAGTCAAGCAAAGCGTGGCTTGGGTCCAATTCCCCAACCATGGAGATTCCATTCAGCCGAGCGAGCTGATCCTCTCTCCTCTGTTTCTTTTCTGCAAGGGGAATCTTCTTTATGGCATCACCTTTCTCAGCTCCTTCACTGGTGACTTTCTCACGTATTGTTGAAATCACCAGTGTAGTGCTTTCAAAGTGTATGCGTCTAATGGCGCTCATCTGCCCCACATTGGGCGCACCCCCAAATACCCTTTGGGCTAAGGCTCCAAACTGATCTTCAGTCGGTGTCATCTGCGGGGTGCCCATCGTGAAGGCCATTGCGCTGTGAGTCCGAATGGCTTGGCCATCTAACGCAGCTCTCAGGGACCCATCGGTCGTGATCTCATCACACCTCTGTCTGAAGGCCGCCGTGGACTCAATGAGACTCATGGCTGGTAAAACTCTCGGGTCGGGAAACTTCTTAAAGTCACCTACCTGAAGTTGACGTTGAATTGACCGATGGTTGCTCCGGCAGTGATAAACTGAAAAGTTGCATTCCTAGGGTAAAGCTGGACGTTTGGAGGAAAAAGGCATTGTTTCTTTGGTCATGCCTACGCGCTCTCTCTTTCGTTGAGCACAACTCCAACGAAATTCGAAGCACTCGCAAGACTCTCTTGTGAACTCATTGATCCAAACCAACGTTCACAAACGAAACAAGAGAAACTGAATCTGAAATGTGATCATCTGCACATGCACTGACTCTCATGCTTTAACTTCCCAATTTTCAAAGGACACGTCAAATCAGCGTGCCGTTTTTTTGCTTCACGGGATGTGTCAAAGCATCGGATGAGACATCAGCTACATGCAACTCCGTCCAAAGCTTCACCAAAATGAGAGTGAACTGACATGTGAAAAATGTTTCAAGTACAAACTCCTGCACACTAAAGTTTCTCCTGAGGGAGGAGCAGCTCTGTCAGGTGTGTGAAAAGTGCCAGCTGTGCGCACGTTTGCCAGGCTTCGAACTGAATCAGGAAACTCACGAGGCACAGCTGGTCGCATGAAACTTGAAACAAAAACGGAAACATTTTCAGTCCCTTGATCTGTTGAAACACAAGGAGCAAAGCGGTGTATCAAATTCAGGGGCTTTGCCCAGTTTCTCGTGTGAGGCCCCGGCATTCCTGCCGCATGCAAACACCCTGCTATTCTCAACTGCCATCAAGTGCAGCGTCTTGAGTTTCCGATGCTGCCACATGACAAAACCAGGTGGTGCAGCTGCAGGTTGAAAAACAGGTGAATGCTTGACACACTTTGGTCTCTCCTCTTCACTAGAAGTTGAATCAGAATCAGAACTGCTCTCAGCACTGGACACTTCGACGACCTCCGGCTCGTCCTTGACGTCAACCACTTCGCCGTCTCCTGCAAGTTTTGGTGGCTGATCCAACGGTTTGATTCTACCACTCCTAGTGTCATCTGGGTCAAAAAGGCCAGAAGAGATGTCTCTGATCAAATTCTCAAGCACCAATAAGCTAGCGGCTGCACCATCGCGACTGTAAACCATGCCCATCTCGAACTTGCTTGTGTGATAACCCAGCTGCAATCGTTCAGAGATGCCAATGCCACGCTTGGCAGCATATGAAAGGAAAGTTGATTTCAATGAATGGCTTGAAATGCGTCTTCCAGCTGGATCATCTGGGCCCCCAACCAATTTCTTCAGCCAAGCTGCGCACTCTTGCGTCTCCAACGGCCTACTGGTGGCCTGGCCTTGAAGACCAGGCGCAGGCATGATGAGTCCCTTGGGCGGCCATTCCAATCCCATGGTGTCCCGAACTTTGATCCATACTGAACCCCAATCCCTGCCATCCACTCCATGACATGGTGCCACCATTGGCAAAAATTGGTGGCGATGCATCTGCGATTTCATCGTCTTGTGACGTCCAGTCCTCGCCTCAAGGAACTGCAACTTGCCGTGGCGATCGCAGTCAGTAATCACACTCTCTGCACGCATGAGGTCGCCCCATCGGGCTCTACAGTAAACTGCCATAAGTAGTGCACCGCAAAACAAACATACCCACAGGTCCTCACAAGTGTAGAGCAGCTCATGGATGCGTTTGAGTTCACATACCTTGAGAGGAGATGCCTGGATCCTTTCTTTTAGAAATTCACCTAAGCAGGCTCCTTTGCACCTTGCACTCCTGGTCAAAGGTTCCAATTCATGCACTGACATCACATGAAGTACAAAGTTCATGGATTGCATGTATCCTTTGAGTCTGGACTGCGGGGCATTCGATGACTGTTCACTGCAAAGAAAATCATAAAATTCAACCTCACTGCATGGAAAAGCGCTTCCCTTGTTCTCGAGGTAGTCGCACAGCCGCATGATGCTGTAGCCCCTCTTCCGTATGGTGACAGGCGACCTTCCAGCAAACAGGTGTGCAAACATTCCAAAGACCCTGCTAGTTACTGCCAACTGTAACATGCTTCCAACCAGACTGCAGGTTGTGTCCCATCTGTTGACAAGCGCAAGCCAGAACTTGACTGAGCTCTGAAGATCAGCATCACGCTGTTCTTGCCATGGAATGTCAATTTTGTCCTGAACAACATCGTGATATGATAGGTCAGAATGAATCCCAGTCTTTGCCCTTGTTGAAGAAGGTTCGGAGCTACCACTGCTACCTTGCACAATTGACGTGTCAACTGGTCTCTTCAGTGAACTTCCAAAAGGCTTGTAAACATCAATGAGCTGCTTGTCGCCAAATATGACACCCCAAATCCCTTGCTCCCAGATAGGCTCCAAGGTCTCCGAAGGAATTGAGCGTGCAGCAACTTCGACAGCTGTCGCGGTGTCAAAAACTGCAGGGTCTGGTTTCGTTTCAAACGTTTCAGGAAAAGTGCCATGAAACTCGTCACCAAGTTCTGAAGACCTAGCCAAAGAAGGTTCACAAGAAACGCTCTCTTCGTACACACCTGTATTGCAAAGGTCATCATCGTTTCCGTCTCCAAAAAGGTTTCCAGTGTTTCCATGCATGCCTATGGGAAAATCCAAACTCTGCGAAGCATCTGCAAAACCAGTGTCACATGACTGTCCAAAATCTGATTGTTCCTGTCCGGTGAGTAGTCTAGAAGCTCCGACAACTTCGTACCCTTCCAATAGAGCACCGGTTGCATCCTCTGCGCTTCCACTACTACGTTTCTCAGGTGACAACACGAAATTGACAACCATTGCTATTTGGAGCTAACTAAGTCCCCATTTGACAAGTCTTTTGTCAAAATTTTGGGACGACCCGCCCTCCCTACCCTTGAGTGAAAAACGCAACACGTTGTAAGTTGAACAAGTGTTGCTATTTCCATGTGCTCATGTGTTTGAGTTTTTGTTTGGTTGTTGTTTCTTTGGTTTGTCCAAAAAAAACAAAAAGCAAACAAAAACGTAAGTTGCGTGAGGAAATAAAATCGAGTTTCCTTTCAGGAAACTCTCAACATCTTCCATTGACCTTGGAAGATTTGGTTCTGCAGAGGCATCTGTATTGTCTGGTGCACGTTGCTGCATATTGTGAAGAACCATGTTGGCTCTCTCCTGCACCAGCATCGACTCACGTTGTTGTCTCAAAAGAGTTGTGAATCGAACAAAACCTCCATGCTCAACAAGTCCATAGTGAACTGTTGTAATCAAATCCTCCATCATTGTTGTTTCCATCTCATACTGATTCACATGAGCTCGAAGATCATTGTCCACTCTCTCCACTCGGCGTTTGGTGTCATCCAAGCTATCTCTCTGTGCACCCATGAAGGTATCTGTATGTGCTTGTTGAAGCTCGTTGTTGTAGATCCTGTTGTCAAGCTTTCTCCAAAACAAGAATGCCGCCACGCCAAAAACTATCCAAGCGAAACCAAGCATCGCAACGCACATCCAAATCCAGAAATCTTCTCCATTGTCTTTCTGAACTTCCAAAGGACAAAACTCCTCCTGCGTCTCCACTGCTGCCACATTGGTAGGCTCAAGGCCCAAAAGAATGCTCATGCGCATGATGGCCTTTGCAAGCTTGGAAACATCTCTACTGGTGGCTGCATTGTTCTGCATCTCATCTCTTTCAGCTTCTCCAACAGGCTCTTGGCTTTCCACATCCATCATTCCGATCTCACACATGAGTGCTCGAAGTCGTTTCTTTGGCAAAGCTTTGGTTCTGATGTCACCTGTATTCCATGTTGTGGGTATCTGGACCAGCAAAACCTCATTGTCCTTGATCTTTGACTGAACCCACAAAACTTTTCCACTCAGATGGCGGATTTTCCCGCGACCTTGCCTACTCAACAGTTGTCTCTCTGATGAGCTGTCTGTAAACTGCACTTGCATCACTTGACCTTCCAACAAAAACTCCAAACACCTACGTATGTAAATGGCATCGCACATGGAACTGACTATGGAGTAGAGCTCGCTTTCGCAAGAAGAAAGTGCAATGGTTCGCTGAGTTCTCGAAGTTCCCATCAAGAAACATCCATTGAGAAAGTGAAGTCCGCAGCTCGTTGATCTGCGGTGTTCGCGGTTTGACATCCAATCCGCGTCACAAAAGGTTTCGATCACCCAACATTTCTCTGTAGTTGTTTTCCACTTTCCTTTCCCTGGTGTAGGGCATTGCAACTTCACTCCAAGTTCTCCAGTGCCTTTGAGGTATCCTACCAACTTTCGCAGATGTTGTAAAGAAGTACATGTTGGCTCCGACATCTTGCTTGCCAATTCTTGATTGCAAAAACCACATTTGGTCTATCTCTTCCCAAGTAGAGGCACATACCGACTATTGAGCGAAATTTGCTGGAGTCGCTTGGGGTCAAACACTGAGAAGCATCTTCAAGCTGTATTGAAGAGTCGCAAGGTACTGCTTGAATCCTTGCTGGGCCAAACTCGGTTTCGAACGCTTCCACAATTCTTTCTGTATTTGTGCCAGGAACCAAAAGTATTCCATCTTTCAACCTCACCATCTTCTTCTTCAAGAAACTAATGCTTGAACCAACATCTTTCAGCAAAGCATAACTCGTTGAAAAACGCTTTTGGCACTTCTCCAGAAAAACTTTGTGGAAATATTCACCGCTGCCGCAAAACAAAACATCATCTAATCATCTACATGAAGCAAAACAATGCCTTCTGGTGTCTTTGCAAGACATGGTTGTACGTCGCACCATGAAAATCCTAACTCATCTGTCAAAAACTGCCGAAAATGCCAATACCACTCTCTGGCTCCTTGTCGTTGGCCAGGCAAATTCTTCAGGATTACATATGAGACACCATGTAGGTCAACTTGAATTGGATCTTTCTGCGGCACCTGCAAAAACGCATCTTTGATGTCAAGGGAGCAAAGCACTGGGGCATACTTGGCGCTCATGCCCTCTGTCTCAGCTTCTTTCTGCAGAAAAAGAACTGGCAACAGGTTTGAAGTGTGCGCACCTGTCGCTGGAGAGTATGTGTCATCTCTTTTGTCAACTGCAAACTCCCTCGCTACCAGTCTGCTGCGTCTCATCCATCGCTCACGGCTTTGACCCTCACAAACATACAACTTTCGTCTCCAATCACGCACCATCTTTGTTGTGAGCTGGCCTTTGACCTCCTCTTTGAACTCATATGCCTTCACAAGCACTTTCATCTCAAGCAACCTGCTGATTTCCACTTGGTCAGCAAGCTTGTCCACCCACTCCGCAGGATGCGGTGGTGGCTCCTTCAAGTCATGGTCACTCCAGAGCTCTTCAGGGATTCCCGCAAAGTATAACTCATCTTCTCCATCCCACACATCATCAATTTGCTCTCCTGAAAGTTCTGTATCGTAGTTGTCCATGGTATGGTATTGCTCAGACCCAAACTGAACTACGCGTACCATCTTTTCATTCTCTGCAGTTAACTGGTTGATTCTCTGTTTCTTGTGGTCCTCTGTTTTGGACTTCTTTGCAACTGAATCATCACCATCTCCAACTGCATGCGCTCGGGTCATTGGAGCATGTCTTGGACTGCTGGAAAAATCCTGAGGCGTCACTGGAGCTGAAAGACCTGGGTCAACTGAGATTGGAATTGCACTGCTTGAAACTGCTGTTGACTGCGATGGCCCATGGAACTGCTTCCATTTTGCTTTCATCAATCTCTTCCTCGAAAACTCTTCCATCACCAAACTGCACTTCATGCTGGATCTGTCGTGGTTGATCATGCCTTGTCATTCTTTCTATCTCATTCTCTTCCCGTTTCTCCTCCTCTGCTTTGGCTTTCACCGATTCTGCATCTTCATCAACCAAACTCGAAGGCTGAATGAGTCCACTTGGAGCTGCAAAAGAAACTGAACGTGGATTGGCTTTGCGTTTTGTTGGCACTACACGTCCACCAAAGCCTACCTTGTACTGCCAGCTGTAGAGGTTGAACTGCTTGTAGAAGGCCATATGACTGATCCAGTCTGTTTTCACTCTGCGCACTGACCTCGTCAAGATGAGGGAAGTTCCAGTATACAGCAGATAGCTGTCCTGACCCTCAACTTTGCCAAGGAAAATCATCCTTTGCCATCGTGGATTTCCCTTCAACGCTGTTCTTGCAAAACCGTACAGAGGCTCACCAGATTCACAAATCTGTCCACTGTAGATTTTTCCATACACCAACTCAAAGCTTGTAAGCCCTTGACTCGCATTGTACCTGTTCAACAACCATGCAGCATGCCTCATACACCATGACCACAACGCATGTGTTGAGTTGATCACTGCCACTGCCTTCAACTTTTATTTCCTTTCACATAAAAAGGACCATCAAAGTTAAAAGCAACGCCATAAAAGGAAGTAAAGATGAGACAGCACAACTACCCGTCGTAGGTAGTTCGTAAATAAACGTGCCATAAACGGAAGTACGAAGTTCGGAGGGATGGAATAAAGGGTGAAAATCATACCTGCATACAGGAAAAAAAAGACCATCACATTTGATGGTATGTATAAAAAGGGGTTTTGGGAGGGCGGGCAAATTTCAAACATGGCGTTGTAAAAAACGCGAAACCCACCCACCCACCTCTTGAACAAAATACTGTGGGAAAACATAGAAGTCATTCCACATGTAAACATGCAGAGGAATGCCGACAAACAAGTTTGTAAATAAAACAGATGTTCCAAAGGCGTTGCAAAACAAAAGTTGAACTGTTAAAATTTATACTTCCAGGTTATGCAACCTATATCAACCAGCAAAGCAGCACACTACTTTTTGGTTCTTGAGCCATAAGGTCCATACAGTGTACAATTACTACAGGGCACACTTTACAGGGGAGTGAGAACAGTATGAATTACTATCCCGTAAAAATACCCCCCGTAGGCTGTAGCTGCTTGGCAGCTCCAGCAGAACAGTGCCTGCAGTACGCCGCCGCAATGAGACCTAAGTGAACAGAAGAGTTCGAAGCTACACAGTTAGGTCGGATGCATATGGGCATGGATCTTGCGGATGTCAAGACAACGTCTGGCGAATGCAAAGGCTCACATATTCCTTTTGCGCCGATGTTGGGCTCGAAATTGCACACAGCATGGCCGTGGCTCCCGCCAGGCATCTTCAAATGGAATGAAGGAACAATACCATCTTATATTAGAACAAACTCAGGCAAACATGTAAGGGTAAGCGCTACGCAAAGTTATTAGGACAACTTACACAAAAACAAAACCCAACGATATCTGACGTACATATATATATATATATCCATGTAGTATATTTATATATGTGCATACGCCGGAAAAATGAGATCTCGATGCGCAACGGAGTGACATGACGAATGTCAAACTTCAGAAATGATTTGAAAAATTTTGAAATGTTGGATCTTGAACGCACGCACTCAAAGCATCCTTTTTCTCCTCTCAGCTTGCTCTGTTTGGTCTGGGGAGTTTGCCGTTTCCGTTCGGTCACCAAGCAAGGCATATGACAGTTAGTCGGATCTGTTATGCCGTTTTGTATTGTGAATCTCACAGCGGTGAGTTGTCACACATGTTGCTCAGTGGTTCTCCCCCCCCAAATTAGGGTTAAGGGAGGGTGGGCCGAAAGAAAAATTGGTTGTGGAATAAAGGTTTTTTTAAACCCTCCACTACCTCACCCTTGATACGAAAAATGCAACACGAATATCAAATGAGATGTTGATCCAAGGGAAGGTTGTGTTGTTTTGTTTTGGTTGTGTGAGTTGTCCATTTAAAATTGTTATTCAGAAAAACACGTGCTGCGCAAGATGTAACCCTTATAAATTGTTTTGTCCTGAGTTGCAAAATTTGTTGTTAAAAAAATTTGCGCTGTTCTTACAAAGATTGTGCTCTCACTCCGTGACAGCACTCATCTTATATTAGAACAAACTCAGGCAAACATGTAAGGGTAAGCGCTACGCAAAGTTATTAGGACAACTTACACAAAAACAAAACCCAACGATATCTGACGTACATATATATATATATATCCATGTAGTATATTTATATATGTGCATACGCCGGAAAAATGAGATCTCGATGCGCAACGGAGTGACATGACGAATGTCAAACTTCAGAAATGATTTGAAAAATTTTGAAATGTTGGATCTTGAACGCACGCACTCAAAGCATCCTTTTTCTCCTCTCAGCTTGCTCTGTTTGGTCTGGGGAGTTTGCCGTTTCCGTTCGGTCACCAAGCAAGGCATATGACAGTTAGTCGGATCTGTTATGCCGTTTTGTATTGTGAATCTCACAGCGGTGAGTTGTCACACATGTTGCTCAGTGGTTGTTGTGAGCAGCATGTAAGGAGATCGGTGAAATTGGATAAGAGCATTCACTAAGTCAGCAGGAGCTTTGATAACACCGCCATCATCCAGGCCGAACCTCTGCATGGCTTCTTTCAAGCGGTTGCGGGACGGTAAGTCTGCTGGATTCGAATAAGAGCATACTCGTTCCGTCCAGGAGAAGGCTGGATATTGAAGATCCAGGTCAGCTAACATCCTAGACAATGATCGCATGGTGGGGGAGTGGCTGTTGGCCTTTATGGATGAAATCCTCGCCGACTCGTTGTCAATCCATTCGATGACCCTGCGATTTTGCAGGTGCTCACGGCGCGACCATTTGAGCAAAACTAAGCCCCATAGCTCCACCTGCGATATTATCTGTTCTCCAGCGTTTGCTAACCAATGGTCTACAAGAGCTTGCGGCACCTCAAGTTGAAATGCGAGGCGGACGTCGCCGTCAATCAGGACTGCCCCTGCAGTGGCAATGCCGTCTTCCCAGGCTCCGTCTGTAAAGACGACCACCGGGCGTCCCACATTCAAGACCGAATGAACGCGGGGGCGCTGTTCCAAAAGCATTGTTTTCGTGTACAAGCAGAGATTTTCCAAATCAGAAGCACGGAGATGCTGGGGTTTGTCGGCGAAAGGCATAAAAGCAGATACCAAATGCTTCATGCTCCGGCCCAAGTAGAAGCTGACTGCAAAATTGAGGAGCCCCTGGAGTTCGCTCGCTTTCGCAGCGGAAATGTTTTTGTCCTTTGCCACCTGATCAAGCATCGCACACAGTTTTTCGATCCGACTTGTTTTGTTCCTTACAACCAAGGTGCCCAAGCTCATGCCACTAAGGTCAAACGTTACCCCAAGCAGGTCAAATGTCGCGGAGAAGTTGAGAGCTTTGTCACCTTCTTTTGCGTGGTCCCAACCAAGTAAGTCGAGCAGCGCACTAAAGGCCAACGACAGGACCCTGCAACCTTCCGATCGCTCCACCGTCGGGAAGTCATCAAAGTAGTGAGACGTAATGGCTTTGAGCAGTTTCGACAGCAGAAACCAAAGGGCTTGTGATATGCGCACGAAACCGTAAACACTTCCGGTGCAGCCGAAGGGCAATGAAACACTTTTGTAAAACTGCCACTTCCCCCCAGAAGGAAATCCAACTATGGCATGGAGCTGATGGTCAGGCAGCACAGCTAGTTGTTTATAGGCTTTGCTGAGGTCGAAAGTTTTGCCAAGCCATTCCAAAGCTTCAGAATCTGAAAGTCCAGCTTCGCGCATAGCCCCTAGAACCATAGCTGCGGCGTAATCCACGTCTTGTAACTGGAGTTTCACGGTCGACGAATACGCTGAGTTAACTGCGCTCTGCTTTGCATCGTCTATGACCCTCACCTTTTGGCTGGCTCCTTGAAACAGGACGAAGCGTGGGTTCAGTGACCAACATTCGGTTCCCATCAGGACTGACATCTCAGCTTCGGAATATGGACCCTGCAAAAAGCCCTTTTCAACTTCAGAAGCTGTTGCCTCCAACAATGCATCTTCCTCGCTATTGGTAAGCGGTCTGGCTGTCTGCATTATGCTGGTTCTACGCCATCTGGCCGACGCCATCAGCTCATCTTCTGTCATGCTTGCCGGCACCAACAGCTGCTGGTATCCAGCCGGCGGTTCTTGCAATCCAACCAAAGGAACTCCAAATTTCAAAAGGTCGACAACACCCATGTCCCAGTAATTCTGTTGCTGTAGAAGCTGCTCAAATAGCAGTATGTTTTTGCTATTGACACATCGACTGACGTCTGGGTGCAGGCTTGCTTTGAGTTCCTGCTCGCGCAGCTTAAGGTCCGTGGACAATTTCTTCACATGAAAAACAGTAGACAAGCGCTCTTTGGCCAGCTTTGTAGGGCAAGTGCCAACTACTTGTACAATGGCGTCCTTTGTAATTTGATGTAGAAAGGAATCTTGGTCAATTGGGTGTTTTGCCTCTTGAGCTTTCTTTAAAAACTCTTCCGGTTCATGCCAAACGCCATACTTGAAGGTGGTTCTGGGCCTCTTGACAGGCCCTGCCTCCGGGTCCAGTTGCTGCTCAGTGTTGGTTTCCCCATGGTGTGGTGGAGCAGCAAGCAGTTTATGAGCAGGATGCGCAGAAACCTCACTCAGGTGTATGAACTCCTTGTACTCAGGCACCAGCGGGGGGTGTCGAATGCTTTGTTGACCCAAACCCAATCGGAGAAGATCTTTGAGTCTCAGTGACGGTGTCGGTTGGACACCCATTAGAGTTGATGCTTCAAGCACGCAATTTGCCATGCGCTTGCACAAAGTGCTTGGATATTCCGCCTCCGCTGCAGTGGGGAATATTACACCCTGATCGCTCTTGTAAGGTTGCCATGAAGCATGCACATGG
>CAMXCT020002660.1:45542-90968 GCA_947184155.2 Cladocopium goreaui
CATGCCTGGACGAGCATCGATTCAGTTCAATGTATGTAATGACATTGTCTTCCAACTGCTGACAAACCCTATCTATGAGGGAGTGTGAAGGCTCGCTCTGTGGCGTGAAACTCAAACCTGTCAAACGCTGTTTCTGCAATCGTATTCGATCCATTTTCTCTGCAAGTGGGATGATCCTTGCCTCACTTGACTCTGACCTGTCTGCCCTGGATTTGAGGTCCTCCAAAGACAGCGCATGTGCCTCGAAAAACAGTCGCCTGAAACGAGTGGTTGAAGCAGCTGATGGTGCATTCCCAAACGTAGTGGTCAAGAATGCTATCAGTGCAGTGTCATCATTTTGACCAGGTTGGTAGGTACTGCAGTACGCGTATGTTGCATAACTATTGATACCTGCAACCTCAAGCGCATCAACCTCTGTCTGATCAATTCCCAGTTCCAGTGCCCGATTTTGAAAGGCAACTTTCGAATCTATGGCCATGCTTCAGCGCAAAACCACACTGTGTGCAAGGAAATAATGGTCAACTTGATGTTCTTCTAGTTGAACACGCCTACATTCAAAACTTCGTGATCAGCTCAAAAAGATGTTTATCAAGTGGGTGTGATTCGAGGAGCCGCACAAGGTTTCTGTTTCTGCTGCCTTGTGCAACGTGTTGCTGATGAGCCATGGATGCACCACGAAGTTGAATGAGCTTTGTCACTTGGTTATGATTCCTCTGCCGCACGAGAACAAGTGGTTTCTTTGCTATCCAGACTTGCGTGATTTCCGTGGCTATCAACATGACGCAGCTTCAGTTATGAAAACCTTGGATGACTATCTCAAACGCATGTTAATGGAAAGTCTGACTTAATCACTGACCCACTGATAGTATGCAAGCATCTTTTATACTTCGGCAGTGTGCGCTTTGGGATCGGCAACACCTTAAGGCCAACACTGCATTCCATTGGCATGGGCAAAAAAACAAAATTAAAAACTCAAAGGTCTCTCCTCGCAGCACGGTAAGCATGTGAACAGCTCGCGCAAACCACCACCTCAGGTGCTGATATCTCGTCCCTCGAGGCCCTGCTGAAAGAAGCCGTGGGGCTCCTGCCACACCAGAATTTCTCATCCTCTCCGGCCAGCAGGTGAATTACCTTTGAGCTTTTATTGATCAAACATTGGTCAGCTTCAATGTCGTCAGCCTCCAAGCGTCTGTACGTGGTCTTCTGACCCAAGCTTGAGTGCTCTCCATTTGACGAGGCCACAGAGGATGCATCCTCTGAATCACTGGAGCTGCTGTCACTGCTGCCTCCATCTCTCTCAAGAGCTGTCTCAAAAGCCAGCTGGAACAAACGACTGACCCTGGTCGCATCTGGGTCAAAGCCTTCTTGCACAAGCCAATCTGGTTGTCCCGTGAGTAGATCATGGCAGACCTGTATTGGGCGTTGACATGATGTCCCAATGCCAATTGCTCATCCGCTGGGGTGCTTTTGGCCGCCCAGCTCAACAAGGTAGCCTTCAATCCATGCACTGTCAGAGATGAGGCTCTGTCACCTCCAACATGGGGCTCCAACAATTCACGAAGCCAACCAGTTGCCTCTGCTGTGGACATGCGGGAGTCTATCCACGTGTGGTCGCTTTCCGACCAAGAATTCAGGAAGTAATTCCAAGATCCAACGTCTGCGGCATAACGTGACTTCATCCAGCTGTCCCCCCATGAGTCCTCAGCTGTAACATGGCCCAGCGCAGTAAATGGCAGAAGCTCCATTTGTTGCTCCTTTCCACGCGATGACTTGTGCTTTGAAGTCATGGCTTCAAGAAGGGTGACAGGTCCTGCTGTTGATATCTCCATTGAAATGACATACATTGAGTCATGCCATCTTGCCGCGGCAGTAAAGCAAAACAGCAAATGTCCAGCAATCAGTCGTCGATGCAATTCTGGGTCATTCAAACATATGTCCTCCAGTGCAGCTATCTCAGCAACCTTAAGCACCTGTGCAGGTTTCCTGAACCTCTTGGTCATGTAGCAAGAATGTGCTGCTCCCGTCACCCTTGGGCTGAGCATGTCTGTCAATGATGACGATGTGAGCCCAATCAAAGCGTCTGCGAATCTCAGGGCCTCAACAAATTGTGAAGGTGTCGTGGGGCCTGCGCCTGAGTCCCTCAAATAACAGATGTAGGCATAGACAACCCTTTCATCTTGTTTGAACGGTGAACCACCTCCACTTGCCTGAAGCCAACATGAAAAACGCCATAATGCATTGCACCTCTTCAAGATTGTTCCTGTGGCCTTCGGTGAGAAAACATCCATGAAAACCTGAGACAACTCTGAGTCTGAGCACAGGGTACCTGCAAAGCTCCTCAAGGACTGTCCAAGGCGAGTGCAATCAAGGTCTAAGAGAACCATTGTTTTAAACCTGGCAAGTGCAACATGTCGAAAGTTGTCTGTCGATGACACTAAACGTGATGACTTGATGCGCTGCACTGTAAGTTCAGTGTGTTGAATCTGCGTGGGCACCGCACTGTCTGTTGAGCTTGCAGTGATGTGGTCAGCAAGTCCGACCAAAGGCAATTGTTGAAATGATTGCAAACGATCCCAAAAGGGTTTCGGCCTAGCAAATAAACTTGCTAATGGTCCCTTCTGCCAAGGCTGTTTCAAGTCCGAAGTCAACTTATGGACGTGTCTTGATGCCAACTCGTCTGCAGTGCGTTTGACTGCTAAGCTCTCAGCCGACAAGGATCCTGGTTTGTTTGCAACAGACTTAGGCTTGGGGTGCAGAAAACGTGGCTCCTGTAAAGGCAAAGCATCGTGACGGTCCAAGGCTTCAAGTGATGAATCCAAAGTGTCAGTGTTGTCAAGATTGCCAAACAAGTTTTCCGTGTCTGGTAACTCAACTTGTTCCCAATTGCCATCTGTACTGGGGTCCACGCTGTCAACATCTTGCAAATCACTGGCAGACACGGCAGCGGCACTGCTAGCCCATCTACCACGAAAACCTTTGTGTTCCACAACCATCCTATTCCCAACTATGATCCCAGCAGCGATGCCTACAGTGATGTGTGTGATTGTGACAACACCACTGATGGCACCCAGGCACTGCACAGCCGTAGCTACAAGTGGGTCCAGTACTACTTGTAGCAGACTGGTCTACCTCTGCTTGACCTGCCTCTGGATCTGAGGTCTGGTCCAATCCGGGTGTGAGAACAATGGGAACGCCAAGTCGGTGTGCAACTTCAGTAAGGATCAAAAACAACAGCGAGATGATGTGATGATTCGTAAGTGCTGCAATCTGTCTCGTGTCCATTGACCCCCTGATGCCGAAAGAAAAATTGGTTGTGGAATAAAGGTTTAAAGAAAGAAAAATTGGTTGTGGAATAAAGGTTTTTTAAACCCTCCACTACCTCACCCTTGATACGAAAAATGCAACACGAATATCAAATGAGATGTTGATCCAAGGGAAGGTTGTGTTGTTTTGTTTTGGTTGTGTGAGTTGTCCATTTAAAATTGTTATTCAGAAAAACACGTGCTGCGCAAGATGTAACCCTTATAAATTGTTTTGTCCTGAGTTGCAAAATTTGTTGTTAAAAAAATTTTGCGCTGTTCTTACAAAGATTGTGCTCTCACTCCGTGACAGCACTCATTCCTGTGATGTCACTCCAAAATGGATACCATGGCAGGGAAAAACTGTACAGCCATGAAAGGTGTGAATCGATTTGAATCTTGCCTTGAACATCCAATTTTATGGCTTGAGAAGTTATTGAAGTAAAGTTTTAATTCATCCAAACTGTGCAGAAATTTTGTGCATTGAAGTTCATTTGGATAGGTTAATGCATAATATGCGTCAAAGCTTTGGTGTGTTCAATGGGTGCGATGCCTGCCAAGTTTGTCATAGACAGGTATGCCTCCCGGCAAGCAAATTTGAAAAAAGAAAGACATGACCTATGCGTCAATGCGAGTCATCCAGAAGTTCAGGTCCAGCGCCAATACCAGCCACGCTGTTGGTTCCAGTACCATGTGTAGCGGTAGCCTTGAACCCAGTAGGAATCTCCTTCGTAGTCACCATAGGCCACACCTCCCAGTGGGCTTCTGCCTTGCTTGCCCTTTCCCTTCTGCTGTCCCTTCCCCTTTGTTTGTCCTCCACCTTTGTAGTGGCCTTTTCCACCCTGGCCTTGACCGTAAGGACCTGCGCGAGCAGGCTTCCCAAGGTTTGGCTCGAACTGCTCGTGATGGGGTCGTTCATGTTCAGGTCGACTAACGGTTCCAGTCGCATGGGGTAGACTGACCTCCCGGTCGTCGCCTGTGGTCTCAGACTCTTTGTGCGTCTGTTGGGAGGCAAAGTTCGACCACTGCAGCTTGCTGAACTCCACCAATTCCTTTGCAATCTCTTTGGCATCGGCTGCATCTGGCACGAAGTCACGGTTGCCCCAGCCATAAACAATGGGTAGGGGTCTTTGCTTCGGCTTGATGAACTTCGCCACGTAGACTGCGAATTGGCCAATGTCGAGGAAGACGCCCCGATGTGACACAAACACCTCGGTATGAAGATCCAAGGGTTGGTCGGGCTCCCGCTCCGACGATGGCACGAAGATCAATTTGGTGGCCATCTCCAGCTTTTCTCCAAGGACCTGCGCCTTGGTGCGCTCAATGGTCGGGCTCACACAGCCAGCCAGACGCTCAATGAAGAGCAATGCCTCCGGCACCAAGTTTTGATTCGCCGCATTGAACTGAAAGAACGGGTCGCGGACGAGTCTGTCAACAAGGTCTTTGAAGCCCCTTTTCTTGAAAGATCTGACATAGTTGCGGGCCATATCTCTCAAGTTGCCATAGGTGCTTCTGGTCCGGACGGCGGTCGGAGAAGATGAAGATCCCTTCTCTGGCTGCCTGGCGACTCTGCCTCTTCGAGGGTGATTGAAAATCACTTTGTCCATGGAGAAGGGCACTCCTCTGGAGCGGGCCATCGCCTCCCGGCGGGCAACCTCAGTGGCGATGTTGGCATCTGTCACGGGTTCCATTTGCCTGAAACACCGCGGACATTTCAAATGCCCGTCCATCATGAGGTATCCGCATATCGGGTGCCTGCAACGCACCTGAGGCGAGTCCTGGATCTGGTTGTAGGAGATGTCCTTGAATTGCAACTCAAATCCATGTCGGCCCTGGCCTTGGCTCCAGTTTCCACCAGCGGGGCCGTTCCGTCCACGACGCTGAAATCCACACGCATCTGTGCTCGTCATGGCGGCCATCTTTGCAACGGTGTAACCGGGCACCAGCTGTGAACCTGATGCCGGCTCACCCTCCCGGGTGGCGGTGCTTTTCTCCACCTCGATGTCTTCTCGCCTGGAAAAGGGGAGGAGCTTGCCGAACTCAATGCGCTGCTTGATGCCTTCAAAGTTCACCTGAGCATTCTCCATCAGCATGTCCATGCGGCTGAGGAGGATGTCATTGGGATCAAACTCGGCCTTCGCCTGTTTCAGGACCTCTTGATAGGCTTTCCTGTGGTTGACGTAGGCTCGGTTGATGTAAAAGAATTCGCCGGATCTCGTATCAAATGCGTTGATCATGGGGAGGTTCGAGATCCAATCTGGCGAGAGGATGGCCTCATCAGTTGCGAAGAGCTTGTAGCCCATTTGCATCATGAGCTCCATGTCAAACGCGATGGCGATTGGCCTCCCGGCCCGCGTGCCTTGCAACTTTTTCATTTCCGCTTTCCAGGGCGGTGTTGAGTTGAAAAAGTTGTGGGCTCTGCCGGTTTTGTATGGGAAGCCGCCAGGGATGAGGCCAAACTTGATGATGGAGTTGAAGGCAGCTTGATCACAGGTGTGATACACCACTCTGGGGAACTTGTGCCACACAGGCGAGCCTTCCGGCATCGCGGAGAAGGCGGGGTGAACCGATGGGTCGTCAACCTTGGTCTCGTCAAAGTTCTCATCGAATGTGAACATCGTTTTGATCATGGTCGACATCCCCCCTTGCTCCACGAGAAAGGCCCGATGGCCCTGAATGGCCCTGATCCTCACTGGCGTCCACCTGAGCTTTCCGGACGACATGCCATTCACCTGGACTCTGAAGCGGCGCATCGGTGAGTTGCGCACAACCATCAAAACTTCTTCTTCTCGGAGATGCGCAAAATCTCCTTGGAGATGTCTCACCAACGCCTTGAAGTCCATAGACAAATCAGTCCTCCGAATCTCTGGTGAAGGCCTACTGTGAAACAAGCGGTGGCCACGGAGGTAGTCGGACATAGCTTGGGAAATCGAGCTAAGCCTCCCGTAGCCCACCTTCCGCCCAGGAACTCCTGCCATGTTGTCCGGCTCAATCCACACCAGATCCTGCGCTGAGGCAAACTTTGACGTGTCGAACTGCTCAGTGCTTGGGCCATGTCCCTCATCGACAACCTTCAATCTTTTGGGCATGGCCTTCTTCGCCGCTTTGGACTTCGGCTTGAGCTTGGTGGCCGGGTCAGGAGGCGTGGCTCCCGCCGACGCTGCTGCTGTGGTGTCAGTTCGCCATGTCTTTGCCGATGATGTGCTCTGGGCCATTTCGGTCTTCCACGTCTTTGCCGATGATGAGCTCTGGACCATCTTGTTGCCCTGATCATCAACCTCCATGGGCTCCGGGTCCCCCCGTGCATCAGACTTCTCGGCCTGCATAGAAGAGACCTTGTTGATCACGGCCATGTCATCATCGTCATCATCGTCAATTGCCTCGACCTGTCCCTCTTCGACGTCGTGGAACTCCTCTTCCTCAACAACCTCCAGCAATGCAATTGTCTCGAGGTCGTCAAGGTCAAGATCCTTCTCTTCTTCATGAACTGGATCACTGGCCACGACTCCCGGCGGGCGTTTGTCATCCTCGATGAGGTCCCAGCCCTTGAACTCCTCCTCTTCATCCTCGGCCGCATAGGTAGCATCTTGCCACTCTTGATCATGCTCTTCGGAGAGGCCTTGTCGCCTTGCCTGAATTCGGTCTTCCATGGTGAGAGCCTGGACCTTGACAGCCTCATCGTCTGAATCAGCGTTGTCGTGATGCATTGGTTCCAATGCCTGGTCTTCTTCAGGAATGTCTCTCATCCAGGACTCGACCTCCCCGGGCACCCAGTTGAAGATCTCGATGTCTGCATCAAGCATGATCTTCTCAGGGTCAGGCCGTTGAGGAAGATCTTGTGGTGAGGAGACATTCGAATCGATTTCAAGCTGGTACGCGGCCTTCAGGATGGTGAGGTTCGGGTAGTTCTTCTGCTCCTGGAGGTCCTCGATTCTCGGAAGGGTCCTCAAATGATCGTCGACGCTGATGAGCTTGAGGTAGGAGAGGTGGCAATCAGCGACGGCTTGGAGGAAGTTGGTGACATACTTCCGATTGATGGCGTCATCTTCAAGATGAATCTTGTCGTACCTCACAGTTCGAGCAAGCATCAGGGTTGTGTCGAGGGTTTGGATATCATGGTCCTCGCGCAGTGCTTTGATGTGGACACGCATGGTCTCGTTGTAGGCCGCCGGAAGTGCGAAGATGTCCGCATCGGCGTTCCCCACAACCACGATGTCCAGGATTCGGGGTTCATCACGTTTGAGCTGGCCCAATTCATTCACAGACCGTTCAACTCTGGCCTTTTGCCGCTCACACCAGTTGGCCGTGACCTCCCGGTCGGCAGCAGATTTGTTGTAGGCAGCCCTGTGAATCCAATGGACACCTCTGTAACCCCCTTCGCCAAACACATCATTTCCTGCCCACCCAACGATGACCAACACCGGGAGAACCGGGCGACCGTGGGCACGATTGGTGGACTCGATGTCATCGATGGCCTCGCGGATGTACTGGACGATATGATTCAATCCCTTGCCCCACAACATTTTGGTATATATGCCACGGATGCCTCCCCAGGGTTTGAGAAGATCGCCTCCGGAAAAACACGAAGCCTTTCCTGCATTGGGGTCAGGTACCAGACAGCAGGTCGACCTCGCCTCCCGGCGGGTAAGGGCACATTGCCAAAAAGCCATCGGGGGTATTCTTGAAGACCTCAGCCAACGTGTCGTACGCCCCCTCCGCGTTGCCACCACCAAGCATAGGCTCGACGATGTTCGCCAAAGGGAGTCGGCAGCCCTCCATCTCTCGTAGAAGCACTTGGGGGTCGTCCCAGGTCGCCACCGCGATGGCTCCCTTCAGGGTATTGACCACACCTTCCCACTGAGTGATTCGTTCAAGGATGGCGGGCCTCCCGGCAACCGCGCAGGCCTTAGCCATTTGGATTGCACGAGTCAACATGACGACAACGGGCGAGCGAAAGGGCGCGATGAGTGCACAGCAAGTTAGCTTGAGAGCGGGATGCTGACGGGTAAGAGCTTTATGTATGGCGTCTGTCATGCGGAAAGTGTACTCTTCCGTTTTCTTGAGAGCAATACCTCTGCCTGGGGCATGACGCCTATTGCATGTGCATTGGAACTTCGACAGTGCTCTACCAACTCCAGCATGATTTGTGGCCACGGTTTCTTCAATGGGTCATTGTCAGAGTCTTGATTCACCATTCCAAGAGCACATCCGTCAAAATGGTATGCAATCATCTCATACAAACTCAACAGCTTTGCAACTTTAGCCAGTTTCCAATACCTACATTTCCGTGGCCATTCAAGTGCAATGTGTACTTCACAGTTCAACATCCGAATTAAGGAATGACTTCAAGGCAATCCAAAGTCTGTCAAACTCTCTGACATGTTTCAATACCTTTTCACGTGCACTGGGGTTTTTCATGTTGATATATGTCCATGGTGTACCCCCCGTGCACGGTAGGCTGATCCATATAAATGGTTTCACATCACCTTTGAAAGAGTTGACATGCTCTGCAATCCTCATTTGGTTTTCAACTTCGTTAAGATCAAATTCTTCTGTGAACTGCAGTACTTCACACCCTTCAGACCACTTTCGATTGGTTTGGCTGAGCTTGGATTCCGGATGACAGCACACTTCAACGATCAGTCTCTTGGCATCAGACTTGGCAGCGGGTCCCCCCGTGCTTGGCGCAGCAATACTTGGAGGTGTGATGGCCTCCGTAGCCGATGCCAAAGCTTTCTGTGGGGTTGCTTTCTTGGTGGGGGTTAATGCAAGAAGTTTGACAGCTAGTCTCCATTTTTCTGCACTAACAAATGGTTTAGTGAGAATGTCGGCAGCTTGAAGCATGCTTGGACCATGAACTAGTTTGTACCATCTTCTTTTGAATTGTTCTTCCAACCAAGATAGATTAACTCGCTGTGTTTTATCTGTGTGTCGGAAAGTGGGTGATTTTCCGTTCTCAAGAATTCTAATGGTAGCCTGGTTGTCTTCTACAAATACACCTTTTATCGACCGCGGGGAAAACATGGAAATCATGCACTCTCCCTCTTTCTCACGTCCTACGAACTCGTAGTCAGTGATGGCTTCACGGATTTCGACAGATTCGATGTTGTAGTCGGACTCATAGGGACCATAAACCTTGAAGAAAGTCTTGCCGGTCCACTCCCCATTGATCGGGTAGTCAACTTTGACCTTCCAATTGTCCTGCATGAAGTCAACCGTTCCGTCCTTTAGCATCACGGTGGTTCGAGCACATCCGATACGCTTAAGGTTAATGGGTGACTTGGGCATGTCAATGGGTGTGAACAAATGTGACCTTGGCTTTGTATGGACTCGGATAAGCAATCTTCTACTTCTCATGAATTGCCAGTATTCCCCATTGGATTCTTTTTGGGTTTCGATGTCATGCCTTGGCAAACCTCCCGGAATGCTGTCTTTTCCTACTGTCTCCCCCCCCGCGTTCTGGAGGTATGCCCACAAACCGGAGGAAGGTAGACCGACAGCTCTGAGGGACACGTTTGCACTTACTACTTCACTTTCGGTGCTTGACATTGCAACGGCAGTTTGTTTCTTGCTGAATGCTGTAAGCGGGAAGTACGTGTTGGGCCCAACAAGAACTAACAAACAACCACTGGTGGATCGATTGTCATATTCTCCTGCATGATCTGCGTCTGCAAATAGCCAAAGCCTACATTCACTCACCTTGTCCCCTATGAAAGCTCTTTGCTTATGACATAAAGTTGAGAACAAACCAAAACACGCGTGAAAAGGAATCGCTATAAACCGTTGTTTCAAACACGCGACTACAAATCTAAAACGTAAGTGAGGCTATCGCCACGGTAAGAATAAAACAACATATATACAGTGAATATAAAACATATATATATATATTCACAGCTGAGGTGCAACGAATCAAACTCGGTCAATGTTTTCCCAGCGCACGGCTGAACGATTGGGGATGTTCAACTGAACTTCTGAAAGTTTTCCTGTTGGAAACTTTTTGCACAACTTTCTGAGTCTTTTCAATCCCTCGATCGAAAAGAAAAGCACTTTGCTTTTTCAAGGCACAAGTTGCCTTTCAAGCACTCCGCTTCTGAACTTTGAAGTTTGCTCCACAAACTACAACTTTGTTTTTCCCTTCCCTTTTGGAAATTTTTGGGTTTTGGGTGGGAGGGACAAAAATTGGAAAAAGGATTTGAATCCCTCCGCACCCGCCCTTGACTTGTAAAATTCCGCGAGTAACATTGATTGAACTTCATCAATTTGGTTTGTGTTTTTATTGCAAACAACGTTTGGAGAAACGACCTGAAACCTTGAACTTGACAAACGAAGTTTCACATATGAAACTAAAACGACACATGCATTAAAGAAACGGATGAAAGCCAAGCACTTCGCTTGAAACATTCGGTTCACTTCATCAGATTCTTTTTTTAAAAAAATACAATTTTGTCGAAACAAATAAAAGTGTTTTGGTTTGCAAGAAAGTTGTCAAACAACTTTCAAACGGTTTCAACTTTGTTGTCATAATTCATCATGAGTTTTCAACGTAACTCAAGTATTGCTTATGACATAAAGTTGAGAACAAACCAAAACACGCGTGAAAAGGAATCGCTATAAACCGTTGTTTCAAACACGCGACTACAAATCTAAAACGTAAGTGAGGCTATCGCCACGGTAAGAATAAAACAACATATATACAGTGAATATAAAACATATATATATATATATTCACAGCTGAGGTGCAACGAATCAAACTCGGTCAATGTTTTCCCAGCGCACGGCTGAACGATTGGGGATGTTCAACTGAACTTCTGAAAGTTTTCCTGTTGGAAACTTTTTGCACAACTTTCTGAGTCTTTTCAATCCCTCGATCGAAAAGAAAAGCACTTTGCTTTTTCAAGGCACAAGTTGCCTTTCAAGCACTCCGCTTCTGAACTTTGAAGTTTGCTCCACAAACTACAACTTTGTTTTTCCCCATTTCCTTCAGCCATGCTTTTCGTCTTGCAAAACGGTATGGAGTTTCTTGGAATCAAACGGGCAAGTTGCTTCTACAAAGACATAGTCTGGCAAAATCTCGCGCAACTCTTTCCACTTGCCTCTGGAAGGAAGATCCGAGATGTTTGACTGAGAAGGGACCCTGCAGAACCAAGGCAAAAACGGCTTGGCGCAGTCCAGCCTTTCAAGCAGGATCAAAAGAGACTTCATCGTATCTTCCGAACTGTATCCTTTGATAAGCGCGTCAACATCGCCTTGGTTATCAATGAAGCACACGCATTTGCAGTTGTCTAACCGGTCTTTCCATACATGTCGTGCCACACATACTGCGTACAACTCAGTCAAAGCAACAGGGTGTTTCTTTCCAGCTCTCTTCCACGACTTTGCAACTTCGGAACTAACATGCGCCCCAAAAGCTTCTACACGGCCTCCATCTCTTGGGTCAAACAAAACTCCGCCTACAGTGCATGAAATGTCATCGCCAGCAGGTTCACACGCACCATCTGTAAACAAAATTAAAGGCATGGAAGCGCTTTCAACCTTTAAAGACCTTGGCTCAGCTTTCTGGTACCTCAAAAGCAAATTCTTTAGAGCATCCATTTGTGCATCTGAGAGCACAACACTTTGCAACTTACTCCGCTCCATGACTCTCAGTTCAGACAAAGCCAGCCGTCCTTCTCTTCCCATAAATTGACTTTCCACAGACAAAGCTCTTCCAAAAAGTGACGGCAGGTCTTTCGTGACAACCCTGCCAGAAGCGATGATATGTTGCACGGTGGACTTCAACTCGTCCATCCTGCTGGGCTTGTTCGCAACCTTGATTGTCCCAGTACTCGCATGCTGTAGGTCGAGCATGACTCCAAGCATTTCTGCAGTTTCTGCAAAAGGGAGTTCCTTGTCCAGTGAACACTCGAACCCAAGCATCGACGTCAACGCCCTGATTGCGGCTGACGAATGGTCTGCAAGAACTTTGAAATCCACC
This sequence comes from Cladocopium goreaui, assembly GCA_947184155.2. NCBI lineage: Eukaryota > Dinophyceae > Suessiales > Symbiodiniaceae > Cladocopium > Cladocopium goreaui. Next base: position 57,816 of record CAMXCT020002660.1, read on the forward strand.
ACAGGAAAATCGTCATAATAATTTGTCCACGCTACGTCCAGTTGCAATCCCAACATATGTAGGAGTCTTGAGATCCTGTTGAAATGTAAAACAGATGCCACACTTCCAAATGGAAGTGTTTTTGAAACGAACCCCATCACCGTCCCGTTGCTCGGCTTCTTGAGGATTAGGGTTGAATACCTGCGGCGTTCGGGACATATGGGAAATTGTTTGTACGCAGATTTCAAGTCCACAGTTTTTGCAACCAACTGGATTGCACCTTCTGGCATCTGCTTCCATTCGGGATTAACGCTCCCACACAGTTTTTCGCCAGAGGCCAGCGTGAAGTCAAAACGATTCTCAGACACACAGTACCTGACGAAGCAGCACGCCATCCACACAATCTCATCCAATGCCTTCAAGTCAACCTTTTCCAGATAAGAGAAGGTTGAGTTGACACCACGCTCTGAAAAATCGTCTATGGCCCTCCACTTCGAATGCTGCCACACTGCAAAGCGGCGTACCGGCAACCAATTGTCCTCAAACAGTACATCCAATTCGCACTTGGAGTAGGGACCATCCAACCAGTGTTTTTGTTTCATCTCTTGCATGGTTGCTTCCCACAACTCTTCTTCGTAGTCCATTTTGGGAGAAGCTTGGACCTTGCCCCAAAGTGCCGGTTTCAGAAATTTCAGCTGCTTGACGAGTTCCTCTTCTGTAAGAGACCTTGGTTTTATATCTGCAGTAAAAACTCCCGACGGTTCTTGCAACCCTATGAGTTTGAAGCCTTGCCTGATTTCTTGATGTATGCTCTTGTCGGGCCAGTCGAAGTCAGTCGCAAGCTTCTCCAGCAGAGCCAAGTGTTTGCCCTTTAAAACCAGGGCGCAGCCAGAGTCCATGTTGGAGAAAATTTGGTGGTTTGCTTCTGCCAGTGAATCTGCTAGGTCCCTCCACGTCTTAATTGTCTCAAGCCGCAACTTCATAGTTTCGAGAGGCGATCTGCCTAGGATCCTGCAAACCACTTTCAGCAATGAATCAGGTACAGCCCTGAACGAATCAAAGGGGTGTATGACATTTGTTGCCAATTTGAAAAAGTCCTGCATTGTCCTGTATATGCCAAAAACTCGTATGACAAATTGGTCTTCATCTCCAGCATTCCCCCTTTTTGCTTTAGCACATCGTAAAAGTTTGCTGCCTGCTGGAACGCCTGCAAATGGTTCAAGCAAAGTACGCTTGTCTGAAAGCAGTGGTTCATCCTGAGAAGCGGTTCGAACCGTCTTCACTTGGGCATACTCAGGCACAAGAGGGGCAATTTTTCTGCCCCGTGGTTGTTTGTGTGTGGCAACCCTTGCATCCAATAGGGCTGTCTTGTCATACAGGCCGTCAGTAACCTGCAGGTCAGCGATGCCAGCCAAGTCTGCTAGCACATTTGCAAAACGCTCACAAAAGGTCTTCGGATACGCAGCCTCTTTGCTAGTGTCAAATACAACATGTCCATTTTCATTCTTGTGAGACCACGGCAAGTGTTCGTGATCTCCTTGACAGTAGCCAGCGAGCACTCTAAATTGCGCTCGATTGGTGAGCAGTGCAGTAAGCTTTTTCCGTTCGCTACCATGAATGCATGAATGAAAGAGTATAAAAATAGCCGCCGCTATTAACATTTTGTAATCCTCAATGCTCCAAAGGTAGCTGCGTCCAGGGTTCTCAATGCTCCATCCAATCTGAAGAAAATTCAACCAGAAACAAAAGGCTGCAAGGTGGATATAAATCGAATTTGCAGATTCGACTTTGTCTTTCCAAAAACCAGTTAGCCACGGAAATCCCAAGGGGTACTCTTCTGAACGCAGTGGTGGAGGCCCATGTTGATCGTCCGCAAGAGGGACATCTCTCGCTCTCGAAGCTGTGCCGCATGGTGGAGCGGCATGAAAGTGAAAAGGTCGACGCGACCGTGCCAGATGCTCTAAGAAACTCCATGTAGATCGTTTTCGCAAATCTAATTCCACAACATGCACAAAAGGTCGATGCTTGTTGCCATGAAAATCAATTGCTAACACATCGAAGCCTGACCTGGCAACACACGAACTTAGTAATGCACTGCCACAACAAGCTTCAATGAAAAGAAAAGGTTCTTTCAAGCACCTCTCCGGTTTTTCTCCAATTGCCACTTCGGGAATTGAAGTTGGTACGTCACCTTCGTGACTTGAACTTGTAGGTGATTCTGCGGTTTGCAGCTCACCTTCATGACTTTCCTTGCACTCTTGGTCATGTAGTCAAGAGCCCGATGACTTAGTGGGGCAATTGACATAGGCATGGTGTTTGCCACACTTTGGCAATGCACATACATGGTATCCTCTATCACAACGTCCAGCATTGACCTTGTTTGTACATGTCCCCAAGTTGAAACCGTAACAGATTGCATCTCTTGCATTTGTGGTGGCTCTGCAGCCTCCATTGAGAAGCACCAAAGGTATCTTTGGAGATCCCTTGTTCTTTCCCTGCATCTTGCCTTTGCCTTTGCTTTTTCCAGGGTTTTGCGGCTTATATGGACTAGGCCTGTTTGGGGCAGGCTTCTCTTCGCTTTTGTATTCCGTACTCTTACCCATCAACGGTTGGAGCAGATGAACCACCTCTGGTTTGTTCATGCAATCTTCAAAGACTAGGTCTAGCGGCCTACCGTTGACTGTGGCCTGAACACCGTGCCTTGTGGCGTTGGCAAGCTCTTCAAAGAGCTTTTTGTCGGCTTCGAGCACCTGGCGAAATGAAGTCCTTGTGTAACCTGCAGGAGGTGCTTGCAATCTCACTTTGAGCACACGGTCAACCCATAATTGGTGGGTCTTGAACTCCAACAGATTAGCCTGGTCCATGCTCAAGCCCCTACGCTGGAGTGCGTACTGAAGCAAAATCTCGGTTGAGGTATCTGCTACGGGGTCTGGCTTTTTCCCTTCAACTTTAAGCTTGCCACTGAAATCCACTGCAAACAAATGTTCTGTGCGAACTTCTTTGTCAATCTCTGCTTCTTTTGCTGTATACTTTTCCCAAGGCACAAATCGAAGCCTGTTTGCTTCGTACATCGCACAAAACAAATCAACAAGTCCATCACTTGGTTCCAGGGGCCCACGCAATGTCAAGCCTGTGATGCGCTTGACCTGCCTTTCATAAAGGTCCGCACGCTCTGGCTGCGTCAACTTACGTGTCTGGACATCTTCACTCCTTTCCAGTTGTTGTTTCATTTCTTGTGTGACAAGTGAATAGGATTCATGCAAAAGCTTCCGAAATGATGCCAACTCTCCCAGCGTAGGGTCCCTGCCAAGGACTGTTTTAACAGTCTTCACAAACTCTGCATCATCGCCGGCACCAGGCACGTATGAACTTGCAAATGCAAACTTTGAAAGAGTGTTGAGTCCAGCGCCATCCAAACTTGCACGGATCTCTTCACTCAATCCTGCTGCTGCTGCCCTGTCTCTGAAAACTGGCAAGCTGTCAGCAAATGACATGGTGACGGACAGGGCGAGGTTATTTCAAACTTGATGTCTAAGACATGCATGAAATAACATGAAAAACCTGTATCTCTTGGAACAAACTTCAAGACCTTTGAAAAATTGGGCTGAATCACGCAATGGACATCTTGCAAACGTTCTCACAAGCTTTCTGAGTGTGACGCTTGGAGCCAACACTGTCCATTCAAGAAATCCCTTCCAGGCACTCAGCTGTTTAAACTTATTTCCAACTCCACAACGTATACACACACGACACACACCGCGAGAGGGTTAATACGTATATCGCAACATGTTACATATATGTATCACCCAATACCAACATGTGTGTTCAAACGGATGTCGCACCACATGTTGTACGCGAAATCGAATCGTAAAGATTGCAGCTCTCAAAAATAAAACAACGTGTCAAAATCAACATTGCAAAACGCCGCAAATTCGTTTCACAAAAACATGGAGGTTTCCGGAAGCAGTCATCTCAATCCTTTTTGACATCGCAGATGGGGGCAAGGTCCTCGCCTATCCGGCTCCTAGGCTTAGGGATAGGCTTAAACAACAAGACGGGTGGGAGACACAAAGTGTGGGTGGGACAAGTCTTTGTTGTCAAAATTTTGGACAGGCCCGCCCTCCCTACCCTTGAGTGGAAAACTCGTAAGAGTAAACAATCAACGTGTGTGTCAACGTGTGTGTGTGTGTTGGTTTTGTGTTGTTTGTTCTGTTTTAAACAAGAAACAAAACAAAGTACAAACACAAAACCACGAGTTGCGTGAGGAAATAAAATCGAGTTTCTTTTCAAGAAGCTCTCAACTTATTTCCAACTCCACAACGTATACACACACGACACACACCGCGAGAGGGTTAATACGTATATCGCAACATGTTACATATATGTTTCACCCAATACCAACATGTGTGTTCAAACGGATGTCGCACCACATGTTGTACGCGAAATCGAATCGTAAAAATTGCAGCTCTCAAAAATAAAACAACGTGTCAAAATCAACATTGCAAAACGCCGCAAATTCGTTTCACAAAAACATGGAGGTTTCCGGAAGCAGTCATCTCAATCCTTTTTGACATCGCAGATGGGGGCAAGGTCCTCGCCTATCCGGCTCCACCCCACCTATCTTTAGGTGAGACCGCAGCCGCTCCCAGTCTAAGACGGTTTGGCTGATGTTTCTCTCCCTAACTAGGCTGTATCAAGTCTGCTTGCACTGTCTGAAGGATTGCTATGACTGGGACGTCTTCCGGACCATGTGCGGTGCTGCATTTCTGGTTTCAGGCAAACAAATTCGTATGCAAGGCGGCATGCGAAGGTGGTTTCACCATTCCCTTTCACAAAGGCTATCCTGGCCGACTCGTTTTCTATATAGTAGACCACGAGAGCCCCCTTGAAGAGGGTACCCCACAAAAGACAAGCAGTTAAAACTGGAAGGATCTCGGGTTCTTGGGTTGGATTCCGAGAGGATTCGAAAAACTCTTCCATCACGTCTCCCGGGACTGGAGACTGAAATAGCTGACACAAACGTCACATGGGGAAATGCTTAAACCACCTATGCTGCCTCGTCCAAGCTCCGGGCTGCAAGCTCTATCTGTAAAGTTATCCATGTGTCAGCAAGTGGCTCTCCAACCCCTGATTGGAGGAGAGCTCAGGACTCGGTCTCGCAAGCAGGAGGCTGCTCTTGATTGAATCATCCAAGCGCTTTCGGCCCCCTTCTTCAATGCAGAATCTTCCAAGATTCTTCACAGCTTCGTTGGCAGTGCGGCCGAAGGTGAACCCTCGAGAATATCATGCGTCCTCTAAGTATCTCGGCCTCCTTGGCGTCTAACTAGTCCTCGGCGAGGATGTCATTGATTTTGAAAGTAATTCACTTCTGCGTTCCTCGGTGTGTCCAATCACAATCTCTTTGCCTTCGCTTCCAATGAGGTTTATTTCCAACCCCAACATTCCGAACTTCTTGTCAAACGGCTGAAACTTTTTCCATCCTTTGCAAAATCAAGACCCACCAGAATGAAGAGCGATTCCACTGACCAAGAGGTGTTCTCCAATAACTCAGTTTTGCTCAGCACACTGCAGTCATCGTAGAAAACAGTCCAACAGATGCTAAGTGCCACTAGTCCTACGAACCACACTGTAAGGCTTGCACGCAGGAGGCTCGAAACACTACCTACTGCACCAAAAGGGAGTTCGTTGAAACCAGGCACCTTTAAAGTCTCGTCCTGCGACGATCTAACAGCCATGCGAAGGTGGTCCCTGTCTGTTGCGTGGACAGCAAAAGCTTGTGATCGTTTTTCAAATCATAGCGTTGTCCCAATATGTTTGGGAACTTTGACCAGGAAACGCTTTGAAAACCCCTGTCACAATGAGGGCCAAAAATGTCGATGGACTGCAGTTGGAATTTCTCACGCAAAGAGCACCGTCCAGTTAAGACCGCAGCACGGGCAAGACATCTATGACCCGCGCTTTGTACGATTGTCGTATGCCAAAACGTTTTCCAATAAACTTGTGATCGGGGGGACTCCCCCTCGTTGTCAAACCAAAACCCAACCCTTTCGCACCTCTTCCTCGGTTTCCCCCAAGCTGCAGCTTCAATATCAGGCTCTTGCCTGACACTCATGTTCCCGTAGGTGGTGGCATTCAAGGCTTTGGGGAGGGTCTCTAAGGTCTCCATGGACGTGGCCAGCCTGTCATCATGAGGCTTGAAAACGTGGAATCGAGGCATCCAACCGTTGAGCTTGAAAACACTTGCATGTCATCGATGAGTGACTTGTCAGGATAGTCCAAGTCGTCAAAAAAAAAGGCCACACGTTTCGCAGCAGGTGTCGCAGGTTCTTCCACAAGTTTTCTTTGATCCTAGACACGATTTGTGGGTCCACAAATTTATCAAGGCTTCTGGGATGCCCTGCAGCTATGGCTCTTTCTATAAAGGCATCCGGGTCACTGGGGATTTCCACACTGACACTGACCTTTTCAACTACTGCATTGGTTGTAACCTGTAAAACGACTGCAGTGTCGCTGTTAGAATGCATCGACTGAAAATCCCCCCATGTAATAACGTGTCGTGCAACCACTCTTGCTCCCTTTGGAAGGGTGTTTCTGTACTTGTCCAAGTCGGATGGGCGTTTTGGGTTTGTAAAGACCAAAACATATGTGCCGTATTCAGCTACCAGAGGTTTGACCTTGTGGCCACGTGGCAAGGCTCCCAGCACCAGTCTGGACAATTTTGTTGCCTCCGAGGTTGCAGCTTGTTCCGCTATTGTGTCTGGAGGAGAAGCCCCAAACTCGATTGCCTTGTCATGTGGGCAGTGCACAATGCGCTCACACAGCAACGCTGAATATGCAGCTTCTTCTGCAGTAGCAAATCGTATAGTTCCATTGTATCCCTTGGTTGTCCAAGGCTTGTGTGCATGCTGACGGTTGCACAAAATAGCCAGTGAGTCCAACCAGTTGTCGTTGGCCCACAAAGAAGTTGATTTGTCTCGATCGCTCCCATGAGCGCAGTTGTGAAACGTAACATAGTGGTGTGCTTGCTCTTTGCTCAGCTTCTCCAATGGGCTGGTTTTCCAATAGTGAGAGTTGGTGGGGTTCTCAATGCCCACAAAGATGTTCAATGTACAAGCCAGTGATGCCAGGTATAAACCGCATCATATAGCATGTTTGCTTTCTCGACTTTGATTTTTTATCTAACCTTGGTTCACCTCTCTTCCTACACGCGTCGCGCTTGCGCTTTTCAACTTAACAAATCAAGTTGAATAAATTAAAATCATATATACATATATATGTACCCTCAAGTAACATATATGTATATAAAAAAACAAACTCAGCTGCACACTCGGATGTGATGCACAATGGATGACTCACTACAGGCAGTTTGAAATTAAGTTTGCTTTTTCTTCTTTCATTAAATTGGGGAGTCGGCACGCTTTCGTGTTTGCGTAAGACACCTTTGTATCTCACGCCTTCCACCCCAATTCATCTTCTCGTGAGATCATAAAGAGGGGAGCAGCGTTTGAAGCCCTTTGCCTCGAGTTCAGAGAATTGTAATCTGGAAGGGTCATCGCTCAAGTTCGATTTCGAAGGCACTCGTGAGTACCAGTGCAAAGCTTGAAGCTCCACGTCCAGCCAAGCGTTTATGACCAACATCTCGTAGTTCTCCAGGACTGGTGAATATGAGCGAATGACCGCTGCAAGAGAAGAGTTGTTGTCAATGAACCAAAGAATCGCTCGGCCACAGAGCAAGTCACGCCAGGTATTCTTGGCAATGATGATGGGGAACAACTCGGCTTGGCAAATGAGTTGCTTCTTACCTTCAGCTCGCCACTTCTCCGTCCAACAGTTAGGCACATAATCGCCAAACATGATAGCGGTGCCATCCTCAGGATCGTAAAGCGTCGCCCCATGAGTGACTGAACGACCTTCATCCTCGCAGGCACCGTCAGTGAAGAGAATCAATGGTAACCTCCCTGACCATGCAGCAACCCTCCTGGGTTTTGCGTTCACTAGGCACGCAAGTGCTTGTCTGATGACTTCTTTAAGGGGCTCCTCCATCAGAACCAAGGGACCTCTTCTTGATACTCTGGAAATAAGTTGAATTGCAAGCTGCGAGCATCGTCCAAATGTGTGTCCCGCCGCATACAGTAATCGTCCTTTCAAAGTTTCCAGCGTGGACAAAGCAACAGTCTCGCTCTCACAAATACTTTGAACCAGTGCCTTCAAGTCATCGATCCTTGACGGTTTGTTGTGTACCGCAATGGACCCGGCCGCTGCTTCAGTCAGGTCAACCACCGCTCCAAGCAAGTTGAACTCTTCTGAAAAAGGTGAACGTTTGTCCTCAGACATCGAGATGCGCCACCCTAGGAGCTTCATCACAAGCTCAGCCGTCTCCCAGGCGGAGTCACAAAGCCCTTCGCACTCAAGCTGGCAAAAATCGTCAAAGAAATTTGTGTTCACCACCATAAAAAGCTCAGAAAGAATCAAACGTAGAGCTTTGGCCATCCTATTGAATGCCATTACAGCACAAACAGATCCAAACGGCAGTGCAATCGATTCGTAGAATTCCACTGAAGAAGTGTCGGCGTTCCACACCGCAAGTATTGATGCCCAGCCATCAGCTGGGTGACGGGCAAGCTGCTTATATGCGCTTTTTAAATCAAGCGCTCGTCCAAGTATCTTTTTCCAAGGGCCACAAAAATCTCTGACACCTTCCGCACACCACAGTTGCTCAAAAGCAGCATCCGTCATCAGAAAATCGCATCCCAAAAAGGTGCGTGCTGTGTTGACCACCTCGTCCAAACCAAAAAGTTGTAATTTCTCCGTCGCCGTCACAGAAGCGTTGATCAGAAATTCGGAAAAGTCATCCACAGCTCTTATTTTATTTCCTTGACGAACTCCAAATCTCTTTGAAGGGATCCAGCACCCAGAGTACTTCAAATCCAGCTCTGAGGAGGTGAACGGGCCTTTCACCCAGCCGTCTTGTAACTGTTGAAGCGTCTCCTCATGAACTGCTTTGGCCACCTCAGGGTCTGACCCAACCCGCCTGCATGAGGCGTGAATCATCTTCTTTGCCCAAACTGCTGAATCCTTGAGTTGTTGTACTGTAATCATCGCAGGTTTGAGGCGTGCAGGAAATTGTTTGGACTCAGGCATCTCACCAGTCAGTCTAAAACCTTCGACCAGCTCTTGAAAAAGATTTTCATCCCCAACATTTGCATCAGCGGCCATCTCCTTGAACAGAAGCAACCGTTTGCCTTCTAACACGCGCCTCACGTCCACATCCAGAGACTGTTTAAGCAAGCTCTCGTCAGAGGCAAGTTGTGCAGCCCTCTGTGTATATTTCTTCAATTGCTTTGCTCTGTAGGCCATGACCTCTGCTTTGGTGTGGTCTCTGATGAAGACTATGGCCTTCAGGTTGCTCTTGTCAACTGTATGTGGGTTATCCAGTGGATGCTCAAGAGCCATGGCGTTCTGCAAAAATTCAAAAGGCGACCTAAAAACACCAAAGGTCGCACAAGACACCTCCTTCTTCTCGCCATTTTTCCCCACTTCTGTCATCACTCGAGAAGAAATCAACTTCGAATGAAGTGGCACTCCTTGAAAAGGTTCATGAACGTTTTCAGAAATTTCAGATGGCACCTCGACATCTGTAGATTTGATGTCAATCTTAAACTTGAAGTCTCCCAGTAACAAGGGTGCCCTTGCGCCTCTCGGTTGCAAACCTGAGCCCATGCGCTGCTCTTGGTCGAGTTGTGCGTTCAGTTGGAGCAACATCTTACCTTGTTGTTGTAACCTGTCAACAAATGCAAGGGCCAGTTGGCGGCACAGACCGCTTGGGTATTCAGTTTCCAAGCTTGTTGAAAATTTGATTTCAGAGCCAGCTGATTGTTCCACCAAGCCCCACGGTAGATGTGTGTGGCTGTCGTCACATTCCAACAGCAGGTTTGCAGCATGAAAATTCATCAAAAATGACGTACGTTTTTCCGTTTGCCACCATACATGCATGAGTGAATATGTTGAAAATGGCAATTGCTTGGCAACAGCATGAAGGGGTCAGTCAACCACATGAGTGACCGGCGGGGGTTCTCACACACAAAAGGAATGCCTCTCTCATTGCAGAGGTCTATAACCCTTCTTGCAAAGGCATACAACTTGTTGGCGGCCAGTACCTTGATTTTTGCCACTCCTCTCAAGGTCGAGAGGCCCATGGGTTCTGCTTCGGACCTTAAAGGTGCCGGCTGCATTCCTTTTCTTAGCCTGTGCCGCTGTGGCACAGGTATCTCCCTTGCCCTTGATGCTGTACCACATGGTGGCGCCAACATCACTGCGTCCACCTTGCCAGCTTCAATCCACTGCAGCACTGTAGATTGCCCGTCTCTTTTTGAAAGGTCAACTTTGGCAACTGGACCTTTAACTCTTCTCTTGTCAATTATGTGGTCGATGCCCAGGCTTTCACCACCCATTGCTCTAAACGCTGCCGCTACTCCAGCCGTCCCACAAAATAAATCCAAAAGAAAAAGTTGCTTTGGATGCGCTGTCGCACCCGTTTCTGCATGTCGATCAACTTCTTGATTTACTGCAGGTTCAAATGTCGTCGATGGCTTTTCATCGACTTCGAAAAGTTGTTCATGCCCTTCGGCACTTGATGTGTCCGTTGCCCAGCGCTTTCGCATTGCAACCAACGAATGTTGTGGGCATCCACTGCCCTCCAAAAGTGCGGCTGGCCCACGCTTTCGTGAGTCTGCCACAGAGCAACCTTCGTTGCTTTTTGACTCCATCTCATGCTGACCTTGACTGCCTGCACCAAGTAGTCAAGCTCCTTTCTTGTGAGCCGTGACAAAGGCGTGCTGTTTGTAACAGCCTTTCTTGCAACAAATGTGACGACCTTTTGGACAGTCGCCTGAACTTGGGCAGGATCCAAGATTGAATCCAAAGCATATCGGCTGCCCTTCTTCGTTGCACGGCACACAACCCACCAATTGTTTTGGCATTGGTGTCCTTTTCAGCTTTTTGATCCTCAGCACCTCCTGCTTGTTCTTGATGGGCTCCGTTCTGTTGCGCTTTGGCTCATCCTCTTTGGAGGTCTTGCCAACGTTGGTGTCGGCTGTTGGGGCTTTTCCAATGGATCGCTTTGGCAGCGGCATCAGCAACCACTTCAGTTCTGGGCCGTCCAAAATGTTCTGGACGTGCAAATCCAAAGGAAGTTCTCCTGCCGGCCCATTTCGGAAACCACCACGTGTGGCCTCAGCAAGCCTCACATGCAACTCACGGTCTGCTGCTGCAACTTGTTGCAAGGTCACTTGTGCAAAACCTTCCATTGGTTCCTTCTTCAACTCAAAAAAGAAATAATTGATGATCCTCTCGTGCACCTCAAACGACATAGCCTGAGCCACCTCATAAGCAACTCCACGTCGCCTCAAGGCGTGATGGACATCAAGCTCGGTGGTGAGGACAGCTGACATAGTGGGCTCCTTGCTAGTAGCTCTGATTGCACCTGAGCTGTCAGCTTTCCAAACTTTCAAGTCTCCATCCTCCTTGATGTTATTCACCTCCTGGGTCCTGGAAGTGCATCTGGACCACTCAATGTATCTGACCCTGCCGTCTTCAACGCATTGCACCAGTGAGTTGATAAGGTGATGTGAAGGTTCCATGAAATTCGCTATGATCAGAGGGCGGATCCTTTCCTGGAGCATCTCGACCCTCTGAGCGATTTCAGGCGCTGGAAGTTTCCTGGGTGCCTCTTGTTCCGTTGCATCCACCTTCCTCCTCATTTCTGCAGCTGTCAATGTATGTGACTCGAAAAACAAACGCCTCAACTTTGGAGCGTCTCGATGGTCAGCATTGCCAAGCAAGGGCACAATGACTCCGTCTGCAAAGATCTGCTCATCTCCACCAGGCGTCGTTGCAACAGAGAAAGCATATGTTGCGTGCGACACCCATCCTCTGAGTCCCATCTGGGCAATGACCTGGTCATCGATACCGATCGATCTGGCCCTTGCTTCGAATACTGCTGCACTGTCCACCAAAGACATGGCTGCGTCTAACACGGTTGATCGTGGGAAAACAAAAATAAACGTGCAGACATTGACATGAAGATTTGGCTCCTCACGCAAATTTGAAGTGACACTCAGAGGTTCTAAAATGGCAACTCTTTGAAAAATCAGTCACACTTTTGCTCACGACTTTCTTTCGACAGCTTTCTGTCCTCTGGAGCCTCTCACGTCCACAAAAAAAACGAAGTTTCATGACCCTCTGGTCACGGCTTGCAATGAAGTGGAGTGAGCAACAACTTGAGTGAAAAAAAGGTTGGATTCAAACTGACATCAAAAAAGAAACTCAAAACTTCGATGGTGACAAGCGATTCTCAAACGTCTGCCCCTTCCTACACGCACCACACATTCCAACGTTTTGCACTGACTTTCAGTCGATCATGTCAGCGCAAGGTCCCAACGCCACTCTTGGCATATCGACCATTGCAGTTGGAAGCACTACACCGCGTGGTATTTCATTCATCATGAAAAGGAAGGCACACAACATTTTGGAATGAGTTTCAGTTGCAAAAATGAAACAACAAAGCAAAGCTCACGACCCACGTCCGTTGCTGCGCCAGGCAACTGGGTAACTGCGTCCCTTCTGTTCCAGGACAAGGCGGGTCACGAACATGCATGGACTTGCAATCATGCAGTGCAGCTTTGAAGTGTCATTCTGAAACGAAACAAGCTTGGCAACTGTACGACCACAGTGACTGTGTTGGGATTCAAAACAATGACAACCTACAACCTACGACATGTAAGCACACTCACGTCTAAGTCCACGACTATTGTGAGACTAACGCACTCAAGCGCAAAGAGGTTCAAACATTCCATGCCGCAGGTGCCCCAGGAAAAGATTGTCATTTGTTTGAAACCGTTCGCAGTTCAAGGTGATTTCACACTCATGCGACATGCTGTCTGAGGTCCCAACTTACGTGCTCTTTAGCGCGTGGTGAACCATGAATGCAAACGTCCGTCACTGTGCATGTGAAGAATGACAAACAAAAATCGAGACAGAAATTGAAATTGATCAGAGACATCTGCATTCAAGACTGAAAAGCTTAGCTCCCAGCAAAACACCTAGAGCATTTGTACGGGAAATAGTTCCCTGCAGATTGAATCTTTTCAAAGTTTCTCGATGCAATCTTGCCGCATTTAAGGACAATGGATTCACCGTCATCCGGGTCACATGCAGCATCTTTTGCAATGTGACAACATCCACTCTGAACATGTCTGAAAACTGCTGAGCTGATGCTAGGTTCCAAGGCTTGTGCAAGCTCTTCGCCAACGATAGGGCCCGCGACCTCTGCATCACGCTCCTCATCTGACGTGACATAGTCCCTACCAAGCACAGGCCTGTCACTAATGTCACTGACCGATGAAAGGGATTCAATCTCAGACTCTTCACCGGGTGCAACTGATGGTGAATAAGGTTCCGACGGTTGCTGAACTAACCCAAAACTGCCATCAGCAAAAGGTTCACAAATTTCATCACTCTGACAAGCATTTTGATCCTGATACCAAAATTCTTCAGCACTGGACTTAGCAAGCCACAACATGACTGACTGCAATGACTTGCAACCCTCACGAGGCCAGCGCCGTGCCCGAGAAACATCGGGATCAAACAACCCATGCTGGATTGCTGCAGTAATGGCTTCAATAGCCAAAAGTACAGGGGCTTGAGCGTCACGACTGTACTCCAAGGCCATCTTCGAACCAGGGTCTGTGTGATATCCGGCAAGGCGTCGTGTGTCGCCATCGCATCCAGCTTTTGCCATCATGCTGAGCCATGTTGCTTTGAGCGAGTGAGTCCCAATGACCGCCATTGATGGCATTGGCTCAAAATTCTTGAGGATCTCCCGCATCCAAGTTGTTGCCTGGCTAGGCTCAAGTGGGACCAAGGCCCAACCCCCTCCTGCCAGAGGTGCCGGCATCGTTGGGACGCCAGGACCAGCCTTCAATCCTTGCGCTGCTCTTCGCTCCAGCCAAATCGATGCCCAGTCCAAACCTGACAGTCCAGGAAGGTTGCAAGCTGCCGGCAGGAGGCGTTTGGCATGCTTCTGTCTGCCAGCGTTCTTGTGGTGGTACAATTGACATTCCAAGAAGCCTTTTTCACGGTGCAAGTCAGTAACAGGCTCATGCTGACAGTACTGACCATCCGTCCAGCGCAGCCTCATGTGAAGCACCATGCACAAGTAGCCAGCAAAAATAGCCTCTGAGTCAGAGCCATCCATTGCCAAACGCTCCAAAAAGCACACCTGGGCAACTGTCAAAGGCGTCTTCTTCTGTGGAATGACCATTGGAACTGTTGCAGCACCTCTCACCCTCGGCGATCTGATAGTGTCACCGACGTCTGCACCCAACATGTGAAAGGCAAATGACACAGCTTCCAAAAACCTTGTTGCCTTGGTTCTTGGGGCATTGTGTTCACGTAGCTCCTTAACGTACATATACGATTGAAGCTCTGTGATTGGAAATATTTTGGCCTCAGCGTCCAGGCCTTTTTTCCACCGTGCAAAGGATAGCAATGAAGAGGACCTTGCACGCAATGTTGCCACTGACTTTCCAGTCAAAGCGTCGCTCACAGATTGCTCGATGGACTTGGCATTGCAGTCACCTCTCAAAGCTTCTTCTATTTCTATCTGCCTGCCAACTACGGACCCTGACAAATTGTCCATCACGATCAGTCTCCAAGATTCAAGAGCTCTGGCTAAAGCTCTATCCTGTGCAATCGGCCATGGTATCAGAGAAGTAGTTCTGGGCCATCTCACCAGCCCTTGTGATTCAGCTACAGGAATAGAAATCTCCGAATCATCAGGTGGAGCCATCGTAACAAACACTGGCGGCTGGATCAAACGGGGTCTTTTTGCAAACACAGGATTGATGGGTTCTCGTTCCCACGGCATCCTAATGTCAGAACGTCGCACTCCCAGTCTGAATGCAGCTGCAGGTAAAACCAGGTCCATGGCAAAAAGGCAACGTAAAAGCCACACTACCCCCATTCAGCCTACGGGTCGTGAGACTTTTTCCCACCCACCCACCCTTGAAACTTAAAATACCATGACGGGAAACTGTAAAACAAACAAAGATCCACAGAAGGATCACACACTGAGTGAAGTTTGTTTTGACAGATTTGTTAACAACATCACAACAGATGTTTGGAAGTACAGAAGTCAACTTATAAACTTCCAGCGCGTAAGACGCAGGGGACGGGAGAGCGTACGCGGAGGAAGGAGAGGACGGTGGCCTACCACCTGTGAACCTGGTTATATAAAGGCTCATCACTAAAGTGAGACGCGGCGTCCACACTTGAAAGGCCATCCATCTAATCTGGCTTCTCCTTTGACCGCCGTGGTATTGGTGTTTTGATGCCCGCTTTTACAAATTCCTTCAAACGTTTCTCCCTTGCCCTACTGCAACCGCCACATGAAGGCGCAATCCAAATGGCCAGTATGCTGTCCCCTGACTCTTCTACGAATTGCAGAAGGTGTGCCAGGTCGTCGGCATCTGTTAAATCGAAAACACAAATAGGAAATCCACAAGTCCTTGCAGTAGAATGGTCAACAGCCATTGTGCGAAACCCGCATTGGCGAGCTGCGCTAGATAACTTGGCAGATCCAGCGCAAATTTCTATTGCAAACAAATCCTCCAAAAACATCCCATTGCAATCTCTATTTGGAGGTGACGTCTCCCGAGTGTGTCCTTTGTCCAGCTCCTCGGCAGCACCATTGAAAACAGTTGGATTGTCACCTCTTGGTGTCTCATCCATTTCCATGTCCATCCAACTTTCTGAGACGGAGGTTGCATGTAAGGCATTTGCGCAAAATGCTGCCTCGTGTTCCTCCTTTTTCCACCTGAGTCCTCAGAAGTATCTTTTCGACATTTCTTTGGAGGCTCGGAGGGGCTGACCTGTCAACCCCTTTTGGCTTCTCTGCACACTACTGCTGAATGCCCAACCTTGTGGCAGCAGGTGCACATGTGCAGGCCACCGGTGCATTCCGGCGGTTTTCCACTGGTGCTAAGTTGGCAGCCGTCCTCAAGTTGTGGTTCCAACAAATTTTACAACCTGGTGGCATGGCCATCCAAGGGGATGACAGTACCCTGCATTTTCAGGCTACCTGTAACTTCTTGTGCTAACAGCGTCCACATCTCGCGGTCGGCACGTACCAACTGGTCGATCTTGATGTTCTGGAAACGTAGCGATGCTTGGCTCTACTTTCAGCTGGGAATTCACGACCTGGACCGACGACTTGCTATCTTTCAAAGACATCTGCACTTCGTCATCCCTTTTGCTGCACTTCGAAGGTGCAATTTTCAAAACCACTCCACTTTCATGGCTCTGATTTGCCAAGTCCAGCAGCATGTGGCTAGGGGAAAGGTGATGCGACCAAGCGCATACCGCTTGAGGAAAAGAAGCAACGTAGGGAAGACCAACTTGCAAGGCTGAGTGGTATCACCATGACAGGTGAATTAGATCAGCTCCATCGCTGGTCACCTTCTCCTTTATTGTGGAGACCACCAACGTTGTGCTTTCAAAGTGAATGCGTCCGATGGCCGACATCTGGCCTACTGTCGGGTTTGCCCCAAACACTCTCTGAGCCAGCAAGTTAAACTGCTCATCCGAAGGGGGCATCTGAGGTGCGCCCATGGAAAAACCATTGTGCTGTGATTTGATCTCCTGTGCATCGAAGGCGGCACGCAGAGATCCATCTAATGTGATCATCATCGCACCTTTGAAAGAATGCAGCAGTCGACTCCACAAGACTCATGGCTGCGCCGCCTATACTATACTGAAAACCCCAGAGCACAACTATGAAATCTTAACACATTCTTGTCACACAGACTGGCACTACTGTGCGCCCGTCGTCTTGTTCAGTTGACACTCCTGTTGGGGTTGTCATTGAAAAGGAAAGATTTACCGAATGATAAACAAATTTAAGTTTGCTTGAAATCTGCCTTGCCGCCTGTTTCCACGCACTCTCTCTTTCGCTGAGCATGACTCAACGGAATTCGAATGCTGGCTCAACAAACGGTTTGGATTTCACTGCACCGACATGGAATGTTTGAAGTGTTCAAATGGAAATCAGCTCACGCTGATAGAGAAGTGATGACTGTCTGACTGAAGATCACATCAGCCGATTTTTCTCACACTGCCGTCGAAGTGATGCAGTTATGAAACTCCGAGTGAATGCAACCCACTCCAAACAGCATGTTGGAAAACAGAAACAAACAAACTCAATCAGATAAGCAAATGGAAGCTTGTCACCGAGCTGCAGACACTCTTCATCCACTTATTGTGGCTGGCGTCTCGTGCAACATGAAGTCTTGAACTTCCATGTCATGCTCACGGTTTCAGTCCAACATCTGTCTCGCAAACTGTCAAGCAGACCCTTGGCATGTTGTTGGAGTGCACTGCAAACAAAAAGGTCCAAACGGGACACTCTGTTAAAATATGGTTAAATTCAATCACTCTCTCGTTCGGCTGAAACAAAAACTGCAAAGCGGCGTAGCAAATTCAGGTGCTACTTCAGTTTCTGATGTAAGGCCCCCGCATTTCTGCCACATGAAAACACTCGTTGGTTTTCAACTAGCATCATGTGGAGGGTTTTCAATTTCCTATGCTGCCACAGGTTAAGTCCTGGTGGAGCTGCTGCAGGTTGGAAACAGGAGGATTCCTAACGACCTTTGGACTTTCTCCTCACTTGAAGTTGATGAAGAAGAATCTGCATCAACGCCGTCCTGTGAGTCTGAGACTTCACGACCTCTGACTCATCCTTCACATGGATGACGTTGGATTCACCTGCAGGTTTGCAACGTGCGATGGTCTCTACAATCCTACCATTTCTCGTCTCGTCCAGTCTGAAATATTCAGTCTTAATCTCTTTGATGAGTTTTCCAAGGACCAGAAGACTTGCTGCAGCTCCGTTTCTGCTGTACACTATGCCCATCTGGAAGTTACTTGTATGGTACTCCGGTTGCAAACGCTCCTGGATACCGATACCCCTCTTTGCTGCGTATGACAAGAAAGTCGACTTCAGTGAATGGATGGAAATACAGCGTCCTGGTTCACCATCTTGGCTCCCGGCAATCTCGCGCAGCCATGCAGCGCATTCCTGTTTTACGAGTGGTCAGCTGGTCACCTCGCCCTGTAACCCTGGAGCAGGCATTACCAATGCCTTCAGGTGGCCATGCAACTCCAAGACTCTTTCTAATTTGAAGCCACGTTGACCCCCAGTCTTCGCCATCTACTCCATGACATGGTTCAACCAGAGGCTAAAAATGGTGTCTTTGAAGCTGTGACTTCGTCGTTTTGTGCCTACCCGTCCTGGCTTCTATGAATTGCAACCTGTTGTCACTGTCATGATCGAGGATCACACTCTCCGATCTCATCAGTTCACTCCATCTTGCACGACAATAGATGCACATGAGCAGGGCCCCACAGAACATCTGTACCTAAACATCGTCACATGAGTAAAGCAATTCATATATGGACTTCAGCTCAACGACTTTCAGTGGTGAGGCTTGCAACCGTTCTCTGAGCACATCTCCAAGGCACGCACCTTTGCAATGCGCACTGGCTGTCAGGGTTGACAACTCTTCCACTGCTATGACATGTTGTACGAAGTTCATGAACTGCATGTAACCCTCAATCCTGGACAGCGGTGCACATCCAAGTTGTTCTGCACAAAGAAAATCATAAAACTCCTTTTCAGTGCAAGGGAACAGCTTGTCATGTTTCTCCAAATAGTCACATAGACGCATCACACTGTATGCACGTTTCTTCACAGTCACTGGAGACCTTCCTGAATATAAGTGTGTAAACATCAAGAAAATCCTGTCGGTTCCCCCCAGCTCCATGGTGGCTTCAACAAGACTGCATGACGGCTCCCAACTATTTGCCACTCCTATCCAAAATTTCACAGAGCTCTGCAAATCGGCATCACTTTGTTCTTGCCATGAAATATTGGGTTTGTCACGCACCACATCATGATATAAAATGCCAGCATGCACAGAGGTTTTGGCCCTTGAGGACGCCGGCAAAGAAACATCCATGGATCTCTGCGCGATGGAGGTGTCAATTGGCCTCTTCAAAGACTCTCCAAAAGGTTTGTAGACATCCATGAATGACTTGTAACTGAAATGACGCCCCAAAATTCCTTGTTCCAAATTGGCTCCATGACTGGTACTGGCAATGAACGCGTTGCAACTTCCAAAGCGGTCTGTGTATCAACAGGTGTGGAGACATCAAATGAATCAATGCTTGAAGTGTCGCGTATGTCTGAAAATCAAGTCCAACCTGTGAAGACCTACCAAGAGACGGCTCGGCAGATATACTGACATCGCAACCATCCTCTTCCCCAAAGAGCACGCTCATGAACATCTCCAAAAGATTTTCAGGTTGACTCTCTTCTGCATTGGGGAAACCAAAAATGTTAGGAATGCACTGCTTGCCAAGGTCAGTCCAACTCGAAAAATCTTCATGAGCACTGGTCAGTCTGTTTTCTTCATCCAAAGCTCCCGACTGCGCAGAAACGAAAATGGCTGCTTGTGAAGACTCAGGTTCGACCAACCTAGCAACCATGGCACCCTAACTAGTCTACCACTCTATCTAGTCCCCATTTGACAAGTCTTTGTTGTCAAAATTTTGGACAGGCCCGCCCTCCCTACCCTTGAGTGGAAAACTCGTAAGAGTAAACAATCAACGTGTGTGTCAACGTGTGTGTGTTGGTTTTGTGTTGTTTGTTCTGTTTTAAACAAGAAACAAAACAAAGTACAAACACAAAACCACGAGTTGCGTGAGGAAATAAAATCGAGTTTCTTTTCAAGAAGCTCTCAACTGCCCAATCTGACATGTTGATGTTTGACATGGACATGAAATGACATGCGCAAACGTCTGAAAAGAAATTGCAACCTGACTCGTGAAGTTGACACTTTCACACGATAAATTCAATGCACACAAATGATCAATCTCAGGTCAGAGCCTTGCCGAAATAATTCCCTTCTGCAAAAATTCACGCAAATAATCGCTGCAAATCATTTTCATCTTTCACGCAAACATCAATGTCTGCAATCATACATGTGCCTTTCTGAATCTGGCAAAGCATTGTTTGCAAATCGGCAAAAGCGACTGAGGTCGTGACTCAAGTGATATGTAACTCTTTGAGATGTCTCTGCCGCAAGTAAACCTGATACCTGATTCGTCCTCTTGGACGTGGATCGTCCTCGACAAAGGGTGCCTGAAGTAAACCGCCTGATCGGGCAGCTTGCTGACGTCCACACCGGCATCCCACTTGCCGAGGACTGCGTTCTCTGCTTTTTCATGGGCCAGGTGATCAGGTTGGTCCTCGTCTGCTGAGTCCTCCGATGAACTTCCAGAACAGTAGCCTTCAAAACCGCTTTGGTCTTGGTTTTCCAGAAGCTTTGCAGCGTCCTCCGCATGAGGAAACATCTCGGATCGCTTTGCATCGGGAAGAAACCCACCTTGCCTGATTGCTTCAAGAATCACATCGATTTCACGAAGGCCAGCACTGGTGTTGTCCTTGCCATAGATGAGCATCGTGGACATCTTGTCAGCAACGTGGTACCCCATAAGCCTTCTGAGGTCAGGCGAGGAACCCCACTTTGCCATCCACGACAAAATTGTCGACTTGCACGAGTGCGTCCCAATGGACTTGATTCTGTCCTCCTCGAAGTACTCCCCCGACTGCAACATGCTTCGGAGCCAGCTCGTCGCCGCCTCTGCTGTAAGTGGCAAAGTGTGCCAACCATCAGGAGTCCTCCCTGGGAGCAGTGGCTTACCATGCGCAGCCGTGATGCCGGTCTTCTCCAAAACCGTCTTCCAAGCCTTGCCCCAGGATTCAGTTGTGACACCATGCATGGCTGCTGTCATCGGGAGTAAACGGACCTTTCTGTCAACTGAAAAGGAGGTTTTTGATCTGGCAACCTGGGCTTCTATGTACCCGGTTTCATCATCACCAGCTTCAAAATCCAAACGCCCAACATTGAGCATGTCTGAAAATCTTGTACGTCCGTACACCATAAAAAGAAAACATCCAGCCGCATGCCTGTCTGGAAGACCACGACCTCGATAGCCAAGAACAATCTCTTCCAAAGTTGTCAGCTCTTCCACAGTCAGCGGCAGCCTGGATCTCGTCTTCTTCTTCTGCAGGTAGCACTTGTCGGCCAAGCCCTTGATGCGCCGTGAGTCCAAAACTCGTTTGGCACCTATCAAACCGACCACGTGCAACGCAAACCCCAAGGAGCTGAGGAAACTCCTCAAGAAGGTCGGCGCTGCAGACTGTTCCACATGTTGCATGAAGGCATACACAACCTCTTCTGTGATGGGAAAAGCTTTCAATTGCTTGTCTGCACAAAAATGCAAAAATCGCATCATAGGTCCAGCCCTGCCATGAAGTGTGGAAGTGCTCTTGCTTGAGAACACATTTCTCAGGTCATCCTGAAGCTTACCTCCTTGAAGTCCCGTGTTCAACGATTGAAAATGCATCCTGCAAACATCAAAAGACATCGGGTCAGCCAACACAATTTTATGCCACTTGGCCATGGCAGCACTGCGTTGTGAGTCAAGATGGACATCCCATTCCACCTGAGGCAGCTTGCAGTAAAGCCTCCTGCAATGGTCGTCAAATGCACTCGCCAGCTCTTCATGAACTGCTTCTGCAACATCTGAACTGGAAACAGCAGCAGGCAAAACTGGAGCCATACCCAGTGGTCCTTTCGGATGTGTTGACTGGTCCTGATCTGCCATGAAACCAAGCTGCCAAGGATATTTCAATGCAGACCTCTTCATAGATCGCTCACAAAATTGGATATGCTCAAAAAGAGCTGAACAGCTTCTCTTCTCCCCTTTTTCCACTGTGTGCTCAATCGGAGTGGCCATCGAAACTGCTGGAACTCCAGGACGAAGTCCCGACTGTCTGAACCGGGGATAGACAAGGTTGTACTGGCGGAGTTGGAACACCCCAACTCTCTAAATTGATATGTAATCTCTTTTCAGTGGCTCCCAAACCAATTTCCGTCCTGTCAACCTGCAGGACCACACAACTGAGGTGCAAACGCGCTTGTGAAAAGGTGTCCAAAAAAGTAATCAGTGTGATGGAAATTTCAAATGAGAGCCAAAGTTCGGAGACAAAAGGTCCAGAAATACGATCGCCGTTTGTAAAGCGTTCCAGGTCACACAGCAAAACTAATCTAGGCATCAATAGAGAAGACCCAGGCAATGAAAATCGCAAAAGCCAAAATGAGTCCACTCAAAACTCCAGTGATCGCCACCGTTGTCGTCCCAAAGGTCTGGACTGGCTGGCGTCCCAAACACAGCGGCGAAGTGAATGCAATGTGACCCTTACGGATGGCAGATCTGTTGCGCATCAAACGCTCTACAAAAATTGGAAAAAGGATTTGAATCCCTCCGCACCCGCCCTTGACTTGTAAAATTCCGCGAGTAACATTGATTGAACTTCATCAATTTGGTTTGTGTTTCTATTGCAAACAACGTTTGGAGAAACGACCTGAAACCTTGAACTTGACAAACGAAGTTTCACATATGAAACTAAAACGACATGCATTGAAGAAACGGATGAAAGCCAAGCACTTCGCTTGAAACATTCGGCTCACTTCATCAGATTCTTTTTTAAAAAAAACAATTTTGTCGAAACAAATAAAAGTGTTTTGGTTTGCAAGAAAGTTGTCAAACAACTTTCAAACGGTTTCAACTTTGTTGTCATAATTCATCATGAGTTTTCAACTCAAGTATTGCTTGTGATCCAGGGTGGAATTTACGTAACAAATAAGTCTGTGCAGTGCCTTGTCGCACTCTGCACTCCATTTTGTCACGCGAGATGCCAGGCCTTGAACGGCCCGCAGCAAGTCGAATCGTGCCATCCTGGCTGCAAATAGCACTTTCATAAGGACCCTTGCGGCTATGGGAGCCAATACACCTTTGGTTTCCTTCTCATCGGCGATGGGCCGTGCTATCCGTTCTTCGTGGAATGGTGTGAAAACTTGTTTCAAAGGCTTGGCATCCCTGCCAGCGAGTGATAAGTATCTATCGACACATGATTTCAGGAAAGGCTCCATGTCATATGTGAAAGTCGTCACAGGCTTTTGCATGCAGGGTTGGTTCTCGAAAAGTTGGTCCATATACGAAAAACCTTCCGCCCTAGCTTTCTTTTTGGCTCCGGACTTGTCCCTTTTGATGGTAGCCATTGCAGCTTTCGGATCTTTGCATGATGTGGGAAAGAAGTAAGTGGTGCCGACCCAAGATTCATTCAGGCTACCCCCTCTGTTCACGTTGGATCCAATTCCGATAGTGTCCCATTGTTCAACTTCATTTTCATTGTTGTTACATGGGATTGCATTCGTGAATCTGAATCGGGCTAAATGGCATGTCTTTACAACTTCCTCATCGGGCAAAAAGAGTTTCTTCCTTGGCTGCACATGGTGTCTCATGTAGACATCGTTGACGGTGTCGAGCTCCCAAAAATCCTGAGTCCTGTGGCACGCGGCGGCGGCAGGCGCGGCCCGGATCGGCCAGTGACTTGTCAAAGACATGAGCGTAAGGGTGATCCTCAACCTTGAGCTTTACATTGTATTGAGCTACATGGTCGCATCCAAGATATCTATTGACTTCTCCGGGAGTGTCCATGTCAATCTTTGATGCAATTAAGCTCCATCCCTTTGACATGTTTTCTTTGGGACCGGACATCTTAAAATCATCAACGTACACCACAAGCAACAACTTGAGCTCTGGATGGAAAAACACCGAAGGCCACCCTTCCGGGTCTAGCATGATAAAGCCCACTAGTTTCAACATGGCTTCACAGTACTGTTCCCAGAGTCCCCCCGAGTCGGGGTGACCGTAAAGAGCGATGCGAAGCAATACAACTGGTCTAATGAACTTACCATACCACTCTTTGGGCCATCGATCGGGTGGGAGTTCCACCCACGTCTCCACGCCCTTCCACAAGGCTTGAGTAAGCTTGTACTCCGTCATTTTGTTGGGTTATGAATCCCAGTTGAGCTCCGTAGGCATCCACTGCTTTGCCAGCTTCCATGGTGGCGGGTGAAGAACCTAATTCGGAGAACAGTGCAACATCGGCGCTTTCGTCCTTTACGTTGTTGCCTTGAAATACTGTTCTTCCTTTGAATTTCCGGAGTTTATCTCCCTCGGGTAATTCACTTCCCTTTTCAACGCAAATCTCAAAGACCTTTCCTACGTGGACCTTCTTCCCAGTCTTTTTGGCCTTGTCGGCAATGACCTTCCATTCGGCCACTGTCTCATATTGCCATGCCTTCTTCTTTACCAGTTTCTCCCACTCTACATCTAAGGCTTGCTGGGCTTTGGGATTGGCTCTAATTTCCTTTTTCCCGACTGGCCTAGCCACCAAAGTGTTAATGGCTTTCTCCCCTGATTGGATTCCGAGCCTAATACACTTAGTTCGATGCTTCTGAGGGTTCATCTGGCATACAGGCATTGCTGGGATGAATTCGTAGGATAAACATTCTTCCAATTCATTTGGTGATTCCTTGAGAGTTCCGATCATGGGTACAGCTTTCACTCGTTTGGCGCGTTTCTTTTCCTTTTCTTCCAGGGCTAACTTTCGTTGTTCATCTGCTATTGATGTCCTTCGTTCTCTTTGAGACATTGCTTGCCATACGAATGGAGGGATGTCCTTTGGTTTACTTGAATTCTTGTACTTTCTTGCTTTAAAACCACCTGCGTCATAGAATGAGGGGTCATTGGTCCTGATTCTTTCAAGCTCCCCCGTAATCGGATTGATTACCTCGACCTCTTCATCAGGTGCAGCTCCTCTGATGGGCTCGTCCACACGGTTCCTCAGGTCGATCGGTTCTTTTGAGAAGATTGAGACAATTACCTCATGAACCTCAATGTCCTTTTCGAGATCTTCGACCGGAGGATCGATCTTCAAATTCTCTTCGTGGACATGCCATGATTCATCATCTTTAATGCATGTTGTTCGAAACGGAAAGTCGGCTGCATCAAAGTCGGGAGATGGACCTATACATTGATTGTCGATGATCCGAACATTCACTTTGCAATTGGCATATTCGTACCATGCCTCTTTGTGGTCAACGTGCTTGAAAAACTCTAACCACCCCTGGTGATAAACAGCGGATGCACTGGACTGTTGGGCAGGTTGTCCAGCTTCAATGTCAGTGATTGTTCTTTTGGCTGGGCCTGGCTCCCGCACAGGCTGAGCGTCTTGCTCTTCCGGTGGCGGTAGTGCATCCTGGTCATCACACAGTTGGTTTGGTTTCAAGCTACCTTCTCGGATGGCATCGGCACGTTTGCGACAGGGAAACTCGATTCTCTCAGGAATAGAAATCTTTAACACCCTCAATACCGTAACGGATTGGTCAAAATCTGCATCATTGATTTGCTTTAGAGATGCTACTGCAAATTCCTTTCTCCAATGGAAGCCTGGATGGATAACATATCCTAGGAAGATACCGGGTTCAGAGGTCGGTTCGAACTTCATCTGCCTTTTGGGTTTCTTCCGAGGTCCAGTCCAATAGTCAACCTTACATCCAAACGGGGACAAGTGGTCCTTCGAAGTCTGTCCCAAATCTCAACTTCCATGGTGTGTCCTTTCCGGTTCCATCTGGTGCTGTGTCATGCATGATGCACCAATGTCTGGCGGCATAGGGCCAGTATCCATGGTGAAGTCCTGCTTGAAGCAAATTGGCACGTGTTCCTTCCAACGTTGACCGCACGGCTCGTTCGGCGATGGCATTGGATGTTGAAATGTAATCTTTACTGATTTGATGCCTGATCTTCATTACTCTCATAGCTGCTACAATCTCAGGGGCATTGTCACTGTAAAAGATTCCAATTTTCTCCAAGTCATCAACGAAATGTTTCATCGCCAGTGTGGTGTTGGATGTATCACGACGTGCAGCGGGGTAAACATATCGAAAGTCAGTGGCAACATCCTTAAATACCATTGCGACCCTGTCTCCGTCTACACCAGTTTCGGGGTCTGATTTGGCAATTAGGTAGTCACCCGTGACATGGTCCCCAAACTTCTTTGCGTCAACCATGGATGATCCTCCCTTAGAGTATCCAGGTGGCTTGTACATCTTGGCCTTCGTACAGACATCACAGTAGGGATTCTTAGGAATGTGGGTAAGCATGTGTCGTTTGCTCTTAGCTTCAGCCTTGAGTGCGGCCTTACCCCTTTCCCTACGTCTTTCCATTTCCGGGTCACGACGGACGTCATCCCTTGATTCATCAACTTCATCAGGCTGGACCTCCCGGTCAGCGGGTGCAATGCCTTCTTCATCGGAGGGCGCATCGGCACCGGGGCCGCCTGAGATGTCAGGTACAAGGTCGTCATCAAGCTTTGATGAATTACCACCTACAATGGCGGGTTCGTCATCTTCATATTCTTCGTCGTAAAGGTCCAGCATGAAGCCTGACTCGGGCCCAGAAGAACTAGCCATCACTTTCACTCTTTTCATGGGAGAACCATTCTCACCACTTTCGTTGCGACCCGGCTTTGTCGGTGTTTGCTTCAAAGTGTCAGGGTGAATGTCATGCCGTGAAGGCTGCTCTTTGTGATCTCGGGGATCCTGGCTGGGGGGATCCCTGGTTTCTGCATTGAGCTTTGTTGCTTCCCACACCCGCTGAATTGGCCCATGGTGTTTTTGTGGCGTGTCTTGTTTTTTGTTTATTGTATGGGCCAGCGTCATCATGGCACACAAGATGTCATTTTGCATGCACCGAGATGATACTAAGCTATCACCTCTTGCTTTAATCGATCTTTTTCACCCATAAACTGGAACTTGTCACGTCACTGCTCTGTGGTGTGTGTTGTTTTTTGGTTTGTTTGCTTTTGTTTTTGTGTGTTTGTGTTCTGTTTGTGTTTGGTGCTGTTTTTGGTTTTTGTTTCTTTGTTTCTTGGTGTTTTGCTTGGTTTTCTTGATGAACGTGACAGTGCATAGGACTATGTATCGGTCCTCCACCAGTTTACTTTTGCGGCCACTACAGCAACGGCCTTTGCGTGACTTAATTAATCAATTAATCCCAATTGCAACATGCTCTGAAATATGTTGAACGACCTGGCGGAAGCCATGAAGGCGTTGGACGGAAAAAAAATTCATGGGAGAACCATTGTTGTTGGATTTTGCCACTGTGGACACATTTGATTGGTTTGATTTGGAACATAGATATGGGACATAGTCTCTGACTTCAAGTTCTATGACTTTCCCATCAGGTGATACTAATTTCGGCTTCTCATTCTTGGAGCCCCTCCACACGAAGTCAAACCCATCCTCAACGCACCTGAGACCAACTGATAAAACAGGAGGTGAACTTTGCACCAGGTACGGTGACACTGTAGCATTCAGTTCTGGGACTTTCACCTTGCCCTGCTTCATAGATGAACTTTCCCCATTTGCAGTGATGAGACGGATTGGATTATCAGAAAAGTAACCATAATGGTCGGGTACATGATGATCAGTGAGTAGATCTTGTGCACTACCGGTATCAACAATCCAATCTGTGAAAAACGTAAACCCAAGTAAACCTCTCGTGTACCCAAATCGACGCTTTCATGAAAAACACTACGCCAGACGCAAACACCTACTGTGGTTGCGGCTCCGCAATTACTTACTTCTCTGCAATGTCAGATAAAGGAACTTGTTCCACCCCGACTCCTAAGTGCACGTCAGACTCCTTCTTTTCTCTCCAGACGCCACACACAACGGAACAGGTCAACAAGAACCAGGGCAGGCACACGGCCACAGCCCACAAACAAAGAAAGGAAGCAAGATGTTCCAGTGTGGCTACTGTTTCAAGTGCCCTAGGTGACCCTAGGTGACACTGCAGTTCAGTTCTCTTCGGAACACTTGACACCACTCCCTTGAGCCGATGTCTCAACTGGAAAACTCGATTCCAGGTTTCCAACACATAACCTTCCTTCAAAGGTTGTTGAAACAATTCCAAACTGCTATGATATACAAATCACCTAGTCACAAAAAACGTCAGAAACATTTCCAAAAGTTCTCAAGTCAAACTGGTTCTCGTCCAAACGCAAGTAACCAGCTAGCCGGTGTTACTAGTCTCTACCAAACGTCTAGACTAGTTACACGGCTATTCAAGAACGAAATGATTCATTCAAATTCCTTTACAAAATCCTCTTGCAATACAGAACAACATGGAACCTCCTGTTCCATCTCCAAAACAGTTCTTCACACAGAGATGTCTTCTCATAGCTCCAAACTACCGTGGAGAACAGAATGTTCTGCTCGACTTCTCAGCTAATATCCAGTCATCAGCAGTCATAGCGCTAAAGTAGTTCGCTCACCACAATAACCAAACGTCAGCAATAAGTCATAACGACAAAGGTCACAAAGCAGACTTCCAGATCAAATACCTAGAGGTTGACTACTATACGTAGGCATTGTCTTCTCAATGCCGGAGTATCAGACTTCCAGATCAAATACCTAGATGTCGAATACTATACGTAGGCATTGTCCTCACAATGCCGAAGTATCTCACATACTCGCAAGAGGTAGTCAAAGGACTTCACCAACATCTCAGATGTTTGAAGCAACGTCAAGAATCGAAACGGATATTCCAATACCATCTCTGTCAGATCCACACTCACACAAGGAGTCAAGGAATCTCTGAGATCGATGAAACCGCATCATCCCGACTCATCTGTCTAGCGAATGCTTCTGGAAGCATTCGTCCACTGTCATAAAGCAAAATAACGCTTCAAACTGTATTCAAAGGAGAATCAAGCTCCAAGTAGATTCACTTAGACTCACTGGTCGATATCTCAGATCAGCTCATGCAGCTTCTCATACCACAAAGCAATATTGAAACTACTTATGTCTGATGCAGACACCTTCCCATAGTCCAGTTTCACCACTGAAGGCTCAATGAAAGTCAGGTCGCACCAATGCCAAGTTGCACCCACAAGGGTTCAAACTTCCACACTCCCTTTCGACATGACATTCATTTCTCTCTCTATACCCACTCAAATTCATATCCAGTATGAACTTCGCCATATTGTCAAAGTCAAATGTGTGGAATACATCGTATTTGCCAAGAGGCTTCGATATTCCAATCACCTGACCGAAAAATGAAGTCTAAACTCCTCTGAAACACTCGAAGTTTCCAAAAAAATGTAACTGTCTTTGAGAAATCACCTGATTCTCAAAGAAATATACGGTTGTTCCTCCAACCCTTCGCTCATCAAAATAAACAGTCCATCCATATCCACGACCATCGTCAGCGCTGATGTCAGCAATACTCCATAGATGTCTCCATGGGCACAGCTCCCATCCATCCTTAACCAGTCAACATCACCAAGCTCAGTATCCATCGACTGATCAAAGAGACCATGGCGTCAATTCACGATCAACTACAGTGCTGTTTGTGGTTCCCTAGAACAGACGGAAACAAAACAAAACACCAACAACACACACACGAGATCCAAGACGAAGACAGACGAAGCACTGTCGGAGTCAACACAAAAACAAAGGCCGACTGTTTCAGCTAATCCACGTCTTCCTTTGGAAGATAGGCGTGTCAGACAAGCGAAACTGTCATCAGTCCAGAATACTCAGATAAAATCCACATTCGTGGTGTCACTAGTCTTGAACGTGAATACATTGATGCACCAGGCAAACTCAGCTTCAAACAAGCTATATACTAGATGTGCTGAGCTTCGGACACGCTAGATACCAAGCGCTTTAAGTTTCGGGCACGCAGGGTACTAGATGCGCTAAGCTCAGGGCAAATCTCCAAGGCTGGACCTTGTCCCCCTTTTGAGATAAAGTCCATCAACCTTCAAAAATGAATTCTGGCCATCATAAAAGCTGATCTATTACATAGTCAAACAAAGAAAACAAATACCAAAACACTCTACAAGCATACTACTTACAAACACATGAACCGCGTCAGGGAAATCCATTCCACTGACATCAATAAAGATATATATTCACACATCAAGAATACAGTTCCAACAAGATTGACATGTACCTCAAGCCAGGGATGTCCAATCCACTGCCATCAACGGACAAGATAGCGACTAAACGTTCAGATCAAACACAAGATCTTACAGGTGTTTCCATCAGACATTTAGCCTGGATCCTTACTGATTCTTCTTTCATTCAAGAATCGGATCTGGCCATGTCATCATCTGGAAAAAATGGCGGCAGACAAAAAACACAGAATTAAAGACAAGCCACCATCGACATCGAAACAACCACGATGCACAAGTTCACACACATGTCCATGGACAGCACAGACATGAAACCTTTCCTACCAAGAGCTGATCCTTCCAGGATACAACTCACATACATGTTCATGTGCAATACATGCATGAGACCTTTCCTACCAAGAGCTGATCCTTCCAGGATCCAACTCAACTCCACAATGCAAGCTTCTCGCCCCCTTTCAAGATCTGCTTCCCTTCTCTCCCTTTTGCAGCGCAAAAGGATCCAGAGTGATCATAGCGAACACGTGCAAACTAGAGTGAACCTCGAGCTGGCCAGCGGTTGACAAACCAATTACCAACTATTCTCTCTACTGCACAAACTGCCAGGAATTAACAAGATATACAGACCCTGGACTCCATCCAAAGAACAGGAAACGGATCCCTTTCACAGCACTCAATAGAGGACCTCTGAGAATGCTCCAGCCATTCTTGTCCTTCTAATAGATACGGCGGTACTGCTGCTTGCCGTCTCTCAGCATGCCGAGTCCATTCGGGGCCCACAGGGCCGTAATGGCTGAAAACTGGTCGCCACGATAAGGAGTGGGTGAAAGCGTTCGTAAAACGCCACTGCCTGGGTCCCTCGTGACTATCCCAGTTCTCTGACTGGGAGTTGAAATACCCATCGGGCCAGTGGGACGCTGTTCACCTGGACGTTCTGGGCAATAAGCCATGAACAAAGAATCCGGTAACGTTGGCGGCGGGGGCAGCCCCGCACCTACTCCCGCAGGCATTGGATGTCCACTGGCAGGTGCTGCAGGCATTGGGTGTCCACTGACAGGTCCCGCAGGCATTGGGTGTCCACTGACAGGTCCCGCATGCATTGGGTATCCACTGGCAGGTGCCGCAGGCAATGGATGTCCACTAGCCGGCATCGGAGGTCCACTGGCAGGCGCGGCAGACATTCTCATAGATGGTGGAGTGCCTCCAGGTAACCCCGCCCCGGACACGGCAGCTGTCCCTGTCGGCCCAACCATGCCAGGAGGATTGACAGGTGGGTTCGGTGGAAAGAATCCACCCATCTCCACCCTCTCAGGCGTCTCAGGTGTGTCCATATGGATCCCTTCCGGTGTCCCCATCACACAGACAAGCTCCTTGAGGTGTCGGCTGACTTCCTCAAAACCGCCCTGAAGACACTGTTCAAGCCTTTCACCCTGAGTCTTGATCTCTTCCCGAACAGCTTTGACATTGTTCTCGATCGTCTCATTCCCCGACATGGCCCACTTCCCAACATGGGAGAATTTGTCGAATGCTTTCAACAATTTCACAATCTCGGCACTCTGGTGTGACACCGCTCCCGTCACGGCAGTAGTACCATATGACTGGGCCTTCAATTGCTCTCGCAGCTCGCTGAATCCTTTCGAGAGCTCTTTGCGGGCGTCACTAACATTGTCCACAGCCAGACCCAAGTCCTCTGTCAAGGTGGTGAGCTTGGAAGCGCAGTCACCGATGTTCTTTGCCAGAGCATTACTTACCATCAAGACTGATTTCTCAGCTTCTTCCGGCAATGCCTCCACTGGTGGTATCTCTGCTCCTGGAGCAACATCCTCATTCAAACCTGGGCTTCCATGGGCTTCGGTCGCGGTACGGCCACGCGACCGTGACCGCCCACGGTGCTCATCACCTTCTTCCCCATGAGCTCCATTGCCATGGGCACGGGCATCTCCATCGGCCGACATTCCTAGCAATACCCGTTCGAGACGATTGCGCAGAGCTGACACTACCCTGTTCGACAGGCCAGGCTGATGATAGAGCCGCATTCCCTGCACTCTTCAGGTCTCCACCAAGACATCAAATCAATCCAACAACCAACATGAGATGCATGCTTAACAATACACAACAACTAACAAGACTGTTTCCCAAAATTCCAGATGCTACCAACATACCGGAATTTTGCGAACCAGTAGCACATGTCCCAACATGCAACCAAAGTCTGGATTCATTTCCAACACAGCAAAACAGGGAAAACTGACTGTCCTTCTCTACAAAACGCCAGAACAGTCACCATCCCTAAAACAAGTCAAAACGAGTTCTCGTGAGTTCACTGTGCACTCCCTGCTGTATGCCGCACAAACTCAAAATCAAATCGATTGACAGGCATGCAAGTGTTCTGGAAATGAACCTGTCTCCGTGGTTTTGCAAGAACCCTTCAACAAGTCATCTTCGCAAAAACTGCACTCGCCAACTGATAAACTGACAAATAAGAACCTAACTGCAAAACAAGGAGCATTGCACAAAACACTCAAAATTGTTTGTGTTTCATTTGTTTGTTTCGTTTCGTTTGTTTCGTTTAAGTTGACAATTCCACATGATTGCATCTTCTCATCTTGCAACATGATCGCATCGACTACAAAAGCACTCTTTCATCGGCCACAGGCATCCAAACAAAAGGAGAACCTTCACCAACTTGCCACAGCTGGCACGGCTCAGGCAAAACCTAAAGTACACTAATCTACAGCTGGCTCATTCCTCAGTTCCTAGCAGGACGCTCATGAACCGGCTCATCAGCAATCCTGGGGTCGATGATCTGATAGAGCAATCTTCCCTGCTCATCACGTTCTTCTGGAGTAAGAAATCCATACCAACGAAACTCACCAGGTCGAACCTTCTCCATTATCTCTGCTTCCATCTTTCGAAAATACCACAGAGCAGTAATTTCGACCTGGAGGAAGCTGTACTCGAAGTAGCTGTAAGTGTGACACCCTCGAACATCTGTGACACGCCCAAGGGGCGCACGGGTCGCACTCAAATCTATCCTGGAGGTATAGATGTCTGGGTAGATTCTATGCTTCATCCGCAGCTCCTCCATCTGTGGTGGGGCGAGAGCTATCCACAGACGAATGCTATCCTCCATTGAGCTCAAACCGAGATCACTCCTCAAACTCAGC
>CAMXCT020002661.1:0-90934 GCA_947184155.2 Cladocopium goreaui
GAAAATTAGCTACAAACAAGTTGGTATACCGTGATCCCTCAATGAAAGCAACAAACCCGTGCAGTCAGTGGTAAGGGTCCTTCAAGTCCACCGGCATCCGACGCTTGTGTAAGAGCAAATGCTCCCCCTTGCAGTATGGATGTTCAACAGCCGAAGCATGCAGAGCCTCCAAAGGGATATTCGGCCATCTTCGACTGTATCTTTCAACTCCAAGAATTCGACACAAGCGTTCCTGTTGACCACACGGAATCACATCCACCGCACCGTTCTCCAACTCGGTGCTGCCAGCCGGATCTTGGAATAAGATTAACATCTTCAGCTGCTCCCGCCAAAACCTGCGAGCACACACCACGCATGCAGTTTCAAAGCGACCTCCTTGCTCGGGCTGTCGAAGCCTTTCATCAGCATTCTCCATGAGGCGACGTTGCGAAGCAAAGCTGGTGACCTGAAGCATCACTTCATGAAAACATCATCAGCAAATCTCAGTACCATGATATCTCACATCAAAC
This sequence comes from Cladocopium goreaui, assembly GCA_947184155.2. NCBI lineage: Eukaryota > Dinophyceae > Suessiales > Symbiodiniaceae > Cladocopium > Cladocopium goreaui. Next base: position 510 of record CAMXCT020002661.1, read on the forward strand.
ATGTTACACTACCCTACTCCGATCGTGTTAACAGAAATACAAAACGCAAAAAGCTCAGTACCACGACGCCGTGAATTAAAACTATTATCTCCCTTTATGATACAAATTCCACACAAATAGCTACAAAAAGCTCAGTACCCCGATCCCACAAAAGGTCAGCGCAGACAAGAAACTGTGGGGCCCAAGTGTGTCAATAGTCCAATGACCTTCTTACGATACTCGATGAGCACACGGCTGGCATCGGCACCTCCACTGTGTTTCTCCACTAAATGTTCCAAAAACTCTTTCTGTGCGCCAGTTCCAAAATTGCACAGTCTGCACTGGTAACGCTCCAGCGGATTCTGAACATCATCATCATCATAAGACCATAACACAAGGCGAGACAGCGCTTCACCAATAGCAGTGATAGCTGGACTGCAGTCCAACATCTGCGCAACTTCACGCAGCTTGATCTCAAACTTCATATTCACATTTTCCAACACAGCAAATGCTTTCTTGGCAACTTGCAAATTCTCAGGCAGGGCCTCCATAGCAATGCCCGCAGCAACCTCCATCTCCACATCTGCCTCCTCAGCAACTTCCACACATGAAGAGCCAGTGCTGTCAGGAACAACTGCATTACCATCCCCTTCCACATCCACCTCCGGAACACATTCCACAACAGAAGTGCCAGCGCCGAAAAGGATGGCACTCAATGGCACAAAAGCGGCCTTGCAAAGAGTTCCTTCAGTCCACCCAGGAATCGACTGCATCAAGTTGCGTTCCGTGTCGGATCTCCATTTGATACCATTCTCTGCATCATCCGAAGCTTCCAAACAATCCAACTTCAACTCCTTGATGTTGTCCACATCGCCAGGGAATGCAGCATTCATGGAACGACAGCGCACCTTCTTCTCCTTCTCCAAATACTCCGACATCCGCTTAAACAGCACACCGTCTTCATCTGAAGTCGGCAACCGCAAGCACTGCTGCACTGCCTGCCATTGTCGTATATCCAGTTCCAATTGAACGACAACCGGAGACACGCCGCTCCTGTACACACGATGTCATAATCAGTATGCAATTCCTCGAGATCTCGCGGACAGCCCCTACAGAAACCTCGAGAAGATATCTCTGATGATCTCGAGATATATTGGCTACCATGATCACGCGCATGATGTATGAATAACATACGTTATCTCATTCATCGCTTGAAGAAAAAAAAGCTCGGTACCATTATGCTTTACATGAGCATTTCTGGAGATCTCACGGACAGCCCCTACAGAGACCTCAAGAGATGCAACAAATGTTGAAGATATTTGTTTGTCGATCCTTGGTATTTCACAAACATGATGCCATCTATGACATATGTCATGTCATTTTATTATGGACATTTCCCCATAAATGGGACAAAACAACTCGGTACCATGATGCCGTGTATAACACATGATAATACATTTTAGCATGCAAATACCCACATAAATTGCCAAAAAAAACTCGGTACCATGATGTTGTTATTCGCAAAGGTGACAAAGGTAAGAAAAGTACACAAAACACACAACAACGACACGCACTCGTCCTGGAATCACGGAGTTCTCCGACCGTCACTGGATCGTGACGTGAGCGCATACCTTGCAATGCAGGCGTCTGGCGAGGATGAAGTAACTGCGTCGGCAAAAGCCAAGCAAACTGTAAACACTTCTTGTTCCCATAGCGAGCAGATGGAAAACATTCGGACCAATAGCACACCTCCACGTCCTGGTCAAATCTTTCCCAACCATATCTCCGCATCAGGCATCGCAGGTACGTCGCGTCTGCAGCATCCAACTTACCTCGACGCCGGCGCACCTCGCCCTCATCATCCACCACCAACGCTTTCGTGCCCCACAGGATGCCAAGGACCACCTGCAAGCAACGCAAAGACCAAACCACCGCGAACCGGCAAGACACGAAAAAAAAAACTAACGCAGGCCATACAATAGTTTCGACAACCACTCACCTCCACCACATTGTCACGATCCTCATAACCACCAGAACTGTCCCATTCACAAGCAGCTGTAAGTGTGTGGACATCCCACAAACGGCTCGCCACTTCCAACATGTCCGCGTCGATGGTGAACCCAACCAAACGACACCATTGAAGTCGTCTTTCTTCCGATACACTCAGCAAAACACAGGACAACAATGCCACGACCTGATGCCGCAGCAAATGCTCCATGCCAAAGGAGGCGAAGTAACCTGGTAAATCCAATAAATCAACAGAATCCGTGACAGCTTTGCTGGGCCACGATTGCTGCACTTCATCGAAAGTAGCAAGAAGCGGCAACGTCGCATCCACCACACGAGCATCCAAAGAAGCAAGCGAAAGATGCAATCCCTCCCCCTGACCCATGGTCTTGTCGGCCAAAACCGCCAAAATACGCATGCGATCTTTTTGTTCTGGAACAGCATCTCGAAGCAATGTAGTATCAGGCGCCGAAGGACTTTCCAAACATCGTTTCAACCAGCCCCACAAGACACTTGCACCAGATGCAAGGGTATCATCGTGACCCGGCTCCTGCTTAAAAAAAAATCAAAAAAAAACAACCGCACTCGACGTTTTTGCAATGCCGACAGTCTACAATTGCCGGCATAATCACTATTCAATTCTCAAGATCTCACAAACAGCTCCTATAGAAACTTCAAGATGCTGTTTTTTTTATTGCACCCAACCTCCGTGGAAGTCGCCAAGACTTTCATCAACGATCTGCGCAGCTCTGCTGCAGGCAACCAATTCCGGTTGGAATGTGTCTGCACACCACCCGCAGTGGCCAGGGCTCGAAGCTCCTCTGCAGGTATTTTGTACAAAGCACGATGGAGCCACTCCTCACCCTCTGAAACAGCCGCAAGGTGAAGTTCTTCCAATTTGGCAGCCGATGCTTCGTCCACCTACAGCATGGAACACACCGCCACCACAAAACAACCATCATCCTACAATTTTTTCCCGCTGCTCATGCATATCAATGAAATAATAACACATAGATCCACTACATCACAAACGAACATTGGCATGATCACTATGCAATTCTCGAGATCTCACGGACGGCCCCTACAGAGACCTCAAGAGATGCAACAAATGTTGAAGATATTTGTTTGTCGATCCTTGGCATGTCACAACCATGATGCCATGTCTGACAAACATGCAAAATTCGGTCACAACAACAACTCATGTCACAACACATTTTTTGGTTGAACCCAACCTCCGTGGAGGGTTCCAAGACTTTCATCAACGAGTTGCGCAGCTCTGCTACAGGCAGCCAAGCGTTGCCCGATCGTGTCTCCACACCAGCCGCAGTAGCCAGGACTCGAAGCTCCTCTTTTCGCATTTCGTCCAAAGAACGACTGAGCCACTCCCTGCCCTGTGAAACAGCGCCAAGGCGAAGTTCTTCCAATTTGGCAGCCGATGCCTCTTCCACCTGCGGCATCCGACACACTGCCACCACAAAACCACCATCATCCTACAATTTTTTCCCGCTGCTCATGCATATCAATGAAATAATACCACATAGATCCACTACATCACAAACGAACGTTGGCATGTGCAATTCTCAAGATCTCACGGACAGCCCCTACAGAGACCTCAAGAGATGCAACAAATGTTGAAGATATTTGTTTGTCGATCCTTGGCATGTCACAAACATGATGCCATGTCTGACAAACATGCAAATTCGGTCACAAAAACAACTCATGTCACAACACATTTTTTGGTTGAACCCAACCTCCGTGGAGGGTTCCAAGACTTTCATCAACGAGTTGCGCAGCTCTGCTACAGGCAGCCAAGCGTTGCCCGATCGTGTCTCCACACCACCCGCAGCAGCCAGGACTCGAAGCTCGTCTCTTCCTATCCCGTACAAAGCACGACTGAGCCACTCCTTGCCCTGTGAAACAGCGCCAAGGCGAAGTTCTTCCAATTTGGCAGCCGATGCCTCTTCCACCTGCGGCATCCGACACACTGCCACCACAAAACCACCATCATCCTACAATTTTTTCCCGCTGCTCATGCATATCAATGAAATAATAACACATAGATCCACTACATCACAAACGAACGTTGGCATGTGCAATTCTCAAGATCTCACGGACAGCCCCTACAGAGACCTCAAGAGATACAACAAATGTTGAAGATATTTGTTTGTCGATCCTTGGCATGTCACAAACATGATGCCATGTCTGACAAACATGCAAATTCGGTCACAAAAACAACTCATGTCACAACACATTTTTTGGTTGAACCCAACCTCCGTGGAGGGTTCCAAGACTTTCATCAACGAGTTGCGCAGCTCTGCTACAGGCAGCCAAGCGTTGCCCGGTCGTGTCTCCACACCAGCCGCAGTAGCCAGGACTCGAAGCTCGTCTCTTCCTATTCCGTACAAAGCACGACTGAGCCACTCCTTGCCCTGTGAAACAGCGCCAAGGCGAAGTTCTTCCAATTTGGCAGCCGATGCCTCTTCCACCTGCGGCATCCGACACACTGCCACCACAAAACCACCATCATCCTACAATTTTTTCCCGCTGCTCATGCATATCAATGAAATAATAACACATAGATCCACTACATCACAAACGAACATGGGCATGATCACTATGCAATTCTCGAGATCTCACGGACAGCCCCTACAGAGACCTCAAGAGATGCAATAAATGTTGAAGATATTTGTTTGTCGATCCCTGGTATTTCACAAACATGATGCCATGTCTGACAAACATGCAAATCCAGTCACAAAAACAACTCATGTCAAAACACATTTTTGGTTGAACCCAACCTCCGTGGCGGGTTCCAAGACTTTCGTCAGCGTGTTGCGCAGCTCTGCTACAGGCAGCCAAGCGTTGCCCGATCGTGTCTCCACACCACCCGCAGTAGCCAGGACTCGAAGCTCGTCTCTTCCTATTCCGTACAAAGCACGACTGAGCCACTCCTTGCCCTGTGAAACAACGCCAAGGCGAAGTTCTTCCAATTTGGCAGCCGATGCCTCGTCCACCTACAGCATCCGAAACACTGCCACCACAAAACGACCATCATCCTACAACATCGCACCATGTGACAAACATTCAAATTCGGTCACAAAAACAACTCATGTCACAACACATTTTTTGGTTGAACCCAACCTCCGTGGAAGGTTCCAAGACTTTCATCAACGAGTTGCGCAGTTCTGCTACAGGCAGCCAAGCCTTGCCGGATCGTGTCTCCACACCACCCGCAGCAGCCAGGACTCGAAGCTCCTCTTTTCGCATTTCGTACAAAGCACGACTGAGCCACTCCTTGCCCTGTGAAACAGCTCCAAGGCGAAGTTCTTCCAATTTGGCAGCCGATGCCTCGTCCACCTACAGCATCCGACACACTGCCACCACAAAACAAAAATCATCCCACAACATTCCACCATGTGACAAACATGCAGCTTTCGTCACAATCCTAGTCTGCCCCACCGGACCTGCGTTGGAGGTGCCAAGACATCCAGCAATCGAGCGCGCAGCTCTTCAACCGCAAACCACTTCTTGTCCGGTCCACGGCCAACATTCCGAGCCCGTGCCATTCTGCGAAGCTCCATTACGGAAATTTGGGCCAGGGCATCCTGGAGCCATTCGCGACCCCTGGTCACAGCACTGCTATGCAGCTCCTGCAACCGAAGTTCCACGGCATCGGACGACGCGGATGACGCGGTCGCATGCTCCATTCGCACAGACATTCCCTTCAGCAAATGAAACAGCGACCACAGAACGTCCACAAACGTCACCGGCGCGTGACTTCAAACAAACATTTTGCATTGAAAAATTCCGAGACATGCATATTTGTTCTCTTGCTTTCAAAACAATGCCATGACATGTTTGATTTCAACACAAAATTGAACGGTACAAAATTGAACGGTATAATGATTCCCGTATCATTTTTTGTCCACTGCTCATGCATTTCAAGGTTTTTTTTGCTGTACATCACATAGATCCACTGCATCGTAAACAAACACTGACATTGTCACAATGCAATTCTCGAGATCTCACAGACAGCCCCTACAGAAACCTCGAGAAGTGCAAGAAATGTTACAGATACCTGTTAGCCAATCGTCACTTGTTTCTCGAACATTCAGCGTACATATAAGAATATGGATGTTCACTCCGTGCTCAATGCATCTTGTCTCTACGTACACCTCTGAGCCCAGGAAAGAGATAAAGAGGTAAACTATGCTTGTCGCTGCAAAGTTGGACAATCCACTGCAAAGCAGTTGTTCTCTGACTTCCAAACTGAGAACACCACTCATGAGTTTGACATGGCAAAGAACCACTGTCGCAGAGACCTGCAAACTGAAGGCTGAACGCGTCAACGGTGAAGCTTACAATGAACACATCAAATCAACACACTTCAAAAAAATTGTGTACCGTGAATCGCCGACTACAACCACATGTTATACATTTGAATATGCAGTGAGAAAGATGCAGTGAGCTACGCACTCGCACAATCCAATGCCAAGAAATCGTTCTCCGACTTCGACGCTCAGGGCACAATTGCTAAGTTTGACACTGGGCATGGGCACCATTGTCGCAGAGACCTGCAAACTGAACAGTGAAGCTTGCAATGAACACATCAAATCAACACACTTCAAAAAAAAAAAGCAAATGGGTCCCGTGAATCGCCGACTAAAACCACATGATATTCATTTGAATAGATGTATCGGAACTCATCCTCCGACATGTCTCCAAGATGAGATCGCTTGCACCCCACAACTTCCAACACCCATGCCACTTCCTCATCCTCCGGCGGTCTCCACGCGGCCATTGCCGAGCGGCCCAGACAAAATTGAACGGTGCAGTGATTCCCGAATTATCTTTTTTGTCCACTGCTCATAATTTGAATGAAAACAACACATATATGTTTTTCGTGCTATACATCACATAGATCCACTGCATCGTAAACAAACACTGCAATTTTCGAGATCTCATGGACTGACCCTACAGAAACCTCGAGAAGTGCAAGAAATGTTACAGATACCCGTTTGCCAATCCTCACTTGTTTCACGAACATTCAGCGTACATATAAGAATATGGATGTTCACTCTGTGCACAATGCATCTTGTCTCTACGTCCACGTCTGAGCCCAGGAAAGAGGTACTTGGTAACCTCTACAACTCCTTTACACAGAAACACTTTTACACACAGACGCAACGCTTTTACACACAGACGCAGCTTTTTACCACATACGCTTTTTTACACACCTGACCCTTTTACACACAGACGCTTTTACACAGAGACGGTTTTACACACAGACGCTTCTACACGCAGATACGTTTTACACACGCACACACGCTTTCACACACAAACGCTTTTACACACAGACGCGTTGACACACAAACGCTTTTACACAGGACGCTTTTACACGCAGATGCTTTTTACACACGCACACACGCTTTCAAACACAAACGCTTTTAGACACAGACGCTTTTACACACAGACACTTGTACAGAAACGAAAGCGTCCATCGCAATTTTTCCTCAGTTTTTGACGTCCAACGTCCATTTCGTGCGAAAGGGTTACGATTGACCAAGTAAAATCGCAATTTTTCCTCAGTTTTTGACGTCCAACCTCCATTTCGTGCGAAAGGGTTACGATTGACCAAGTAAAATCGCAATTTTTCCTCAGTTTTTGACGTCCAACCTCCATTTCGTGTGTAAGGGTTGCGATTGACACCTCAAAGTCGCAATTTTTCCTCAGTTTTTGACGTCCAACGTCCATTTCGTGCGAAAGGGTTGCCGGGGACACCTCAAAGTCGCAATTTTTCCTCAGTTTTTGACGTCCAACGTCCATTTCGTGCGAAAGGGTTGCGCGGGACACCTCAAAGTCGCAATTTTTCCTCAGTTTTTGACGTCCAACGTCCATTTCGTGCGAAAGGGTTGCGCGCGACGCTTCAAAGTCGCAATTTTTCCTCAGTTTTTAACGTCCAACGTCCATTTCGTGTGAAAGGGTTGCGATGGACAAAGTAAAATCGCAATTTTACCTCAGTTTTTGGCGTCCAACGTCCATTTCGTGCGAAAGGGTTGCGCGGGACACTTCAAAGTTGCAATTTTTCCTCAGTTTTTAACGTCCAACGTCCATTTCGTGCGAAAGGGTTGCCGGCGACGCTTCAAAATCGCAATTTTACCTAGGTTTTGGACGTCCAACGTCCATTTCGTGCGAAAGGGTTGCGTTTCGTGGCGCTCCGGCGGCACCGCCCCCGCCTTAAGAGAGAATAGAAAAAGAGCGAGAGGAGATCTGCAGATGTGAAGGTGTGAAGATGTAGATCTGCAGATGTGAGGGTGTGAAGATCTAGATCTGCAGATGTGAGGGTGTGAAGATCTAGATCTGCAGGTGTCAAGGTGTGAAGATCTAGATCTGCAGATGTGAGGGTGTGAAGATGTAGATCTGCAGGTGTGAGGGTGTGAAGATGTAGATCTTCAGGTGTGAAGGTGTGAAGATCTAGATCTGCAGATGTGAAGGTGTGAAGATCTAGATCTGCAGGTGTGAGGGTGTGAAGATCTAGATCTGCAGGTGTGAAGGTGTGAAGATGTAGATCTGCAGATGTGAGGTGTGAAGATCTGCAGATGTGAGGGGGTGAAGATCTGCAGATGTGAGGGTGTGAAGATCTAGATCTGCAGGTGTGAAGGTGTGAAGATCTAGATCTGCAGATGTGAAGGTGTGAAGATCTAGATCTGCTGGTGTGAGGGTGTGAAGATCTAGATCTGCAGGTGTGAGGGGTGAAGATCTAGATCTGCAGATGTGAGGGTGGTGAAGATCTAGATCTGTCGAGATGTGAGGGGTGTGAAGATCTAGATTCTGCAGATGTGAGGGTGTGAAGATCTAGATCTGCAGATATGAGGGTGTGAAGATCTAGATCTGCAGGTGTGAAGGTGTGAAGATCTAGATCGGCAGATGTGAGGGTGTGAAGATGTAGATCTGCAGATGTGAGGGTGTGAAGATCTAGATCTGCAGATGTGAAGGTGTGAAGATCTAGATCGGCAGATGTGAGGGTGTGAAGATGTAGATCTGCAGATGTGAGGTTGTGAAGATCTAGATCTGCAGATGTGAAGGTGTGAAGATCTAGATCGGCAGATGTGAGGGTGTGAAGATGTAGATCTGCAGATGTGAGGGTGTGAAGATCTAGATCTGCAGATGTGACGGTGTGAAGATCTAGATCTGCAGGTGTGAAGGTGTGAAGATCTAGATCTGCAGGTGTGAAGGTGTGAAGATCTAGATCTGCAGGTGTGAAGGTGTGAAGATCTAGATCTGCAGGTGTGAAGGTGTGAAGATGTAGATCTGCAGATGTCAGGGGGTGTGAAGATGTAGATCAGCAGATGTGAAGGTGTGAAGATGTAGTATAACGGCTGCTTTTTTACGAAGAACCCTTCGCAGGCGCTCTCGGGAATAATAAAAACTAGGGTCCATCTTTAATTTCGGAAAATTTCAGGTTGGCCAATTTGACTTTTAATTGATCCCCTTTTGGGGACAATTTAAAAATAAAGGGTCCGCTTCGAAGTCCAAATTTTGGCAATATTTTAATTGCGTTATAAAAGGAAATTTAATTGATTTTCAAATCGGGAAAAAAAAAACTTTTTAATTGAGGGTTGAAATCTATTAGTTGGGCACGCTTCGAAATCCAATTTTTGGCAATATATATATATATATATATTAATATATTAATATATATATATTAATATATATATATATTAGTATATATATATATTAGTATATATATATATATTAGTATATATATATATATATTAGTATATATATATATATATTAGTAAATATATATATAATATCATTATTTAATTAATTGCATGACTTGGACTTTGGTTCCCTAATAATAGATACCCCCCTGATAATAAAAACTACCTGAGGTGTTTATTATTTGGGAGGGTGGGTTTAGTATTAGGGGGAAGGGATTATGCCTATGCGAGTCCTCGTCAACAAAAGCTGTCCGATCATGTCTGGGTACTGTCGGGGGTTCCCCTCCCAGGACTGATCAAGAAAAATGCGGAAAGCATGCGGAAAGCCAATGCCCATCATCATCATCATCATCATCATCATCCTCCGCCTCCTCCTCCTCCTCGTCGCAGCCGTCGTCGTCAGCAGCAGCAGCATCATCATCATCGTCATAATCATCATCATCATCAGCAGCAGCAGCAGCGGCATCATCATCATCATCATCAGAGGAGGAGGACTGAAAGCAAAGGTTCAAACATGTTGGAAACACCAACTACCCAGGGTACTGTACCCACGTTGATGCGATTCCTTCCAGGGCAGTGTCATTGTCATGGCACGCGGCGGCCCACCGTTGGCTGTTCAAATTCATCCAGGGTGGTACCATTCCCAGTTATAAGCTGGTTTAGAATCCCCATTAACTATAGATATAACCCCCATGACCTCTAGTTGTTAGAATTAGAAACTAATTTAGCTAACTATGGCCGGGCCGTGCACACCCTGCAACAGAGAAACCGAAGACGAAAAAAAGAAAAACAATGAAAAGCATATTTCAACAGGAAACTCGTGTTCCAAACCCATCCAAACCCTATTTTTTTGAGGTTACTATGTTTTCAAGTAGTTAAACACTCTGGTAATGAAACATGGCAATGAAAAGTGCCCCATTGATAGGTAGTCTTCGTCCTTTTTTTAATTTATAGGTGATTTTCAATTGCCATGCTTGATGACTCCTGTGCCCGGGCCTCACATGCCTTCCTGTTCTGCCACTGCCTGAGGGATCACTGACACAGAAATCCCATGAAAACGGTGATTTCAGATGACTTTGCCCGAAGAAAACGAAACATTGGGACCTAACCACCAAGAGGAACCAAGAGTTGGACATTTCAACAACAAAATGAATTATAGAACCACCATGTGAGCAGGTGAATGACCAACCTAAAAGCTGGGGCCTGCGGCAATTGCGGACCGACTTGTGATTTCCCTGTGAATCTATCCAAATATGTAGGCTGACTTCTCATCGTTGAGCTATGTTGAGTTGCTTCTTCCGCTGAAGGAGGAAACGCACAGATCACAAATGAAACCAATCAGACCTCGAGCCAACCGTTGCATACCAATCTTCGATGTTCGGCTCATGGAATTGTACAGTTGCAGTAACGGACACCATTTTGTTGATCTGAAAAAGGTACACTCCCCTGAAATTCCACGAATTTAACAACAATTGCTGGGGCTCAAGAAGGAAATCAGTTTCTAGACCTCATCAAATCGGGGGGGCGTCCATATTAAACTTCACCTGGGCACCATCACTGGGCATCCCAGACCCCAGAGGACATTAGGGCGAGCATGGCAGTGACCATACCGGCAAACATCATGCCTGCATTGCTTCGGGTTTCGGCACTGGTCAGTTCCAAAAGGTGCTCCTCACACCCCTTTGAGAAACGGGAAAGGGGAGAAGTTTTTAGAGATGAAATATGGAAGGTCAGGTCATTATCATAATCATCTATATAAATGATTTGGATAATAATCATCTATAATAATCATCTATATATATATATATGTTTGTGTATAATCATCATCATTTATAATGATCATTATCATTATAATATTTCCCGATGCCCTTCTCTTCTATCATCAAAGACATATAATTTGGAACGAACCCCTGAAGTTGGGATACAAATCATCCGACTGAAGGCTGGCTGCCATTTCGCAGAAGCCACTGGAAGAAGAGGTCCAGAATTTGCACTGCGCCTTCTGATAATCACGTAGTGCAATTCAAATCACTGCAGTATACCCAGTAAAATATATATAATATATAATACATAATATAATATAATATAAGATAAGATAATATAACATAATATAATATAATATAATATAACATAACATAATACAATATAATATAAATTAATATAATATATATAATAATAATAATAATAATAACAATAATAATAACAATAATAATAACAATAATAATAATAATACAGTAGCCGACCACTGCCTAAAGCAATGAACCATTGACATGTAGCTGCAATTCCAATTATCTTGAACAGCTAAGATCATCAATTGTTCATGGCACATTCATGAGAGAGTCCCCTCAGAGTGACCAGCAAGGGCTTCCTCCCGTTCGCCACCGCAATGCTTGAGTACTCAGACACTTGGCCATGAAAAGAGTTTTCGAACATGTTTCCAACCACTACACCAAACTTTCCAGAAACAGCTCATGTCTCAAAAAAAATGCTATTTGACCTCACAAAATCAGAGGTTGATTCAGGATATAGATTTTGACTCAAAAATTAGGGCGGAAAACGCTCGGGTGGCGGTTTTTTGACGGCCACAGCCAGGCCCCCGCGCCAATGTTGGCCAGGAAACAGGGCATGTTGGCCCTTACAATGCCTGCACCACAACATCCATGGCTGGTTCGATGCCCACTTATCCACTTATATATCCACTTGGACCACTTGGAGGATCATCCCAGGATGTTGATCACTGCTTCGTACCGTGGGGTTAGAAGCCACTGGGACAACGTTTGGGATACCCTCTGGTAAACATACAAAAAGCTATTGAAAATGGCCATTGAAATAGTGAGTTTTTCCATTAAAAATGGTGATTTTCCATAGCTATGTTAGTTTATCAGAGGGTAAGACATTGAATGGAACCTGCTGAATCCTCCACTTACTGGGATGATCCTCCAAGCACCGGTTTTTCCAGCCATGGAAATTGCCCATGGCTGGATGATTTACCTCTTAAACATGGCCATTTTCCTGGGGGCTATGTTAGATTTAACATGATTTAACGGAGGATACTGTAGCGTTTATTTGATTGTTATATAATTATATATATATATATGTGTGGCCAATTATATATATATATAATTATATATATATATGATATGCATGCTTATTTGATGAATAGTTGCCGCTTATGTGATGGATATGTTGATGCACCCTCTCTGGGGAGAAACATGGCTGGAAAATGAGCGCTGCTTGCGCCCCAAGTGGCATCTTCCGAAGACTCCGCAGTGATGATCGAAACCTACAACCTCAAGGGGAGGTTGGGGCCAGGTGGATGATGTACAAATGGGATGTCCAGCTGATCCGAATTTCTAGGTATGACATCATGATATGGTACCCTGAGTGCAGATCAGAGCTCAGGAATTCATAGGAATTCTGGTGAAGAACAGCCCTGAAGTACCCCACTGAGACATTCTCAGTGGTTACGTTCACTTGAAGCGCTCAAAGCGTCCTCGGTTAAAGGCTTCCTATGGGTTCCTACTGGCCCTACTGGTGGTGCCCTGGAGAGCCAAACGCGTCAGTGGGAGCTGTGGCCAAAAGGGAGGCCAAAGACTGCAGCCGTGTGCCCATGCACAAATAACGATCACGGGCTGCAGTGTGAAAATATCTTGAAGCCAAATGCATCCAAATGCATGCCGCATCGAACTGTACAGGAAAAGGACCCTGAAAACTATCATGATCTAATTCTCATGGAATCAAACAACAATGATCTTCTAGACCCCAGTCTTGGGATTCCATGGATTTTGAGGAGTACCCCTCCACCAATCGCACCACTCGTACCACATCCTCATGGCTCCCCACACAGCGCTGACAAACGTTGCAGTGATGAACTTTCCCCGCCTCAGCCATGGGGGAGGGTTGTGCCACACCTCCCAGAATATCTGTTGGAAACCGGAACCAAGTCGAACATGATTGGACAATGATGTAATGAGGTTAATTTTTTTCCTTTGATGGAATGAGGTTCACTTTGAAATTTTTGCTTCTTGGTTCATTGTTCGGGGATACCCGGCACCTCTTCCGTTGGTTGTATTCCAGTGGTCTTGGAATAAATCACACTCTTCTCTACCTAGAGCAAGTCCCGTGTCTATGCTGTGCGACTTGCATCATCTGTTGCCTAAAGATTCCAACCCATTCATGCTCGTAGCCCCAATCAATCTTGCTGATTAACCGCTCATATTTTTGCCGGTGCTTTTTCTATGTTTTTCTCCACTTTTTGCAGATAGGCCACTTAGGCTCCTGCGTGTAGCAGGTCCAGTACCACCTGCTTCCCTACAGCATTTCCTTCCCCCTGAGGAGTGATACATTTCGAGGTCTCCAAAGACAGCATCGCACGCAGTAGGAGTCGTGCATTGGATACTCCTGGCACCCGGCTCTCGGGTCACTGCCTGATGGCCTTGAAGCTTCCAGGGCTCGATATGCTCGATGCCCCCAGGATTTCGGAAAAATGGGTATGGGCCGTAGAATCAATTAGAATCTTGTACGCTGATTTTGACATCCCAAAGACAAACAAGTTTGCACAGTGCACGGTGAACTCTCTCACTCTTCATTTCTTTCCAGTGTTCCCTTTTGACTCGAGGGCATTGACGTGCGGCACCCCCTAAGAGCCACAGGCCAATCAGCGTACCCACTAATTCATGCGGATACGACCAACCTCCCCAATACCCCATCAGTAAGGAGGGCTCATTTCGATGCTTATGAACCAACAACAACAACAACAACAACAACCACAACAACCACAACAACCACAACAACCACAACAACCACAACAACCACAACAACCACAACCACCACCACCACCACCACCAGCAAAAAGGCTTAGGAAGCCTGATATTATTGAGGGGGCCACTTGGCGGATCATCCTCGATAATCCTCCAGGCTCCCCCAATCGTCCTGTCCGGCGGGGACGTTCTTCAAGCCCTCGAGCGTTCGCTGCCTCGGGGGAACTGGATCTCAACGTGAAAGATCGTGAAAGTTCGGATGGAAAAACAGTCTTCAGTTCCTATATGCATATTAGTTATTCCATACAAACATAAGATATTCCCAGTTCCAATCGCAATCTTCAATCCACCAGCACTTTAGTAGGTTGCTCTTCTATCTTTGAACGGGTTGCTATCAGTGGCGTTAAGAACTCGTTGAAAACCATTGCTGCATACCCAATGTACCAAATTCATCCAAATTCTACTACTGTACGGGATATTACATTGACATAGGAGGTATTAATTTACAGTGAACTAACATAGCTATAGACAAAAATTTCCTATTAGTTCGATGATTTACGGAGCTAAAAGAAACGGTGATTTTCCATTTCGCAAACTGCAACAAATTACCCGAGGGTATCCCAATCTTATTGGTTGGTATATCCCTTAACGCCCTTAATCGTTTCCCCCCAATAGTAAATACCATGCTTTAGTAGGGAATTTACATGACTGGGACCATTTACTATAGGGGGTGTCTAATATGAAGGGGGGCTGAGATTGTGCGGGGTGTCTAATATGAAGGGGGGATGAGATTATGCCATCATCAACAATGTCCTTTTGGAAAAATAGAGGGACTCGTTTGGTATGCCATACCATTTATACCCATTGATCATCATTTACCTCTTGGTTATCCAGGGCTATCAGCCCGTCTATTAGTCAAAAAATGAGCCTAACTTCGTGAAAAGGTCGAATCTAGATCACCATCTTTAGCTAAACATCATCTATAAAATCTATAAATAGGGCATTTTCCATGGCGTTTTCCATCATGTTTTCCATCCACCAAGGCACTGCTTGAGACATTGCTCCACCTCTGCTGGGATGGGAAAGCACCTCGGTATCATAGCTGGAAAAACCCACCGGAAAATCCACCAACCAAACAACGGGAAATCATAGGAACCATGTGGGAAAATGATAGGAAATCCTATCTAAATATGAATATATGGAGGTTTTAATGGGAAAATCAAACTAAACAGGGGAATTGAGGTCCATTGCTATGTTTGATTGAGGCTATCTCTAAAAGTTTTTTGGCATTCCCATCCCATGTTTGTTCGTTAAATCCAAATATATATTATATAAGATTTTTTCCGCCTAATTGGGGTTGGGTTTCGGATCTGGGGTTGGGTTCTGGGGTGTGTTTTTTCTTGCCTCGCGGCTGCATTTTGAAATCTTTCAAATCAGAGCTATAAGCTCATTTTCCATGCTACAGCAGCAGTACCACATTCAAATAAACAGCTTACAGCTGCTCTTGACAACAACAGAGTCAGGGCCAAACCTTGGGCCAAAATTTGATCAGACGGTCAAGAGCGATGGCATTTTCATCGCTCAGACCAAAATATTGAACCAAAAGGTTACTCGAAATTTTGAACGCTTGCATATCTATCGCGTCCAGCTCACTCGCATATAAACACGCCCGCACCTGGAGGGCCACTATTGCGCGCCTTCATACCGTTCATGATGGCGGACTACATGCAAAATCTTGCCTTAAAACGGCACGGCGGTCCCTTTAACCAGTGCGATGAATGATTCATCCAAACGGTTCAGAACGATTGGAATTTGAATCCCTGAGGTTGGGCTATATGGGCGATGCGACTCATGTGGAGTTTTGCTGCCTGGAGGCTCCTTCGGATGCAAACAGGTATATAAATGCTGAAGGCTTACTACTTGGCACGGTTGAGCCCTGGATGGCTCGCAGACCATGGCAAACAATGGCAGATCATGGCAGGCTTTGGAGGCAAAAGTGCATTTTTGTCAGGTGCGCTCTAGGTCCAGCGCCGGAATTTTGAAGGCATCAAGCTTCTCTATATTAATTTGGGTTGCGCATGTTGATGTGGACTTTGTTCTGACTCGTGCGAATGATGCACCACCCACTGTGCTCTGAAAGACTTCAGGTACCTGCTCAAAACCCTTCCCCAAGACGGTGTGCAAAACATGTCATGTTTTGTGTCTAGAGTCAGGGCGAGAAAGACGACAAGATGACGAACGGTCAGTGGCCGGTCCACAAAATTTGCAGCGCGTTGCAGCGTGAAGGCCGCTACTGTCAAGCGCAACGAGAAACAAATCTGTTTTCATGGACTGATTGCCTCTGAGCTTGTGTCGCGGAAGATACGCATGCAAGCTAGCGGCGCAATCCGTGTCCATTCTTGCATGGGCTGAAAAAGATTGCTCTAAATCAAAACAATCGTGCGGGCGCCTTCACGGCTCGCGATCACAGTTTCAAGGTCTTCACTCCTTTGGACTCCTTTGTATGGGATCTGTTTGTGGCAGGCGCTGTGATGGTCCTGATGACTTTAAGCGATCAGCGGCTTGAAGCTATCAGCGGCTGCATGCGCACCTGCTGCAAAGGAGGACGGCCTTCTGCGAAGAGATAGACCTTCTGCCTGCATTTCAATGATGGAGAAGGTCGGAACCGCAAAGCCGAATTTCGCATCACAACCTTAATGCTGGTGATGGCACGGGATTCCACTGAAGGCCTGTTACGAGGCTGATTTTATTGTTTTGTTGTTTTGGTGCCAGGTATCGAGGCAAAGGCTTTTTTTGGCCGCATCTCGACCATGAAAAGCTGATTTTGCGCGGAATCTCGGCCGTGAAGGTGGGTTTGTGCCAGATTTTAATCGGATCCGGCGCAAAATCTGCCGGATCTCGGATGCTGAGGCAGATTTTGTGCCGGATTTCAACCGTGAAGCTTGATTTTGTGCCAGATGTCAACGGGATCCGGCGCAAAAACTGCCAGAGCAATGGCGGAGGCTGATTTTGTGCCAGATTTCTGATAGGGACGTTGATTTATTTGTGGTGGACGTGAACGGCGCACGGTGCAAAATCGCGTTACCTAAATTCTCTTTGGCTGGGTGTCCGTGGCATGGGGACTTGTGCGCAAGATTTCCACGGCGCGCAACGCAAACGTCAAAGAGTTGTCTTAGTAGACAAGCGCCACTGATGCACAAACATGCACAAACTGCTCAAAAGTGAGTTGGTTTCAGGCTCGGCCGTTTGAGCTGGATGTCGACAACATCCAGCTCAAAAACCATTGAAACAGAGCCTGCGGAGCCAATTCTCTTGCTTTTCCCCGGCGAATTGGCTCCGCAGGCTCCGTTTCAATTGTTTTTGAGCTGGACGTTGTTGACATTGGAAACAACAAACAATCACCATTGGCCTCGTGGGAAACTTGGAAACCTCACCGGACCTCACCGTCCCGGCCGCCCCAGGTGCCCCAACGTCTTTTCGCTCCGGTGTACCACCCCGGCATTGCCAAAGAGGAGATACAGAGTGCTGAGTACCGCCACCCCAGCCTGGGTAGGCTACGGGAGTCCCATGGATTTGCATCGATCCATGTCGGGATGCCTTCCAGATTTTGTCACATTTATCGCCTGCCCGAATCCCGGTTACACACACTTTGCAAAAATGTTCAGTTCATTTACTATATGGAGGTTTCCTGAAATGGGGGTATCCCTAAATCATTCATTTTAAATCATATTTTAATAGGATTTTCCATGAAATAGACCATCCAGCTATTGGGGTACCCCCATGACTATGGAAACCTTCATATACTCAACCCAGTGGGGTGAACCTCAACAACTATCATGTGCTTGGGACACTGCGTAGCTCCAACTGGCTCCCCATGTCATTTCATAGGAGTGCCCCTAGCCATCATCAATTTATAGATGGATGTTCCATGAAATAAACCATCTAGCTATATTTAGCTATTGGGCTACCCGCACTTTAGAAAACCCTCGCCATCATAATTATATCAATATAATACTCCATCATGATTGGCCAAATTATGAGGTCCATCTTATCTCATCATATTCCCATCACATATCAAATTTTATACAGTACATAATCATATATAATACCCTCTGGTAATTTGTTACATAGCTATTGAAAATGGCCATTTATAGTGGATTTACCCATTAAGTATGGTGATTTTCCATAGTTATGTTAGTTTACCAGAGGGTATATATGCACCAGGCCCTGCCCCCCCCCCCCCCCCCCCCCCCATATGGGATGGGTCCCATATACTGGTCCCATATGAGATCTTCCCCCTCCCCCCCTGTGGTGTGGTGGGGGTGTGGCACTGTCCCCCTCCCCCCCCTGTGGTGTGGTGGATGGGTCCCATATACTGGTCCCATATGAGATCTTCCCCCTCCCCCCCTGTGGTGTGGTGGGGGTGTGGCACTGTCCCCCTCCCCCCCCTGTGGTGTGGTGGGGGTGTGGTATGGTATGGTGGGTATGTATGGTGTGTATGGTCGGTCTGGTATGGCATGTTTGGAAAGTATGGTATGTTTGGTATGTATGGTAGGTATGGTATGTATGGCATGAGTGGTTGGTATTGTATGGATGGTAGGTATGGTATGTAAGTCTGTTGGATATGGTATGTTTGATATGACAGTATGTATGGTTTGTATGGTATGTATGGTTACTATGATGGGTATGGAATATGTCCTATCTAAGGTAGGTATGGTATGTATGGCATGTATGCTTGCTATTGTATGTATGCTATTGTATGTATGGTAGGTGTGGTAATTACATTTCATATGTATGGTATGTATGGTATGTATGATAGATATGATAGGTATGGTATGCATGGCATCATTGACATGTATGGTAGGTACGGTATATGTTCAACAGAGGTAGTGTTGTCAGAGTACACAGTAGTAAACAGGAAGTAGATACAGTAGATACATAGCACATGTATGTATGACTATAGGTAGCACGTAGGTACTTTGAAGGAGTATGTGTGCTACGTAGGTCGCCTAAAAGGTAGCATGTACCTAGTAAATGCGAGGCTGGTAGTCAGAAATGCTGCAAAGACCTAGCAAATACGACGCTGGACCTCAGAAATGCTGCCAATAGCTTGCAAATAGAAGGGAATTGGGGCTACTACCTGGGGACCCAACCCATGGGGGGGGGGGGGTGGAGAGACGGAGGACGGGACCATATATACCCATATGGATACCACCATTCCCTCCCCAACAAAACCAACCTGCGCACCTCCGCCCAAATGAGCGTCACTGCGATCTGACCGAGGCCCGTGACCTTCGGAAGGTCACAGGCCGCGGAAATTTTGCGCGGGATGAATCAAGTTCTTGCAATTTTAAGTTGGAAAATGATGATAAACCATGACTGGTTGGTGGTTTCAACCAACCCCTCTGAAAAATGATGGAGTGAGTAGCAGTTGGGGTTATATTATTCCCAATATATGGAAAAATAACCCAAATGTTCCAAACCACCAGATGATACAGCGGCAAATTTGCGGCTTTTCCTCCAAATGGTCCAGACCATCCCATATTCTGACACCTGCACCTCGACCTTGCGAGTTGGGAAGAAATGCCCACCAGCAGGTCCATCATAGACACCATATCCAGAGCCAGGAGTTGAACCAGACACATTTAAAGATATTTAGAGCATTTTAAAGCAATTTTTGGTGGACCGAAATCCACCCTCAATGCTACTCAATGTTGGTTGTTAAAGGTTGTTATTTGATACTTAGACTTGTCAATTCTCAGTTTCCGCTGTTTCCAAAAAAACGCCTCCAAGTCGTGCTGGGCGAATTCCTACTTTCTGTCGTTGGATGTTCTCAGCGATAAACCTCCATGGTTTTTTTTCGTTCGGATTTCATGGGATTTCCCGATTCCACGTTTGATGACACTTGGCAGGAGAAAATACGAGAAAAGCATAGAAAATCAAAGAAAATACTAGAAAATCATCGAAAAACAAGCGCTTTTCAACCACTTTATCATCCCTTCTCATATCCGCAAAGGCCTCACCTCCTACCCCTCATAACAAGCGCCTCGGGAGTACTAGTGGCCTCGATGGAGGAGAGCTGGGAAAATCAACCATTTATTTATATATAGGTATGTGTATAGAGACATATATATATATATATATGTATCAACTGGGATATATGTAACCCCGATATATGATACATATATATATATATGATACATATATATATGTGATTATGATGATGATGATCATGATGATGATGAAATATGTAACTGGGATATATGATTGTATATGTAACCCCGATAACTATGGTTTTACATATTACATATTATATATATATGTATGTATATGTATAATTAGATATACATATTAATTACATATCTGTGTGCAGGTGTGTTGAAACTTTTTCTGGTGGAATTCTCCCGCAAACCCCTTTTTGGGGGAGCAAAGGCTAATTGTGTTCAGGGATAACCTACAGGATACCATGGCTTTGCCATCAAAATCATGGGGGGTCCTGAATTTTTTCTCACCCAATTCTGAAACTTGGGAAACTCAGACTCAAGAAACACTATGTTTATCTATGTTTATAATTTTTTGGGGAGTGGATGGGGGGTCAATGGTAACAACCTTTTTGTGGGCTGCAACTCCTCCATTGAAACCTCCATAAAACCTCCGAGCGACACCATAGGTCAGCGCGATGAGGATGCAGCACAGCACCTAACAACCAAGGTAGAACCATGCCACAATTTTCCATGGGAATGCTCCAATTTCGAGGATTCCAAATTGTGAAAAATTGGGGCCATGTCCATTTTGGAACATGCCACGTCCAAGGCAGAATGGAAAATCACGAATGTGTTTTTAACCATTTCGAGCAGATAATCAATGGAGCATCAAATGATAGTTGATCCCTTGAATCCCTTGCCCCAACAAAAAAGCCGGCTGAGGAATCACAACTGGCAGTTGGAAAGTCAGTACACAGTTGACCCAACATGAAGTGACCAGCATTTTTTCCACCCAGGGACCCAGGGATATCAGCGATTCAGTGGCAAATCCAGCTGTGCTAGTCCCCAGCTGCAGCTATTCTTTCTTCCATGTCTCCAAGGTCCCAACCAGCTGACTTTCTTCCCCAGAATCCCCAGCATCACTGCAGACAAGGCACTCCAACCACGCAAATGCCCATAAACGGCTCGGTCCAAAAGGCAGCACCTCTCTTGGGCCTCGGGACTGCTTAGACTGCTTAGACTGAGGCAAGCTTGAAATTGCTGTCATGTTCTGAAGGAGCTCGGTGTATAGATGTATATGCAGTGGACATGACTCCCCGTGTTTTTTTTTAAAGAGAGTTATGTATGTTATGTATGTTATGTATGTTATGTATGCTATGTATGTTATGTATGTTATTTTGTTATGTATGTTATGTATGTATGCATGCATGGACAGACGGACGGACGGATGGATGGTTGTTTGATGTTGTTGGTATGTCTGGTTATATACAATATATAAGTTATAATTTTCGGGCAACATTCAAACATTCAGGTCAAAGTCTTCCAAAACTGTGTTTCATAGATGGAACCGAATGCTGAGCAATTTCTACAGTACATCTCTTCGATACTTCACTGGGCATGGGCAGACCAAAGCCCACGGTTCGTGATTCCCGTCCTTCAATGATAGCATTTTATGGCAGAGTATATGTTACAATGCAACCTGCCCAAAAAATGGATGCTTAATGTTTCCCCTTCACAAAATCAAGAGTGTTGCGACAAATCCAGCCTTAGGTCAGCATGCCTTTGCAGCAAGGGTGCGCTATGTTTAGGTTGACAAGGTGTTGGGAATGGGCCGGGTCTAAATCTGTGGCTATGCCATATTGATATGTATCGATATGTACAGTATCGATATGTATGTAGTCACAAATTACGTATCAAGAATCCGTGTGCATATTATATATACATGTGTGTGTGCGTGCATACAATTATACATATACGCGTGTAACCTACATACATACCAGTATATGTAACACATATCTATATTATGTATATATGCGTATGTATATATATATACGTATATATATATATATATATACATATATATATATATATACATAGAGTCGGGATGAACGATGGCCGCAGTGATAATCATACATTTTTTCAGCTGCCCCGAAATGCGATGCTCAACCCTCCGCAAATCGCCCATGGTCCGCACAGGTCAGGGAGGTCGCTGATGTCCAAGGTGGAACCCACCGCCTGGCGATGGTCCATGGCTGTCAGGGTCACGGCCACTATCTGGCCACTGGGTTGATGAAAGCAAAGTATAGCAATCGGCTTGCCGATTCAAAAACACTGCACCAGAAAAAAAAAACATGAATTTTCCCTGACTATCCCGTAAAATCCCATGGAACTGTGGTTGGATTAGCTGCAAACATCATTTCACAGTTCCAGCCGTGGTTTACCCACTGAGTGCCCGACGATTTCTTCATCTGTCTCAGCCCCATCGCACCAGCCTTGGGACCCGATGGGCCATCGAGGGATCAGCGGATCCGCATCCCCCAGCGGGTTACCCCAATAGCTGGATGGTTTAACATGGAAAATACCATTAAAAAAAATAAAAATGAACATGAATGGTGAATATCAGCATGCTCATGTAATTCCAAACTCATGTTTCATGTAATTGTGTAGATCATACTGGCTCATAAACATCTCACATAATTAATCTGTTTGAATCTTGAATCTACTTGAACTACTTGAATCAACTTGTCCCTCGCCGTCATCATGTCGAAACCCCGCCGGGGGTCTTCCCTTCGGCCACCCTGAGCCTAGAGCCAAAGTGATCTCTTGGTTCTAGCTACATGCCCCACTGAGCTCTAGCTCTCAGGCTATCCCCTTCTTAGATCACATCCACTGTATCCCTGGTTCCAAGATGTTCCTAGAAAATATAGGCTCTACCACCATGCTTTAGTCCTTTGAAGGTTAAAAGAAAACAATTGCAATTAGTAAAACCAACAATAACCCGTCCCATTAACGAAGCATTTGGGGGATCTCTTACATCATGCCAAATTGGGGCACCAATGAAAAAATAACCTCTACTTGGGGTTGGTTCCTCGTAGTTATCCCATAATTATCCACTATTGTTGTCCCATTGTTATCCCATATTATCCCATTCGAAATTCATATCCTATGTAACAGTTATCCCACTATTGCTGGGTTTACCACATAGTTGATGATGAACTATTATATAATAAAAGATGATAGCTCACACTAGTTGTTAACTATTGATCGTTATTTATGGTTGCTTTAATGGCGATTAATTATTGATGATAACTATGCCATAACTATTAATGATCAACTATTGGTGGTCATGTTCAATACCCAAAATAACCATCAAACCAGTGATAACCCAAACAAATAATATAACAATCATGAGTATCAGGGGCGTATCAGCGATTCCTGACAGCCAGACTGAAAAAGAGAAAATTCTCGAGTGCCCGAATGTAGAGCACCAAACCAGAGAATCCAGAGATTGATATTCTGGAGGGAGATTAATTGATATTGTTATATTTGTTATATTCTTGGTAGCTCTTTTTGATGGTCATGTTATTTTTCACAACTGTTACTCTGTTACCCCCAGGGTGACCTCCTGGGTCTCCGATCCCAGTGCCATTGGCTCGACTCGCGCACCCCGCGGAACCGTGCCCCCGCGGTCTAGCCCACCAGGGGCCGTGTGAAGCTGCGCAGTGGGATGTAACCCATATGTAGCCCCTATAACTATGGTGCTAACTGGTTGGTGGTGCAATGTGCCCATCTTGAAAAATATGAGTAAGTCTTTCTAAAGTCAATGGGTTTCGGATGACATCCCATATATGAAATGGAAAATCAAAGTCATGCTTGAAACCACCAACCAGGTATATGTCTATGTCTATGTGTGTATCCACTTCCGACTGGAATATGTTGGAATCCCTCACAGATCATCACTGACGAGGAATTTTCTTGGCCCATCATGTTCCTTGGTTTTTTCATGTTTTTTCCATATGTTTCCCACATTTTTCCACTTTCAGCTGGTAACTGTTGAGGGACTAGGCATCAATCCAAACCTTGGTTCGATCCAACTTCCATCCCTCCATCATCAGTAAATTCAATATTTAGTTGGCAAACTAAGTATGGTCAAGTCACCATTTCTGCTGGCAAAACCACCATTTGTCATCATTTGTCCATAGTTTTCCCGGATGTGTTCCCCGTTCAGTTTTCCCCATGACGCTACTTCCTCCCGCGTGTTTTTCTTTCGCTTCAAACGGCTGAGAGCACGTAGCCCCAGGCCACACCCGCGTCGCCCAGACGTAAGGACTTCTCGACCTCAGCAGGGGGAGGTTGACCTCAGCAGGGGTTCCTAATGACATCCTCATCATTATCCAACAGATCCCTCCCAATCTAAAAAATTCATTCGCCACATTGATAATAATTCACTAACCTGAAATGTTTGGCCAATGTTTTATAGATAGGTTTTATCAATGGTTTTTATCATGTTTAATCATTTATAACGGGTTTTTATCATGATAATCCACCAATGGCAGCCTCACATCGGCTGACGAAAGTCCCCGGAAGGTCATCCCAGGGATTGCGCTAAAATTTCACCATCTTCCAATGTGCCAATGGGTGGCCTCAAATGGTGACACGGTGAACCATTGGGTGCACCAGAATACATACTAGATATATATATATATATAATTATATATATATATGTTGTGTTCACTTGTCTGATGTTTCATCTATCCAACTATATATTGAGCTAAAGTATGTGTTGATGTGCTGATTCATTTATTTACATTCATGTATCTGTAATTATCTATCTATCTATCCATCCATCCATCCATCCATCCATCTATCTATCTATGCATGCCTGTGCGTGTATGTGTAATTATGCAGATGTACCTACAGTACATGGATTTTCGACTGCTTTCAACCGATGCAACTGCTTTCACCACGAAACATGATACGAGTATTCCCTGGGTTGGTTTTAGGAAGAGATACAGGAAACGGCCGTTTTCTTTTATCTTTGACACCGATTCTTGTGGCAATTGAGAATCCACCACTTAGTTCGATGAAGTTCCCAGCTAGAAACCTCCATTTACAGGGAATTGTCCATTGCCACGTTTGATTATCGGAGGGTACATCGTCTATGTGATGTGTATCATATATATATATATAATTATGTATTAATAATGTATATATATATATATCTGCGTGTGCACGTCATATGCACCTTTTTATTGGTGTAT
Source organism: Cladocopium goreaui (assembly GCA_947184155.2). NCBI lineage: Eukaryota > Dinophyceae > Suessiales > Symbiodiniaceae > Cladocopium > Cladocopium goreaui. Next base: position 26,222 of record CAMXCT020002661.1, read on the forward strand.
CGTTTCTATACCCAATCTCTGTGCTCCCCGTATCCCACCTCTGGCCTCTCTTTCCGAGTTTCCTTCTTTCTCAGCGGCCCAACGCTTGCATGGGCATGTTGCAAATGCTCTGATGGCAGATTCATCTGCACTCACTAAGCCCATGGTTTGGTTTGTCCAACAATTGGGTGCCCCCGAAATCCAGCAGTTTATCATCATTTTTACCATTGTATAATATATCATACATGTATCTATCTACTTATCTATCTTATCTATTAAAATCACTCAGCTAAATGTATAGTGCCTATTTAAACAAATAAAAAAGAAACACGTCAAACCCATTCCTGCAACAAAAATCATGATACCCAACATCCTTTCTGGACGCACCGAAAGGTTCCAACCTCCAGGTTTCCCGATCCAGGAGGAGTTTCTCCTCCCGGTCGCTGGAGATGGAAAACCCTACGGACACCGTACGGACGGCGTACTTTTCACGTCAGTCCCGGATGCCTGCGGCGTGAAACTCCCGCTGGTCCCGCAGAAACTTCAGCGCTTGATCCTTGGTGGCTGCGATGGCTGGTGAAAACCATGGAACCAGAAAACCTGCGGTTTGGCTCATGCAAACTCTGAAATTCTGCTGTCTCAACATCTGTTTTAAAAGTGCCCTTTAAAAAAAACACATCTTATACACTACATGTATCTATTTAAGTATATACCTATAGCTATGTTCATATCATATATTATATGGTATTATATTGTCTCAATCACTACTTACTCACCTATTCTTCAGGGGATCAAAAAAAATCGTCCCGGCTTCACGGCACCAGTTGCAGCGAGGCAGCATGAGCTTCCAGAGTTGCCAAACGCTCCCAGTCGATGGATGTGAGGCAAATATCCACCTGTTCATCCTGAATCATAGGGATTCCACCCCCCGTTTGGCTTATGAAAATCAGTTTGGCTTTATGGATTTCTCTGAGGGACCAATATGATTCTGTCAAAATGGAAAATCATTAACTATTTATTATTATATATTATTATATATTATTATTGCTAAGATGTCACTTCCCATATTAGCCATATTTTGCACTTCATTTTGCATTTCATGTCAGATCCAGCAGTTGCAACATTTATCAATTGCAGCTGCCCCTTTTCCAAATCAAGATTGGGGAACGATCCCCGCCGAGCACGACAAGGAGAAAAATCAGAGGCCGCAGCTTAGGTGGGACAGTCTGCTTGCACCTGCTCACAAGCAGGTTATGAGCCCAAGAGGCTGCAAGCTCTAAGGATGATGGATCGTCGTCGAAGGGCAACTAGAGAAGAGTTAGCCCAAGGCGAAGAAGAAATGAAGCAGGCCGAGGCAAGACTGAGAGCTGAGGCTGCAGCATCTAACGAAGAGGCCATAGAGGATAGGAAGTCTGGAGATCAGACGAATGGACCAGTAGGGTCAATAGAAGATAAGAGGGAAGATCTCATGAAGAATAGCCCCAATGCTGAAGACACCCCGAAACCAGCCAGGTCACACCCTCCGACCACACCGCCTCCGCCACATCCACCAGTGCAGGATGTCAGGTCAACAGGTCTGAAGACACCAGAGCCAGGGGAGAGAGGGAGGCGAGGAGCAGATGAAGGCAAGGAGAGTCAGCGTCTTCAAACTCCAAGAGAGGACAGGACTGAGACAATGGGTTCTCGGGAGGGGCAGAAGAGTGAGGTTGAACAAACTCCACTGTTCACAGAGGAACAGGTTCGAGCACTCCACAGTTTGCATGAGCAGGCACCATGGTTGTATCAGTCTGGTCGCTCAGTTTTCTCTCCCTATCCGCATCCACAACGTCCAGCTTTCTTAGATCAAGAAGAAGACAGATTGAGAGAGTTGACAGAAAAGGAGAGACAGCTACAGCAGATGCGAGATAGGCTGTATCAAGAAAGGTTTGAGAAAGAGGAATTGAAGAGAAGCATGGTGTCTGTCATGGAGGAGAATCGGAGAGTGATGTCAAGACTCTCTGAACTTGAAGCTAGGATCAAAGACCCCGAGCCAAGGTTTGCCACACCAGAAGGTTCACAACAGAAGGAGGCTGAGGCCGCCAAGACAGCACAATCCCCAGAGGAGGACGAGACCTCCAAAGCCCATGAAGGTCCAGGCCCGACCTTCACCCCCGAAGCACCCAAAGCAGAAGCAGGAGGGAACATGACCGAAAAGTTCATGCTCCTGATGATGGAGTCAATGAAGGAGATGCACAAGAACTACATCAACAACAAAGAAGAAGCCGGCATGGTAAAAGGCGTAGAGGTAGTCAGGAGTGGAGCACCAGACTTGCCAGCTCTACCACAGTGGAGCCCATCACAAGGACCTCTACAGCTTGGCGATTGGCTTCTCTTGCTGGAGCCTCTGGTTGCAGACCTATCTACGACGTCTGAAACGTGGTGGAGGTTGGTGACAAGTGGTGCCGAGAGATGGTACCAGACTCACGTGAGCCTTTCACCACTGGATCGAATCCAACACAAAGCAGACCCGCCAACAGAAGTCCAACAAGAGAAGTGGCAGAGACTGGAACGAAGGGTTTCAGTCATGCTTCTCCAGGCGATTCCTGAAGGCATACGAGAGGAGCTGGTGGCATCACGCCGCCTGGGGGTCTTTGGCATCTTGACCCACCTCTACACTGTCTATTGCCCTGGAGGAGTCTATGAGAAACAGACGTTGCTCAAGAACTTAGAGGAGCCAGCCGAAGTGAGCGCAATCTCAGAAGCCCCGGGAGCCATCAGGAAATGGCTGAGGTGGAGGAGAAGAACAGAGGAGATTGGAGCTGTCGCTCCAGACCCAGCCTTACTCTTAAAGGGCCTCAACCGGCTCACTCGAAGAGTGATTGAGCCGAACAAGGAGTTGCAGTTCCGCATCTCTATGGTGCGCAACAGCCTGGGCGTTGACACCACGCCTACAGCAGAAACAGTAGGCCACTTTGCAACTCACCTGCTAGCAGAGCTTGAGCAGGTGGCCCTCACAGAAAAGAGAGCATCTCCAGCAGCAGCCAAAGCAGAAGCACCAAAGATCAGGCAGTTTGAAGCAGAGAGAGGAGACAAAGAGAAGGGCAGAGGTAAAGGTCAGGAGAAGAATTCAGAAGACTCAGGAGGGAAGCCGAAGTGTCACTTCTTCCTGAGTGAGAAGGGGTGCAGAAAAGGTAAGCAGTGCACCTTTTCACATGATGCAAAAGACGAGAAGAAGAGGTGCTGGACGTGTGGGGCCACAGACCACATGTCACCCAGCTGCACAAGACCGAAGTCAGCATCAGGAGAAGGAAGCCCGACCAAGGCAAAGAGCCTAAGGTCTGAGGGGGAGGAGAAGCCACTGTCCCCGAAGGAGTCAGACACACAATCTTCGGCAGCATCAGACCTTTCAATGAAGGAGCTGATGGAAGAAGCCAACAGAATGCTGAGGTCTATGTCGACGTCTGCATCAGGAAATGCAGCATCGGCGAGCTCCGCAACCAAAGAAGAGGAGGTGAGGAGTGATGTCATGGAAAGGTTGCAGCAGCAACTTAACAGCATGAAGATGAAGGTTTTGAGGATCGGCAAGGTCATGAGGTCAGGAGATCAAGGTCTGATCGACAGTGGAGCCACACACCCTCTCCGACCAGCAAGGTCAGGAGAAAACATCACAGCATACAAGCAACTGCAGGTCACACTGGCAGATGGAGGCGTCACTCGACTGCCGATGTCCCCAGGAGGAGCTATGGTGAGTCCAAAGAAGGATACAGAGCCGATTGTTCCAATGGGACAGTTGACGGAGCTCCTGGGATGTGAGGTGAAATGGAAGGGAAGGGAGCTGGAACTGAATCACCCAAAGAAGGGGTTGCTTCCAGTGTATCACCATGAAGGGTGTCCTCAGGTCTCTAAGGCGTTGGCGTTGGAGCTCATTGAGGAAATAGAAGACAAGGTGCAAGGCATAGGCACCAAGGCAGGTGACTTCAAGGAAGAAGAAGAATGGATGAAGAGATTGGCCCAGGAGCACCCAGTGCTGAGCAAGCTGCCACCGTGGATCAAAGACCGACTTGCGGTGACCCCAGGAGAGTGGAGCAGCTTGCCACTGAACAGGAAGTGGAGGAAGAGGTTGAAGCGAGAGGGCTTCATTCTTCACCTCTATGCAGGAGGAAAGGAGGGATTCACTCTTCAGCGGGCATTCAAGCAGGTTGGAGGAGATGAAGGTATGATGTTGGAGGTGGATGAGAAGAGAGGATCAGGTCATGATATGCTCAGTGACTCTCAGGTCTATCCATCTCTCCTACGAGCAGCACTGGAGGGGAAGTTGAAGGCCATTCTAGGTGGTCCAAACTGCCGAACGCGCAGTGTGCTCCGCCATTTTCCGGTAGAAGGAAATCCGGATGCTCCACGACCAGTCCGAGAGTGGGGTGGGGGGGAGTTTGGCAAGGCAGGGTTGACACCAAAAGAAGAAGCACAAGTGAGGGACGACGATCTCTTGCTGTGGAGGATGATTTACCTCTACATGGTAGCACACTACATGGCACAAGCACGAGGGCTACCCAAGGTTCACTTTGCCCTTGAACAGCCAGCATCCCCACACAACTATATGCCAGAAACAGTCAGTTTCTGGGACACTGAGGAGTGGAAGCAGGTCAAAGAAGAATTTCAACTTGAGGAGACCACCTTTGAGCAGAAGAGCCTCGGTGGACCAGCCACCAAACCAACCACAATCGGAGGATCCCTGAAGATTGATGTCGAGGACCACCGGTGGAGGAGAGGAAGAAGCTATGAAAAGGTGTCAAGCTCCAAGGATTTGGCGAGGTGGCCACCAGGCCTGATGCACATGATAGCAACAGCGCTACAAGAACAAGTTCTGCACCAGGATGTGCAGCTCAAGGCACTCTCATGGCAAGAGCACATAGCATTCAACCACATACCATACAGAAGAGACTGCCGAGTGTGCCAGGAGTCTCTACAACAGGCAGACACACACCACAGGGTCCGAAACCCAATGGGTGGCATTCTGAGCTTGGATGTCGCCGGCCCAATGAAGCCAGCATATGATCAAGGAGGAGGTATGGCCAGGTGGTTCTTGGCCGGAGCACTCACATGGAGGGTCCCAAAGGGGACAGATAAGATGAAGCAGCCAATTGAGGAACCGCTGGAAGAAGATGCACCAGCGATAGAAGCAGCAGAAGAGGAAGAACCAGAAGACCAGCAGCCAGATGAAGCCGGAGAAGGAAGGGGGGGTAGAGAAGACCCTGACCAGCCCCCGGCGGCCGGAGAAGGAAGGGGGGGTAGAGGAGACCCTGACCATCCCCCGGCAGGCGGCGACGCAGGTGCGGGTAGAGGAGACCCTGACCGGCGCCCGCCAGGCGGCGACGCAGGTGGGGGTAGAGGAGACCCTGACCAGCGCCCGCCAGGTGGAGAAGCAGGTGGAGATAGAGGAGATCAACACCAGCTTCCACCAGACCTCGAACAGGAGACAGAGCTGCGAGTCTTCAGGCTGGCGCTTCCAATGGTGACGAAGACAGCCAAGGAAGTCACCAGGACAACGATGGAGTTCCTCTTGAGGCTGAAGGCAGACGGGTACAATGTGTCCCGGATCCACTGTGACAGAGGCCGTGAATTCTCAGGAGAATTCAAACGCTGGGCGAACACCCGCGGCATCCACATTACCCGAACTCCGGGAGATGATCCTAGAGGAAACGGCAGGGTGGAGAACACGGTGAAGGCCATCAAGACCCAAATCAGAAGAGCCCTTAGCCAGGCATGCGAAGATGCCAAATGGTGGCCCTGGGCATGCCGCTATGTCACTGAAGTGAACCGATGCGTCAGGATGGCTACAACCCCAGAGTGGCCGAGGTTCCTGAAGGAAGTGCGGGTCAAGAAAAGGACCTGGAAGAGAGGAAACTTTGAGGTTGGCATAGAGAAGGTCCAATATCTGTGCCCATCAACAGAAGATCATGGGCATTGGATCTACAAAGAAGGAGAGGCCCCCAGGGTGACGAAGTGTGTCCTGAGGCCGACAGAGGAGCCGCTGGATGAGAGGGTCTGGCTGGCAGTTGAGAAGGAAATGCTCGACGCATTGGCCTTGAGAAGAAGGCTAAGAGAAAAGACGTCCGTGAGAAGATTGGACGCGGTGATGATGACGCCATCTGAAGAAGATGATGAGAAGAAGAAGGCCAGAGACAGAATTATGAAGGTGGTCGAAGAAGAAGCTCGAAGAATCATACATGATGACCCTGAGATAGCAGGAGAGGAGCTGAAGATAGTGGCCAAGCTCAAGAAGATGGCAGAAGGCTATGAAATGGAGGAAGATGAAGTCCTTCAAACGAAGATTGTCTCGCCCAAGGAGGTGGCGAGGAGATGGAAAGACTGGCTGCCGGCGATCGAAAGTGAGGTCCGATCGTTGGTGGAAGAGAAAGAAGCCTTGAGGATGTTGACCAGAGAGGAGATCCATCAACTGCAGATAGAGGCAGAAAGAACAGGCTTGACGATGGAGAGCGTTCCGTCGAAGATGGTCTTCACACTCAAGCCAGGTCCAGAAGGAGGCAAACCAAAGGCCAGATGGGTCGCATGCGGCAACTTCGAAAGCCGCAAAGATGATGAAGACAACTACTCAAGCGGGGCAGATGCGACAGCCCTGAGAGTACTTGTCTGGATGGCGATGAAACGCCAATGGCTTGGATGTGTGATTGATGTGAAGACGGCATTTCTGAACGCCAAGATGATTCAGAAAGAAACGGAAGGGCTTCTCTTGATCAGGCCACCGTCCATCTTGGTGGATCAAGGCTTCATGCCGGGGGACGCATTGTTCCTACCGCTGAGAGCGGTGTATGGGTTTCGCCGCTCACCAAGACTATGGGGAAACCACTGAGATGAGGTCATGAAGTCATACAAAGTGAAGGTCAAGGTCCAAGGAAAGGAGGTGACACTGATACTGGAGCCCCTTCAAAGCGAACCCAACCTTTGGAAGGTGATCAAGGCCGAGGGGGAGCACCAGCGCACTTTGGAAGAGGAGTTTGACCTTTTTGGGCTGGTGATGACTTATGTGGATGACATCTTCATTTCAGGTCCAAAAGAGGTGGTTGATGCTCTGCTGCAGCAGTTTCAGCAGACCTGGACCACATCAGAGGCAGAGTGGGTGTCGTCCAGCCCAGTGAGGTTTTTGGGGATGGAGATATCAAAAGAAAAGAACGAAGAGACAGGCAGAGAAGAATGGCTCATCACGCAGGAGTTGTACATCAAAGACCTCATCCAAAGACAGGAAGAGGAGGTCAAGGAAAAGAAGATTCCGATATCAAGAGATCAAGCGTCAATGGAGGCTGACAGTTGCCCTCCTACAGTAGAGAAAGTGAGGAAGTGCCAGAAGGCTGTAGGTGAAGTTTTGTGGCTAGTCACGCGAACACGACCTGACATCATGTTCACAGTGGCCAGAATGGGTGCCAATGTGACGAGGGCCACGAAGAAAGTGATGGAGACAGCAGCACAGCTTTGCGGCTTCCTGAAGAAAACATGTGGAGAAGGGTTGAGGTATGAGGAGTTGGCTGAAGAAGAGCCAATCATCCAAGTTTTCACCGATGCGTCATTTGCACCAGAAGGAGAAGAGTCTCATGGTGCATATTTGGTGATGGTGAACCGACGCCCCCTGTTTTGGAGGTCAGGGAGACAGGCATCTGTGACCCTATCCACAGGGGAGGCAGAGCTCAGTGAATTGGTGGAGGGCCTCAATGCAGGAGAGTCAGTTTCAGTCCTGCTAGAGGAGATTGTCAAGGGAGTCCGGAAGGTGGCGTGGACAGACAGCTCCACAGCCATCAGCATCCTCTCGAGTGAGGGAGGATCATGGCGAACACGTCATCTACGCCTCCGCTCCTCCTACGCCAGACAGGCGATTTTGGGAGGAGAATGGGGCCTCAACCATCTCCCAGGAGAAAAGATGATCGCAGACATAGGCACAAAGGCACTGACGTCTCCCAGAATTGAGACACTCAAGAAGCTCATGGGCATGGGGCAGAAAACAAGAGAGGCAGAAAGAGAAGAAAAAGGTTCAGCACAACATGAGGAGACAGAGCAGCACACCACGAAGATGGAACAGGCAGCCAATGCAGTCAGACTGATCACTTTGGCTGCTATCCTATCCATGGCCAAGGCAGAAGGAGAGGATGAAGAATCAGAAGAGCGAGATAGCTTGAGGGAGTTTCACTGGATGATGGTGGCATACACCGTGATGGTGGTGATTGCCACGGTCTTGTTTCAAACTTGCTGGAAGGTCGCAGTAAGGATGAGTCAGGGAGAGACCGAAGAGCCTCGTTCCCAGAAGTCCGGAAGTCGCCCCAGCAGCACAAAGTTCCTCAAGTCATCACGATCCAAGGGTGTTCCCGGTGAGGCAGGGGAGGGTAGAGGAGACCCTACCCAGCTCCCGGAAGTGGGTGACGCAGGAACGGGTAGAGGAGACCCTGTCCAGCGCCCCAGTGGCGGCGACGCAGGTGGGGGTAGAGGAGACCCTGACCGGCGCCCGCCAAGTGGCCCGTCTGGTCACTTTGGTCCGGCATCATCAAGCCAGGACCCAACACCCCAATGGATCGATCCAATGATCGAAGATGAACGATGGTGGAAGCAGCTTGAAGAAGATGAAAGACAGATCAGAAGGGATCTCAACACCAAGGGAAGTCCACTGTGGGTAGAAAGCGACGAAGAGAAGCCTGAGATCAAGATTGGCTTCAAAGTTTTCTTCACGCAGTTTGGCGCAGTCTTTCATTCGAATCCAAACTGCGGTCATTTGCATGGGCCAAAGATCGGTCCTCACTACGAAGCTCAGTGGTGTGAGTTGTGTAAGAAGGAAGCGGAGCGTCTCAACCAAGCTCCGCTACCAAAAAAGGGGATCCTTCTTGGAAAGTCCGTCAAGATTTTCCATACCAACCATCGATGTCCAAAAGGACGACTCACAGAAATGACTGCACTTTGCAAGAGCTGTGGATGAACTGAGAGGGGTAGTTTGAGCGTAAGGTGATGTTTTCCTTGCGGAACCATCAAGGGGGAGTGCTAAGATGTCACTTCCCATATTAGCCATATTTTGCACTTCATTTTGCATTTCATGTCAGATCCAGCAGTTGCAACATTTATCAATTGCAGCTGCCCCTTTTCCAAATCAAGATTGGGGAACGATCCCCGCCGAGCACGACAAGGAGAAAAATCAGAGGCCGCAGCTTAGGTGGGACAGTCTGCTTGCACCTGCTCACAAGCAATTATTATTATTATTGTTATTATTGTTAATTGGGGGTACCCATGTTCAAATCTGTTTATGCCGAACTGTCGGTTGTTTTCTGTTCAACTTTCTCTACCCAACTTTGGAGGAAAATGGGGAAACTGCATTTTTCTCAGTGTCATGGTTTGGTTTTGAGGTTTCCTGCCATTTTCGCCACTGAACTCATTCTCTGAAACATGGAGACCCTGAAGTGCCAGTGTTTCCAGAAGGATGTTGCTTCTCAGAGGGTTCAACATGTGGAATCTGCGCTGTTGAGAAGGTTGGGCAAGTTTGGACCTCACTAAAGTTTCAAGAACAGTAGTCCATAGTATAAAAACAATTAACAATCATAATGTGACAATAATAGTAGCATCATAATAGTAGCACTAAAAAAACAATGGTAATGATAGTAAATCAATTATATATCAATTATAGTAGTGCTCCAACTTTAGATCCTGTATCTACTTCAGGATGGGTACAGAACATGTACTAACCACTGGCTGTCTACCATAGAATCCTCTCCTCACATCTCCTATATCTCCTCATCCTAACATGAACCCTTGCATCATTTCGGTTCGGTTTGGATCTGTTCATATGGATCCCAACAAATCCGAAACTCATCCCGCAATCCCGCAACGACCCGATTCGTCGATTCGATTCATCGACGGAAGCGCCGCTCCTCGGGGTCACGAATCTCATCGAAACACGCGTGCTGCAAGGCGTCTCTGGCCTGTCGACGATGTGGGTTGCTGGAGTTGAATATGTTTAATGTACCATCTGGTTATGACTAACATAGCCATGGTATAGATGGCCCATAGGTGGTTTACCGTTCTTAATAGCATGGTGGATCTTTCCATGGCTATGTAACAAATAGCCGGATGGTAGGTTCATAGTTCATCAAAGTTCACAGATGTTCATAGTCCATGGTGATGAACTCTGAGAATCCATCTATCGGAATCATGGGTTCTGGTGCTCTATGATAGTCACTGATAGTCATTCTTGAAATTCCAGCTAGATCTGGCAGTCTGGGCCACGGCCACAAGTTTTTTTTAGACAAGTTCTGACAAGTTCTGGCAGTACAACTGGTAGCCTGAGTGACTCAAAACTGCCAAAATGCAGGAACCATCAAACATCCACTTGATCGCGCAAATGGTCCTAAAGAATCCTAAAGAGGACAGAAGAAATTGATTGTCCCAAATGCTGCTCAAAATTGAAAGATATGTGGGACAAGAGGAAAAGATTCAGGCATGCATTGCCAATGCAGCAACTCTGGCATGCTCTGACTGCCGCTGGTCACAATGATCCACTCTTGTCGAAACGGCAGTTAGCTTCACGATACCGTGCTGCAATACGTCTGGCTATACATACTATGCAGCGGAATTGATGTATCAGTAGATATGAAGGCTTCCCAAGTCATGGTGGTACCCCTAAATCATCTATTTATCTGGTAAATTAGAATAATTCACTAACCTGAAATATCCTGAAATAAGGTCACTTGGGGATAGTCACCCCTACTAACCCCCATTCCCAGTGAGGGAGAACAGTGAGGTCGTTATAATTTGCCCAGATTTAGGAGGTACGTTAGTACCATATCTTTGGCCATATTTTGTGGAAAAATATTCCCTTACATAGCCCTTCCATAGGCCTTATATTAATGGTAGGTATATACCTCCAATTTAGGATCCTGGAGTTCCCATTGATAATTACCATCTGGTTATGACTAACATAGCCATGGAAAGATCCACCATGCTATTTTTAGAACGGTGTTTACCATCTATTTCTATGGCCATTGATCCTGGAATTCCCACGGATTTCATCGGAGGTTTCATCCCAAAACCCTCCAGCTATGCCAGCCATGCCAGCGTCCAAGGGATCCAAGGGGCATTACATCGACTGCCAGGATCCCACAGAATCATCTGCTGCAACAGCCTGAGTGCGAGGCTGGCTATTCAAGGGTCGTCACAAAAAGGAAAAATGGAACAGAAATGATCACAGGGAGAAGAACCACGCACATATCATATATATATATATACATATTATTAATATGATTAATTAATATATATTAATATATATATATATATGTGTGTGTGCGTGTGTACAAGAAGGATGGAAAAGTATGGAAAAGTGGATGCTTCCGGATGTTCTGTGTTCAATCGGATCGCAGTAAGATCCGGTACGCCACACTTGAAACTGGCTCAAAACGATGGGCGCTTGCCTTTGAAAAAAAAAAATGAAGTGCTAAAACTCCTCCGGTTCTGTGGGAATTTCCAGGTTTGAATCAGTCCTTGGGGGTCTGAATGGGCTCTTTTTCCCCCAAGACTTGGAATTGGCCCAGCTCCAGTTGGGTGAGAGTTAATCCCAGACTCTCGCTGATCTACACAGCTCTTTCTCCCAATTTTCCCGGTAAATGTGGCAACCCAATCATCAACCTCCAATTGTGGTTCAATGGGTCTATATCACCCATTGCATTTCTGGTCAAAACATGTGTAAAACTCCGGGCTGGTTGGGGTTTGTTGGTTAGTGCCATGTCGCATTTTTTCAAAAAAAAAAACATGACATCATGACATCCAAACATCCCAAAATTATCTGGATCAGTGAGGTGGCTCCATTGGGGGACTATGAAAGAACTCATCCCCGAGATCGGATGGTGAATTCTGACCCTGTCATTTCCGCCAACTAAGAAAGATCCTGACAGATAGTGGCTTGGAAGACTATGTTCCTGTCGAGCTGTTCGTTGGAGGTTGTGTATATTAAAAAAAAAACTATTGCTTCATATCCCCAAGAAATCCCAATAATATGATATAGTATGCTCTGTACCCAGGATTTGTTTGAAGCCCTATTTATTGTGGGCTCCCCACGTATCACATAGACATATACCGTCCGGTAATTTACCATATGTGGAAAGTTGCCCATTTATAGCTTGACTACCTATTCAACTGGCTTTTTTTTAATAGCTATATTCTGATTCTTCTGTAAATTACCAGATGGCATCTCAATTTTCATAGCACTTCTATCCCCATTCTACCAGCAGTTTTGGTGGATACCCTCTGGTAAACTAACATAACTATGAAAAATCACCATTTTCAATGGGAAAATCCACTATAAATGGTCATTTTCAATAGCTATTTTGACATAACCAGAGGGTACCCATCATCCATCCAACCCCCTGCAGCCCCGCTCTCCAACTCTGCAGCTTCCGCGACTGGCACCCCTCGGTGGATGCACTGGATATCCTCTCCGTCGTCCATGGAAGGCTCGAAGCGGTGCTGTTTCCGGCGGGCAGGTGGTGCAGCAGTAAATGCTTCGACCTGCGGGGCGCTTGGAGATATGCGCACTACAAATTCTGGAGGAATTTGATGAGGAAATCCGTTGAAATCGGTTGAACTCGTTGGATTTTCAGGGGATTTTTGGTCCGGTGAAGCCTAATTATAGATGGTTAGAAGTTTTCTGGCTGGAAAAAGGTGGACAAAAATGAGCGTTGAAACTGCTGGTTTCTCACTCCTCTCTTCTTTAAACAGGAGCCTCATCTGCTGGAAACATGCGGAAACTGCGAGTTTCAAGGGATAGCAACCCCCGGTTTCAGGTTCCCCTAAAGGGATGATGATGATGGTTTCATACTGAATCCCTTCATTTCCGGATCCGGTACACTACAAGGTCTATATATTGATTAAGGCAATAAAAGAAAAGTCATACTGACAATCTGTGCAACTTATTTCCCAGAGATGAAATAAACTAAATAAACCAACCTCATGGCAGTTACCATCAGCAAATACCATTTTATGTCATTTTATGTCACCTGTGGTGAGGTCCTTCTGGGCTTACCATAATTGCCCCCTTTCAGCCGTAGCACCTCCCGCGAAACCAGGAAGCGCCCTCAGGGGAACCCAGAATTTTGGAGATTTCCTTCATTTGGGCCATGGCTGTGCTGCCATTGAAGAGCACCTTTCGCGCATACATTTCCTCAGTTCCATGGCTTTCGGTGGGAAAGTGCAGCTACAACCGGTGTTTTAGCGTGAAAGTGGCGGGCCCTGAAAATCATCCTTTGAACTCTTTGAACTTTTAGGGACCAATGATGACAACAGTTCCCATTTTTCTTCACTTCGCATACGCTTTTTGGGGGTATGGAAACACACGGTGCTGGCTCCACAAAAATGGAAGGGGTTGTCCTGCAGATATGGGAGAAGCGCACCCCAGGCACGACATGTTGTTTTGATTGCAATCAAAAGAGGTTCAGGTTTAAATTCAGGTTAAAGTACAGCCTTATCTGGGCTTCTACATATCTATGACTTTATGGATAGTGCAATGATTTTTCGGTGCACCCTTGCGATTTTTCATGGTCACTCATGGTCACTGGAGGTTGAAGCTGCTGCATCCCCAGATTTTTCAGGTTTGAAATTGCTAAATGTGTGCTCATGGTAACCGCAAATGGTGAAGCCGTAGTTCAATCCCAATATATCCCAATGTTTCATCACTTTCCTAATTGTTTATCATGTCAGTTTCGGCACATTGCTGGCTGCAAAAACCAAAAAACAATAATATTAATGTTCCATATATAATTCCCATTAAACATCGTTAAACCAAAATGGTGCCATATGTTCCATGCATAATTCCCATTTATTCCCGGCTGAGATATTTCTGTCGGTTGAAGTGGTGGATTTTCACAATGCCCGAGGTGCAAAGAACAGACAGCCAGCGCTCCAGAGATCACAGGCGCCCGTAATGGATTCTTGGTCCTCGAGCGGTGCTTGGGGTGAATGATGTCATGGAAGGCTTGGGGTGATGTCACACGATGAAGTGAAACTTTTAAGCAAAGTGTCATGGTTGATACTGGTGAAAAGAATGGTTAACGATGGAGAATGTCATGGTTGATACTTTGGGGATTATGGGTATCTATTACCACTATCATGAAACAACGGAGGATTTTAACACTGTGGTGAAAAGAATTGTTAATGATGGATAATGTCATGATTGATACTGGTGAAAAGAATTGTTATATAACAATGGCTACCCGCCAATAAATCAACAGAGACCCTGAAAATAACCAACTATTTTAGTTGAGCTGATTATAGTGGTGACACATCTCTCTCCACATCCATTAAGAAAAATCCTGGGGATGCACACATGTCAATGTAAAATAATGAGCATTTCACCAACAATAATGGTGATTTATGGGAATGACTGGGGATTAATGGGGATCAATAGGGATTAGTTATCCAGCGAAGGACTAGGATGGAATGTGCTTCTTGCCGGGGCACCCAATTTCCAAGCATTCTTAACATCAACATGCAATGGGTACCAACAAATCACAGCAGTGTGTGATTTCTTGGATCGCAATGTGACGCATCCGCATTTTTTGATAAAAGTTGGAGTGTATACCCAAAAAATCACTGGTTGATTGATCAATGATGAAACATCATATTCCACATGAAGTTGTCATTTTGTCGGGGGAAATCCCCCGCCCCATGTCCAACACACTGCTCGGGCCGTGCGCGTCCTCCGGGCACGACAGGAACGTTTCAGGCGCCTGGTACCACGGATTACCTGCGGACGGCCCGACAGCCTATTGTTTCATGAGAATCCCATCCCAAAAAAATATGAAAAACACCCCCCTAAATAGCCCTAATTGGTCCCAATGATGTGGAAATTCCTTGAAATTCCCACTAAACTAAACCATGTTGCTAGTTAGGGGGTGTTTAATGTTGGGGGGAAGGGATTTGACACTTTGATGACATGTTAGATCATGTTAGTAGATGTCAAGTTTTTGCTTGTGGCCCGAAAACCGGCCTAGCGTTTTTGCGTTTTTTTTGCGTTGTGATATGTTGGGGGAGGCGGGGGGTGTAATAACGTCGTGTGTCTTCGTTGTCATCGAGTTACTTCGGTGGACACAATTCATCTACCGTTGCACGCGTCTCCTTTACGTCGGTGGACACATTTTACGTTACGTTGAACAAGTCTCCTGTGGGGTGGGGAGGTTGGGGGGGTGGTAAAAACGTCCCGTGTCTTCGTTGTTATCCAGTTGCTTCGGTGAAGACACTTCATGTTACGTTGCACACGTCTTTTGTTCTTCGGTGAACACACTTCATGTTACGTTGCACGCGTCTTTTGTACTTCGGTGAAGACACATCATGTTACGTTGCACACGTCTTTTGTTCTTCGGTGAACACACTTCATGTTACGTTGCACGCGTCTTTTGTACTTCGGTGAACACACTTCATGTTACGTTGCACGCGTCTTTTGTACTTCGGTGAAGACACTTCATGTTACGTTGCGCACGTCTGTTCTTCGGTGAACACATTTCATGTTACGTTGCACGCGTCTTTTGTACTTCGGTGAAGACACTTCATGTTACGTTGCACGCGTCTTTTGTTCTTCGGTGAACACACTTCATGTTACGTTGCACGCGTCTTTTGTTCTTCGGTGAAGGCACTTCATGTTACGTTGCACGCGTCTTTTGTTCTTCGGTGAACACACTTCATGTTACGTTGCACGCGTCTTTTGTTCTTCGGTGAAGACACTTCATGTTACGTTGCACACGTCTTTTGTTCTTCGGTGAACACACTACATGTTACGTTGCACGCGTCTTTTGTTCTTCGGTGAACACACTTCATGTTACGTTGCACGCGTCTTTTGTACTTCGGTGAAGACACTTCATGTTACGTTGCACACGTCTTTTGTTCTTCGGTGAACACACTTCATGTTAAGTTGCACGCGTCTTTTGTACTTCGGTAAAGACACTTCATGTTACGTTGCACGCGTCTTTTGTTCTTCGGTGAAGGCACTTCATGTTACGTTGCACGCGTCTTTTGTTCTTCGGTGAAGACACTTCATGTTACGTTGCACGCGTCTTTTGTTCTTCGGTGAACACACTTCATGTTACGTTGCACGCGTCTTTTGTACTTCGGTGAAGACACTTCATGTTACGTTGCACACGTCTTTTGTTCTTCGGTGAACACACTTCATGTTACGTTGCACGCGTCTTTTGTACTTCGGTGAAGACACTTCATGTTACGTTGCACGCGTCTTTTGTTCTTCGGTGAACACACTTCATGTTACGTTGCACGCGTCTTTTGTTCTTCGGTGAAGACACTTCATGTTACGTTGCACGCGTCTTTTGTTCTTCGGTGAAGACACTTCATGTTACGTTGCACACGTCTTGTGTACTTCCGTGAAGACACATCATGTTACGTTGCACGCGTCTTTTGTTCTTCGGTGAAGACACTTCATGTTACGTTGTACACGTCTTTTGTTCTTCGGTGAACACACTTCATGTTACGTTGCACGCGTCTTTTGTTCTTCGGTGAAGACACTTCATGTTACGTTGCACACGTCTTGTGTACTTCCGTGAAGACACATCATGTTACGTTGCACGCGTCTTTTGTTCTTCGGTGAAGACACTTCATGTTACGTTGCACACGTCTTGTGTACTTCCGTGAAGACACATCATGTTACGTTGCACGCGTCTTTTGTTCTTCGGTGAAGACACTTCATGTTACGTTGCACACGTCTTGTGTACTTCCGTGAAGACACATCATGTTACGTTGCACATGTCTTTTGTACTTAGGTGAACACACGTCATGTTACGTTGCGCACGTCTTTTGTACTTCGCTGAAGACACTTCATGTTACGTTGCACAAAGACTGTGCGCCATGTCCAGCGAGGCAGCCCAAAGGTGCTTGCCCATACTGGAACAATAGATAATTGCTGGAAGGCCTGTAAAAAGATGCTGCCAGGTACTACTTTGTACTACCAAGTTTTGCACAAAACAATTCCCAGCAATACAAAGCACTTCCCAGTACTACTTTGTACTATATAGCCTGTCTAGCCAAAGTCCAATGGTCAAGACATATGTCAAGGCTTGGCAATGGCGGTACATTCATAGGAATGCAGATGTCTGCGACATCACTGCCAGGACTGTCCGCAAGTTGGTGTGAAGAGAAAAGAAGTGCTGGCGCTGTGGCGAAACACAAAACCATCCAAAAAACGTAACGTTTTTTGGAGGTGTGCTACATGCATTTTTGAACTCCCACTGCAATAATAACAAGACCTGAGAAGGGGTGGAACGAAAGCCAGCGCTTGTTTTTTGACTCGCGCGGGGGCGCGTGAAACTCCACCTCATCCATATGGCATGGCTCAAACATGAAGCGCCCCAACATCAACAATTGCTATCGGGTCATAATCTTCCAATCATTAAATGGACCTTTTTAGGGTAAACTCCACGATTTTGTAACTTCTATATCCAAATATGTTTCCTACAATGTACTGCGGCATTGTGAAAAGTTCTATCTCAAGTTCCGTAAATCCGCCTTTGGTTGCTCATTTATCTTAAAACAGCGCAAGTTTGCTCCCACCTATTGTAGATAAATAATACCCGCTTTTTTGTGTGAACAGTGGTCATGTGACCTCTCAAAGTCTAAATTGTTTTCTCCCCAGAATCGTGGTCCATGCTTCTCCGCGAAGTTCCGCAACATTTTGGCCGTACGGTGAGAAATCAAAACATAGCTCTACTCGCAAAATGGGCAGTGCAAACCCAAGACAATATTATAACATACGTAAGAAAGGGTATAAGAACGAATGAAAATCGAGGAAAACAATGCAAAACCCACGGGAAATATAGAACAGTGGCGAACATGCAGTCCAAATCAAAAGTATATATATTTAGGCCATTTACAGACCTGGGTACCCCCCCCCACCCCCCAAGGGTCTGGAAAATAGGTATTTTAGAGGAAATGTCGCGGAATAGCATCATCCCTGACATCGATAGAGATAATTGTCTGGCATCCCGGAAAATCTTCTCAGCTATCACACTCGCCAAACATCCCTTTTAAAAGGCACACATACTATCACGGACGTACAGATGCATATCATTCCCGTCATTGCCATTAGAAGATTCAATTTTTTTCTCGATGATTTAGTACAAGATTCACTTTTAGTTCTGTTTCAGCCTTCTCAGTACGGCCTCTTACAATGATATTACAGCATTTGTCTCCTAACCTAGGTGGCTCCTGGGCGCAATCTTCATTCCAATGCTTTGTGACAATAACCCAGAGGCCTGGAGCCTATGCATCACTTGACAGTCGACTCAGTTCTAAACCGGAAAGACTATTCCTTCCGTTTACCAGTAGATCGTTTTTGTAGTTCTTATCACAAAACTACCAGAATCAGGGAGGCACCAAAAATCGTCAAACAGCTTTAAGCATTATAAATACTCTAATCTGCAGATTGTATTTATTTTTTTTACTCTGTGAACGAAATCACACTTTTCTAACTTCACACAGATTACCATGAAACCAATTTTCCCATGCAACTCCTAAAATCTTACCACTCATACATCTTTTTTCCTATACCATCCGCATCTTGCTCCAAGGTTTCATGGCAATGTCTTGTACGCGAGTCAGCCACTATTTCCTATCACCAAACTACATTGCTCATCATCTAACATTATCTACAGAAACCAAATCGGATTTCCTGCTCTACGTTTCCGCTCGTTGACATTGTCTTGGTTTTCACTATATGTTTTAAAACATTTTTTAGTTATAACATTTTCCTAAGTTTTCACTGTATTTTTCTAACATGTTACATGCCTCCTAGCATGTTCACGCGTGTCCTCCATGTTGTACTGTTTTCTACATCGTTTCCTCTAGTTGTTACAAGCATTTCCTAGCTTGTACACCGTTTTCCTAATATTGTCACAACTTTTCTTCCAGTTTCCACTGCTTTTTCTACCGTTTCCTGTGGTTACTTTCTTCCCTTTTGTAGGTTTTCACTGTGTTTTGTCCAGCTTTTTTTATTACATGCTTCCTACCATTTTCACCGCTTTCCTCTATGGCTTTTTGTACCATTTCCTCTCGTTTCCTGCATTTCTTGCATTTTCAATGTATTTTTCCAAGAGTTTTACCCCTCTCCTTCAATTTCCGATCGTTTTTGCACCATTTCCTCTGGTTGTTATCGCATTTTCCTGCACTTTCACTGTATTTTTCCAGCATGTTTACTGCATCGTCATAGTTTGTTCCTAGCAGTCGCTCCGGTTTCCTCCATGTTCCAACAGATTTTGCACCCTTTATTCTGGTTGTTATCACATTTTCCTGCCAGGTTGTTATCACATTTTCCGTCACTGTATCTTTCCAGCATTTTCCAGTGGATTTTGCACGATTTCCTCTGATTGTTATCATGTTTTCCTGCAGTTTCTATATCCTCTTCGTGGGTTTTCAGTCTATTCATGCATTTTTAATCTATTTTTCCAAGATTTTTACCCGTCTCCTTTTTGCACCATTTCCTCTGGCTTGCTGCATTTTCAATGTATTTTTCCAAGAGTTTTACCCGTCTCCTTCATTTTCCGATCGTTTTTGCACCATTTCCTCTGGTTGTTATTGCATTTTCCTGCACTTTCACTGTCTTTTTCCAACATGTTTACTGCATCGTCATAGTTTGTTCCTAGCAGTCACTCCGGTTTCGTCCATGTTCCAACAGATTTTGCATGGTTTGTTCCTAGCATTTTCCTCTGATCGTTATCATGTTTTCCTCAAGTTTCATTGTATTTTCCAATACATCCTCTTCGTGGGTTTTCAATATGTTTTGTCCAGCATTTTTTACTACATGTTTCCTATCATTTTCACCTCTTTCCTCCATAGGTTTTTGCACCATTTCCTCTGGTTTCCTGCATTTTCATACCTTTTCAATATTAATATTAATCCAAGAGTTTTACCTGTCTCCTTCATTTTCCGATCCTTTTTGCACCATGTCCTCTCGTTGTTATCACATTTTCCTGCACTTTCACTGTATTTGTTTACTGTATCGTCATGGTTTGCGCCTAGCATTCGCTCCGGTCTCCTCCATTTTCCAAGGGATTTTCCATGGTTTGTTCCTAGCATTCGCTCCGTTTTCGTCCGTTTTCCAGGGGATTTTGTACGATTTCCTCTGATCGTTATCATGTTTTCCTGCAGTTTCATTGTATTTTCCAATACATCCTCATGGTCTCTCCGGCCACCAAAAAGGCGGACCTAGGGGGAATCGATACCCCACCGTCAGCAAATTGCCTAGTGGTACATAATCCAGCAAAATGCTCCGTTTTCTGGCGCTCAACACAGGGGCACGGCGAGATTTCGTTCCCTTTCGGCAACCCCCCCCCCCACACCCCCTATTCTCACTTCGTTCGCAAACAGCAACTAGCCAGCTAGCTGGCTTTCGTAATTTTTCATAAACCCCAACGGAAATGAAATGCCAAAAGAAACCGCCATGAGTGTAAACATGTGGCAAATGCCAAGATTTCAACAAGACGAAAAACGGAATGATCATAGAACATGATGAAAACGCTGGGCCGATTTCCGGGCCGTTCGGAAATGTTCGGAAGTTTTTGTAAGGAAACAGCCAGGTGCTCATCATCCACATTTTCCCAAAGAAGCCGATTCCGAAAAAATGGCCGCCTGCCATAAATCCAATGATCTCATGGCCATTGCCCTGGCAAAAGCCCATCTTTCGCACATCTTCCAGCTGTTTGATCTTCAAGTCACAGTTGGCCTTCCTTGGTTTCGGAATCGCCGGCTGTGTCAATCTCTCTTCTACTGGTTTTTTGCAGGCGATTTTTTCTTCCCTTCAGGAGCTGACCCCGAATGATGGGCCAATGGCTAATATGAAGGTGGGCTGAAGTGTACAGTATTCCTGGTGTTTGCTCGTCATACCCATAGATATGTCTATTAATCATTTGTATATATAAAATATCTAGACCCCGTACAATCCGCAATCACAGGTTTATTGAAACTGCTCAAGCAAAACCCTGCCATGCTGAATTCGCCCAGTTACAGAAGCACCTTGTGGGGAGTCAGATTGCAATAGACCACGCCAGCCGAATGCAAGTAGCACCTGGCAACACACCACGGACAACAGCCACAGGGGATACCCTCTTCAAACGTGACTGGAAAATTGCCTAGAAATGGAAGTTTTTGTTCCTGGGAAACTCCTCAAAGCTCGACCCCAGACTTCACTTCTTGGTGGGGCAAATGCCTTTTAGATGCCCAATCGAGGTGCAATGCTTCCAAGATCTGGTACATGAAATATCTGCAGTGATCTTCCTTAGCTGCCAGGCTGCCAGGTGCCACCCCCTTTTTTTCATATTAGGGGTATGATCTGGCAAACCCAATGGCAACCCCCATCCGCATGGTTTTGTTGGCTTGTCATGACCCGAATTGGTAAAATTCTGCCAAAGCTACATGTGCTATCATTGCATAACTGATCCCTTTGGTTAGACACGGTCGCCAATTCAACCCATGTCGCGGAAACAGCGAATCCCTTAAGTCCAGTCGTTGGCAGTAGAGTTGCTACATAACATTAATGGATATCATCTCTAACGCGCGATGATTCACAAAATATGTAGAGATATAACTAACAGTAGACATTCCAATCCGTGATCCCCTCTTAAAATTCGACCCATTCCAACATCTTCCGGCTAGATATGCCCCAAATGCCCCAAGCTTCCGTAAGCTCCTGCTTGCTGCGGATCACATTCCCCAGATCCGTGTCCATCCACTCGGTGATCATGCAGAAGTGCGGATCGCTGATGGGCGGCACGTCCAACAGGCGCACCTTGGGAGGTCGGGGGCGGAAAAACACGGCTGTTTTTCGGCACCAAAACGCTGAGCCCGGGCAAGGAATGGCACACCTTCAGATATGGAGGTTTCCTTGAAATAGGGCTACCCCATTTTTTCCCCCCAAATCATCCAAAAATGCATGGCATTTTCAGAAAAACCATCGATTTCGGGGGTACCCCCATGTATAATTCAACCCTCATCTGGCGGAGTTTCCCAGCGCCAACACATCTGTCATTGATCCAGGAAGATGGGAGATGGATTCCAGCCACGGATTTGATGACCGTTAGGGGTATAGGTCCCACATGTTCCCATCCAAGCAATCAGGGGTTGTTGATGTATGTTGTATACCAGCGCAATCATCTGGAACAATGGGTTATGCTACAGCCCATTTTTGGCCCCAACTGATTTGGATTGATTTGGTAATCAAAGATGGGAATGGAAAATCAGCCATAAAACTATCCATTTTATGCCGATGGTTTTCTCATGACATATTTGGATTTGTCAGTTCCAGGTTGGAACCCACACGTTTCACAGGGCAATGGATTGGTTTCAGGGAAATAGATCTACAGGAAAGCATGCTTGTGACCCCCGAAGCTCAGGGTTGCGAATTTCCCCTTCAACCAATTCGCCTGAGAAACGGGGGCGATGAACTATAAAACAGTTGATGACAAAAATGGTGTCTTTGAACTGCCGGGCTTGATCATCGCAAGGTCAATGAAGTTCCGCTACGATTTTTTCCCTTCCACCTGGGGTCATAAATTTTCTGGGTCACTGTAACTTATAGTGGCTGTAACCTTTAGAATTGAGATTTCATATCCGTTGGTTGGTTGCTTATAATACTATGTGTGTTCATCAATGTGGCACAAACCCAATAAGAAAGCAGAATGACCAAACATGATATGCTATTTTGTCTTGTCATGAGCCGAGCTTTATTGGCTCATTATTTGGTTCAATGCATTGCCAAGTGGTTCAACAGAGCTAGTTACTTTCTGATCCACCATGCCTACTAAAAACTACAAAAATCATATCCCTGGTTCATCCTGGTTCTCAGGACCAACGTTCCTCCCACTTTGAGTTTCGCATTTTGCCCACTAAGCAAAACGCCAAAATAAACCAAGTCGTTCCGCTGTCAAAGCAGTGGGATGACCTGGATAAAGGGTCAATAGATTGGTAGGGAACTTCTACAGGAAACCCCTATGTTTCATGGGAGGATCTGTTTTCATAGTGAACTGATTCCCGCCCCATCCCCAGGGCAGAACAAGTT
This sequence comes from Cladocopium goreaui, assembly GCA_947184155.2. NCBI lineage: Eukaryota > Dinophyceae > Suessiales > Symbiodiniaceae > Cladocopium > Cladocopium goreaui. Next base: position 49,263 of record CAMXCT020002661.1, read on the forward strand.
AGTACCCGTCTGAAATTGGGGGAAATTCACGAAAAAACACTATAGTTCTATATTGAGAATGGTGACTAACTCGCCAATGGATTTAGAACATGTTCGGAGCCTCAATACGGTATTAGCTAGGGAATGGCAGGCATGGAAGTTAACATTTTGTCAAGGATGGGAAACCGGACACGATTTCTGGTGTCCATTATGGGCTCATCCTACAACTTATCAGTCCTCATCTGTGGAAGGCCACCCGTATTGTTTAATCCTCATGGCTTTCAACACGGCTCCAAGCTACCAAGTTCGGATGCTTCAAATGTTTCATCATAAAGACGTCCTGGCGCTGAGCGTTTCCGTTGATCCCCCACCGCCTAGAACCAGAGGCGCCCTGTGAGAGACCAAGGCACTTCAACCGCCAAACATGCCAGTCTTACTATATTGTATTATGTTATCTTCATTTGTTCCAGTGAATCAATCGATCGATCTATCTGTCTGTCTATCTATCTATCTATCTAAGCTGTCTGTCTGTCTGTCTATCTATCTATCTATCTATGTATCCATCTGTCCATCCAGCCATCCATCCACCTGTCTAGTCCAATCTTATTGTAACATTACTTCAGATAAGAACAAACACGAATGTATATTATATTATTATATTATATTATATTATATGTTGTTATATTATATTATATTATATTATATTCTAGCAAATTGCATTTAGAAAAAAAAAGCAACGATACTGTCAAATACAAAATGCATCCGATAAAATCAGATAACGACAAGACACAATGTCTTAGACAAGATACAATTGCATACCATATGCAAAGCCAAACGGAATGAATAATTCCATTACCCTGTGGTAGTTTGTTACAGTTTGATATTGAAAAAGGCACAGAAATAGTTGATTTGCCGAACTTACCCTCTGGTAATTTAACGTAGCTATGGAAAATCACCATTTTTAATGGGTAAATCAACTATTTCAATGGCCATTTCCAATAGCTACGTTAAATTGCCAGAGGGTAAAGATGCTGATTTTCCAGTTCGCAGTTAGTTTACCAGAGGGCACCGAGCCATGGACCAGTCCACCGGTCCTTCACCAGACTCTGCAGCGGTTGCCTCGGCGGACCGGTTGGTTTCAGCCAGATATAGCCAGATATCCCAATGTTTCAGGAAGAGAACCCCCATGAATATTGGGATATATAACTGCGGAAAAGCCACCTATTGTCCATTTACTTTGCTATTAATCGATGATAAATGGTGGCTTGTCCGCCCTATACATGTTAATTGACTGGAAAATATCAGGGTAAATAGGATTGTAGATAGCATCTGCTACATCTCGTAAAACTCCTCTATCCATTTTGGCGGTTCCCCTATGCATCGAGAAAATGGGAAAGTTACTACCTGTCTGATTGGTGGTGCAACCCTGGAAGGAAAAAAAAACTGTCACCAAAATGGATGACAAGAAACATATTTTAGAGCACTCAACATAGGGGAATAACGAAATCAAACGACTCGACATAGAAAAACAATGCATACTTGCTTACATGCCAAATGTATTCATAATGTTTCACTAATTGCATATGATATACATATATATATATATACATACCTAAATATATGTATATAGAATATATACCTGTGCGTGTGTGTTTTGCATATGTATGTACATAACATGTATTTTACTTATTTACATATCGATTTATGTGCACCTTTGCGGGTGTTTGCACCCAAGCAACCCGTCGCGGTTTGGAATCTGCACGTTCTGATAGAAGGACACCATCACCCGCTTTCCAGTGAAGCAGTCCCGGAAACGGAAGGCCGTCATGCGATGTCCCTGACGTCGGGATCGCTCCAGTGGATGATGGGTATTACCAAAAATGGTGGTAATAAAATGGGGAGATGAGCCATGAAAATTGAGATAGCCTCCGGTAATTTAACATCCATTGACAGATGATTTTCCGATTCAACCCTCCATTTTGATCGGAGATTTCCCAGTCAGGGATGTTTGATTCGCAGAGGCTATCTACAATCATGAGGGTAGCAAGGCAAGGTGTTCCCACATTCCAAATTCCAAGCCCATATTTTTACAGATTCCATCTGTTTTGGAGGGATATGCAATTGTGAGAGGAAACCTTTCAGGAAATGAAGGTAGATTTGAACGATCCAAACACCACAGGCACCTCTACACCAAGTCCGGGAGCGGACAACTCAATAGTTCAAGCTTGGTTTAAGCCACGCAAAGATGTGACGTGAAGACTCATGATGTCATCATCCATACTCCATCACCATGTTGTGATGCCAGCTAGACACTGGAACAATTTGTTCGTTCCACTGCGAAAATGTTGTGCGAAAATGTTTGACCATGAAACCATGCAGCCTTTCCGGTTAAATTGTTCCCTTAAACCAAATCCCATGGATGGCAGGTTCCAACCCCCCAATATTTCAGGTTTTCTAAAATGGGGGTACCCCAAATCATCCCAGTCAGACTTCAACAATTTTGGGATTGACACCCGGCCGGACTTGGGGATTTTGATGGATTTTGCGAGTCCCCCCATTTTGAGATGTTTAAGAAACCCCCACGTATCATCCCTTGCCTATAGCAGTTCTGTTTTTGCTGGGGATGAGCGGATGAAAGGATGACCCAAAAAAAACCACAAAAAACCTGTTGAACTGTCCCCATTTTCAGAAACCCACCAGGCACCTTCCGAAGGACTTTCTCCTTCACCAGCCGCGCAGGCAGTTGCTGGGAGAAATCCTCCTGAGTGTCGTACTTCACCCTGTCAAACCTTCGGAAATTACTGGAAAACCAGGGGATTTTTAACACCCAAAAAATATGATCATTTCATGGGATCCAACCGCAAAAAAATTTATGAATTGATGGGGATTTGCCCTCGGTTTCACATTCAGAAATGATCTACATGGTTTGACCAGAGTTCCTTAATAGTCTTCTGAAGGCGAATGAGTGATGTGAAACCGAACCGCAAACTCCAAGTCTGCCAAGTCTATGAAGCCATTCAAAGAAGAAAAATGATGCGAAATTTGAAATGACGGATGGTGTGCCATGAGTTCTTCCATATTCCTTACTATCAATTCGATCAACTAAAGCATCAAAGCTGAGGAAATGGCCAGAAAACTTCACTTCAAAGCAGTTTTGTCCAGCAATCCTTATTCAAGTTTCCACTCCTGGTTGTCTCGACAGGATGTCTGATGTGTCAAGTATATTTACCCTCTGGTAATTTAACATAGCTATTGAACATGGCCATTTATAGTGGATTTACCCATTAAAAATGGTGATTTTCCATCGTTTTTTGTATGTTTACCATTGTTTACCAGGGGGTAACATGTCTGGTTGGTGCTGCCCACCTCCAAAAATCCTCAAAAATCTCACCTTGGATCCTCATCCTGATTCATACCCATGTAACATTTAGTCAATTGATCCATATGGATTGACATTGTTTATAAGGATATGTGCATGTATTTAAACATTGTTTATTTGAATATATATATATATACATATGTATGAATATAAATACATATATATATATGTGTGTGTGTGTATGTATATACATATATATATATATATTATGCGTGTATATGTATATATGAATATGTATATATGTATGTATATAATATACACGTATGTATATATATATACATATATACAGATACATATGTATATGTTATTATGTGCTTTGATGGTAAATCTTCGTTTATTGATGTTTACACCGTATACCATACATATCCACACGTAAATCCGTGTGCATATCCCCAGCCAATTGATTGACTCAAATGGATTACATTGTTGATGGTGCTTTAGTTTTGGCGTTATGCACACACATACAGTATACACGTATGTACCTCTCCCCATTTCTATCCCCATCTCTATCCCCATCTATTCATAATCTCCAAATCCAAACAGGGCCGTACCAAGCTTCCAACACCACTTCCTCAAAGGTTTCGCCCGCTACCAGCATGAGAGCCACTTCTTCTCCTTCAACGGCCTCGCCTAGAGCATCCTTGATGGGCACGTCGTAGAGGGCCACCACCTGAATGGCTGCACCCATGGAATGTCCATGGAATTTCTGTGGTTTTATGGATTTCAATGGAAAAACCCATGAAATTCTTTGGGTTTTCTTTATTTTCCATGAATTTCCACTGACTTTAGTACATATCATCTCCCCCCGTTTATTGCGACATTTTTTGTAACCGTTCACCTACCCTTCACCCGCTGGTTTACCCACAGATCGCACTATATCCCACGGTGATATTGCAACATGGAGGTCCTAAATCATCCATTTCTAGATAATATAGATATATATATATATATATGGGTAAATTATAATATTTCACTAACCTGAATTAAGGCCATTTGGGGATGATTTCCCTTACTAACCATGATTCCAGTGAGGTCGCAGTGAGGTCGTTATAATTTACCCAGATATATATAATGTTCCATCAGGTTCCATCAAACAAACATCCAGCTATTGTTGTACCACCATGACTTAGTAAACCTCCTCTGAGTTCAGCAGGATCTTTTGCAGTTCCGCAGGCACGCCTGGGTAAACCGGCACTTCGTGGTGAAAGCCCCAGGTTTCTTGGAATTCCTATGGGATTTACCGATTTACCATATCCAAATACCCTCTGGTAAACTACAGCTATGGAAAATCACCAGTTTTAATGGGAAAACTCACTATAAATTGCCATTTTCCATAGCTATGTTAAATTACCAGAGGGTATCCAGAGTGGAAATATTTCCACGCGGAATCATGTTCATCTGAATGGATGCATCCAAGATGGGTCGATGGAGATGGCGTACATCAAGAAACGTTGCTTTCCGCAGCCAAAGTGGTTGGTTTAGGGAGGTCAACCCCACGTTTTGTTCATCAAATCCACAGGTCAGCAGGGCCACCAACTATCAATCTGGATAGATCATAATAATTCACTAACCTGAACCATCATGAAAAGGTGACGTCGGGAAGTGATCATCATCAAATTTATCCAGATTATAGGTGGTTGTCGTATGCATCTCTATTTATATATATATTTTTTTTTTGTGTGTGTGTCTGTATGTACAGTACATGCCGTTATATCCCGGTTACAGAAACCTTTTTGGCGGGCTCAATGCCCACGTGTGGCGTAAATCTTGATTTCTGATTAGGTTATACAAGTATGTGTCTGATCAATATTTTTGCTTACCCTCTGGTAAACTAACATAGCTATTGAACATGGCCATTTATAGTGTTTTCCCATTAAAAATGGTGATTTTCCATAGCTGTAGTTTACCAGAGGGTAAATCATGTCAAATCCTGGGTCCACCACATCGACAAAGTGACTTTGATCATCATATAATCAAAAAAATCAACTTGGAACCAGTTCTTGTGGCCGATGCATATGGACATGCCACCTCCTTCATTATCATGTGGTTGGGAAAATTGATTCGTAGCTCCAACTGGCTCCCCATTTGGTAAAGGGAAATTCTGAATACCCCTAGTTCCGGTTTACGCCCTCCTAACCACTGGTTAGTTCATCACCCAATGTTAATTCAACATCAACCACACGTCTGCCCCTTCCACCATAATACATCATACCCTCCGAGGTAAACTAACATAAGAAGGTGGAAAACCCATGGTAAACCCCGTTCGGAATTCCTGATACATCAATGGTGGCTTTTCATGTTTTTTTCCACATCTATGTTACAGCAGTGAAAACCCAAAGAATGATACATGATGCTACTACTAATTAATATGAGTTGCATTTAGTTGCTAAGGATTAGCTAATTACAATATATTCTAGTATGGTTGAGGAAACCATAAGAAACCCCTAGAAACCCTGTGGGAAAAGACCGTCATTGAAGGTCCCCCGTAAATTCCACTGACATAATACTGTATATCATAACCTATGGTTAGTACATTAAACCATTCTGATCGTTCAGAATGATCCCATTTACAGTGGTTAAATCCCTTGACGTCACCTTGTTAAATCACCATGTTTCATGGTTCAATCCCAATTTCATGATACTTCAAGACCTGCATCCCATTATACATTCCATTGTTTTTGTGCTACACCAACCAATAAGCTATGATACTTCAAGACTTGCAGCCAACTGGGACCCTAACTGATCATATTATATCCCATTCTATCCCATTCTATCATCATAATCTGACTGCTATCCCAGTATATCCCATCATTTTTAGACCGCGCCAACCAGTCATCTATGGTTGATATGCCATTCTATCCCAAATTCTATGATCATAACCTGACCTATAACATCCCAATATATCCCAATATATCCCTATCTATCTATATATATACATATATATATACATATATATATACATATATATACATATATATATATACATACCTGATTGGTTGATACAAGGCTTCCCAACTGGGTCCCTGGGGTCCAAGTCACTGGTCCCCCATGTTGTCGCAAAGCTCTTCTCAATTCTCGCCCTGAGCTCGGACATCGTGCTGTCCCCGCTGAGGCTCAAGTCCTCAGGGCCGGAGCCACGTGGAGCCCGCGTCGCTGGGGTTGGGATGTTGCCAGGGTTGCCATAGTCATGGGGGTACCCCACTAGCTGGATTGCTTTTTAATGGAAAATCCTATCTATAAATGGAGGTGTCATAGGGGGTTTACGCGCTGGTATAAATCAACATCGATCATCCACCCTGAAAATCACCCATTTTATATAGTGGAAACTCATCTTCCGACCCCTATCTGCCAGGGAGGATATCTCTACAGCTACATCTATCGATTATCTTATCTCATCTATCATCTATATCTATCTACGTATATCGAATGCAATCTAGTCTCATCTTATCTATCCGCATATATGTATGTATATGTGTATGTATGTGTGTATATGTATGTGTCTATGCCATGTGTGCAAGTGTACGTATGTGAGTGTATAACACAGTGTATATATGTACGGTATGTGTGTATGTATATATATATACACACGTATGCATATATTTATGCATTTACTACATGTATGTGTATAACTGTGCATGTGTATGTTAAAAAAGAAAAAAAGTGTTTGGTTTTTTATGTCAATATATTATATCCGTGTTCTGATCTATCTACTTACATGTATACAGTATACAACCATGAAAAACATCGAGGTGTTTTTTAAACATGATGTGCAACGTTGCACCTTGAGCTTTCACTCTTTTGCTGTGATGCGGCCAGTCGAAGGTCGCACCTGTGAAGAGATTCTGCCCAACAATCCCATGGTTGATCATCATTGACCCATTCAAATTGCAAGTAAGTCTGGTGTACGCCCCATGGACAAATGGACAAACCCATGTAGATACGTATAAATGTAAATGTACATATTTTTTATATATACATATCGTATTATACACATGTATTTATATTACTATATATACATATGCACACAAGTTTTATTAATGCATATGCATATGAGTTGTTATCATTTTCTGAGGCAAAACACTAGGGACAAAGCCATGTCCTTCCAATCAACCTCAAAGACCTGTTTCAGTCAACTAGGGGATCATACCTGGTACATTTGTGTGTGTGTCTGATATATATATATATTTAATTAATATATATATAATATAAATATAATATAAAATATAATATATATATATATATCTGTCTATCTATCTGTCTATCTATCTGTCTATCTATCTGTCTATCTATCTGTCTATCTATCTGTCTATCTATCACTATGGGTATGTGCTTGTTTTTACCGTTTTTTGATACCAAACTTTCGCAACAAAGTGCGGCACTGAAAATCCCATCTCAGCTTCGAAAATGCGTTAATGGAATTTGTGTTCCAACAAAATGAGGGACAAAGCCATGTACAGGCCGTATTAATCTATATCTGTCTATCTATCCATCCATCCATCTAGCTATCTTTTATCCTTCTATCTTTCTGTCCATCCAAAATATACGAGTAGCAATCATGTTACAAAGCACCAGCATCTTTGGGGTTTTTGAAAAAAACACAGTTAATACATCAGTGGCTACCACACTATTGCGACTCCAAGCCTCAATTTCAATTCCCGACATCAAGGACACCTTGATCTGCATCTCCGGGTGCGGACCTCCCTCCGTCGACTGGGGCGACGATTGGGGCGGAGATGCATCGTCGGTCATGGCGAAGAAAGACGCCGCTGATGTGGAAATCGTGGCTTTTCTATGCCCATCATCCACAAAAACTCTGGAGATCATGTGGAAAACACAAACAAATGATCATCCCCCAGTGATGTTGTGGAAGAGATTGAGAAGATACCGAAGATACCAAGAAATCTGAAGCCGCCATGGATATCTTTTGCATACCTTCGAAATCCTTAGAAGGTTTCAAGGGTTCCACAAATTTCACACGGATCCTTATGAATTCCACTGATGCTGCCAGTGACTGCCTGGCCTCCTTTTAGCCCAGTGATCATGTCCTTAGAAGACTGGGATAATGTTTGTATATGTTGGCGCACCCGTTTTTGGTGGATTAATATGGATTAATATGGATTAACTACATCACTACTACATCTTGGATTTTGGGACTTTTAGGAGGCATGACACTTCCAAGGCTTCCGATTGAGGGTTCACTGCTGCAGGCGCAGCTAGAGCAAAAGTGTCACTGCGTGGCCCCAGGATGACGTGGGATTGTCATGTCTGAAAATGGGGAATGGTCCACCAGTTCATGGCTGTTCTCTAGATACGTTACATATATACAAATATATATATATATAGAATATATATATACATATATATATATATATATACTTCCACTGAGGCAGTTGGGGTATGATCTTGGGCTGTTTTAAGTTTTGATATGTGTTAACATATGTTCATATAGCTCAGTTGATGGGAAACATGATCAAACACAGCGGCCCCATCCATCGATGCGATGACGGCCATGGTGACTGACCCTACATGAGCAAAAGCCACGTATGTTTCGCCGTTTCGCCCGCCCCATGGATAGTAAAACATGCCAAAACAGTCAAAAATGTCCAGAATTCTTGGAATAGATCCGAAAGTCTTGGTGAAATCCCCCTATTTTTGATGGTTGAACCATGTTGAACCCCCTATCCATCTTGGATTTCTCTCGGAGCCTGGGATGGCCCGGGGCGCCTTTTTGGCCACTGGGCACCCGGACGTGAAATCCCAAGTTGCCGCCGGCCTCTGCCATCGTCTCTGCCAGGGCCGGGGGTGATAGCTTGGTGGCGATGATGTAGACCCCTTCCTGGCGATGGTCATGGCTGGGGTTTAAGGGAAAATTTACAGGAAAGCCCCATATTTAATGGGAAAATCTATGGTTTCCTGTAGATTTTCCCTTAAACCAATCCATTGACATTTAGTTTGATGATTTTCCCAGCCATCAGCTTCCTATTTTTTTTGAGTTCGGGAGATTTTCCAGCCAGGGATTCAACCAACAATAATTCGGGGATGTCAACCAAAATGGTGAAAATAATGGGGGGGTTAACCATCAAGAATTGTAGTTCAAGGTAGCATCCTGAAATATCTGAAATTGGGATAGTGATAGCTGATATAGTGTTACACTATTACCTGGGTCGTTTTTTCCCAAATGAACAGACCCAATACATTTCACACACAGGTTTCGATTTGGGGGCCCCAGAATAGGATGGTTGATGATGGGAGGGTTGATTTTGGGCCCTTGGAAGGTACCGGAACCATTGTACCTCATTTGATTCATTAATATTCCCCCATATTCCCCCTATATAACCCGACACCTTTGTGAAATTGCGATCCATGACCATCTGGGCAAAATTAGAGGGAATGCAAGATGCACAGCTCGTAGCTTTCATGAACTGTCTGGACTTAGACCCCCGCAAAATTGACTTTTAGGTATGCATTTGAGCCCCCGCAAGCCATCACAAGGCAGCATGTTTTTTCTTCAATCTCGACACTCACCACGTGGTTAGGGTCTATCAAGATCTCTGAAATGGCCAAAGTCCGTTGTAAGTTTATAGACGTTATGAAGCCAAATGCGCATGCAAGTACTCAAAATGGAGCTACCATGTCTTGGCCATGTTTGATGGGGTGGACATTCCCTCGCACAGGCCTCCCATTTCTCACCAGATTTCAGCAGGAATTCTACAAACATCTTAGATTCTTAGACCATCATAAATGATTCTAAATCATCTTGACTCATCTCACATCATTATAAATACCCTCTGGTAAACTAACATAGCTATGGAAAATCACCATTTTCAATGGGAAAATCCACTATAAATGGTCATTTTCAATAGCTATTTTGACATAACCAGAGGGTACTCTTCAATCATCTTAGATCATCTTAGATCATCTCAACTCACCTGGCACCTTGCCTCAGGCGCAGGCGGCAGCGCTTGCCGCACCAGCGCCAGAAGGCTCGGCAGCATCTGGGGAGCCTCTTCTTGAAGCCAGTCCCAAATGCCCGCCTTGGACGGCTACGGCTGAGTAAACGGCTGAGTAAACGGCTGGAAACCTGGGAAGACTTTGAGGGAAAACACCACCATGAAAACCACCATGGACCATGGATTTTGTTGATGGCAACAAAAATGCGAGTTGATTTCGTCACCCAAATCCCAGCAAATATCCAAGTTCACTGCTTCGTTTTTTGAAATGTTGCAGGTGGCCTTCGATTTTTTGAGCCCATTCAGACCCACCCAACCAAAAAAAAAATCTGTGGCTTCATGGCAGCTACAGCCCGCAGGATCTCCCTGGAAACAGGGCCTTGTCCAGCACCGCGCAGAAACGACCCAGTGGCCGTGGAGCGCCCTGCGACAGAAAGTCGCGCACCAGGAAGGTGAAGCCTGCCGAGATGGGCCCATGAAGACAAAGTTAAGATGGAACCCTAGAAATGTATCTAAAATTTATGTATTACATATCTGTATATTATATATATATAATGTATTTATTTAATCCATATTAATTCATATGAATTTATGGGCTTGAGACATGCCAAATAGATCTAAGGATAGGTCTTCCCACGAAAAAAGTTAGCTACAGTAGGTGAATCATTAACAATGTGGGGATATCCCTGTCAACTTAAAAGTAGAGATTCGTTTTTTCCGAATAGGGCACACCCAAATCCCATGGATCATCATGTCATATCATTTCCACCATCCAAATTGCAATGTTTTCAGGCATCCCCCATTTTCAGACACACCTATTTCATCAAAATCATCAAAGTTCACTTACCATCTGGTTATTTAACATAGCCATGGAAAATCACCATTTTTAATGGGAAAACTCACTATAAATGGCCATGTTCCATGGCTATGTTAAATAACCAGAGGGTAAATCATCTTAAATCCTGGTATCTCCCCATGTTGACCGTTTCAAACACCACCGGTTTTAACCGCCGCGCCTGGCCACTGCTCCACAGGGTACTTCTGGCGCATGCGTTGGATGACCTCGGGCACAATGTCCAGGTGCTCGGAGAGAGGGAAGCCTCCGCGTTGAACCACAGAAAACCAGGGGAATTTTGAAGTATAGTAATCATTAGTAATCCCCAAATCGATGGAAAAGTGAACCACCATCAAATCACTAGGGATATATGTTTCCATCTAATTTGGGGATGACCATATTGTTTGGGTGATCTCATCAAGAAAAAATCAAGAAAAGGTGTTGAAAATTCTTGGGTTTTACCATCAAACATGGGGGTTGAACATGGTGGGACCATCCTGCAACGTGGATTATATAGCGCATGTATACTGCATACGTATTATTATTTGTGGGACAAGTGAATAGGTCCAACACTAAACCAGGGGTTCGATTGGGAGGGGCTAGTTACTAGAAGAAAAGATTATAAGGGATGTGGGATACCCCAAAAATTGCCGTGTTCTCGATAGGAACATGCATTCAACATGTTTTTAACCCATAATGCCCCAATGCCACAAAACAGCCAACAAAATCCAATGAATATACGTTGATATGAGGTGATATGTCCCAAACGTCTGTCTAACCGTTATATAACTCAAACATCAACCATAGCAATTGAAAATTTATAGAAACCACGTGTTAAGTTCAAGCACACCGATACATGGAACAACCTACTCCGTGGCCGCGCCCCTGACCGGGCTTTGCGTCACCCTTGCACATGGGTGCAAAAGCGATGAGGAGATATGAGGAGAAAGTCACCACCCCTTGAAATAAAAAAACAGAAAGGGGCGCTGTGAGCCCGTATGTTTTTGCTGGGTGTTTGAGCTACAACTATCCCAAGCACATAAGTATTCTAAGGCACGGGCTTACAGCATTCCTTCAACATTCTGTCCAAATGTTTTCATGTTTGAATCTTCCTTCCAGATGTTTTGGATTGAAATTCCATATTCTTTCCACATGTTTGGGTTGAAGCGCGAGTAATGGAATTCTTTCCTGGCAAGGGCGCCATCGCCAAATTGCGGAGAGCCTTGTCTACCAAGCCGCTGGGCCATCCAAAGATGGGTGAGTCTGACTTTCTGATGGCTTTGCCAACGAAGCTGAGCATTTTCTGGAGGAGCGGGGGCCACATTTGAGCATGTATAGTCAAAGCCGGCATCAATTTCGTCACCGTCCTTCTCGTCAAAGGCACTTGTCTTTCCTGGCTTGCGAGTTGCCCGGCTGGACAGCTCAACGCATTTGAAGTGGCGACCTCCCAAGATCTCCCAAGCTCTCCAGAAAATACTGCAGCACCTTTCGTCCGACGGATTTTGGGTCATCCACTTTGCGCGGTATGGTGTGCCATGGACAAGGGATTTGACCAAGATTGGTGTGGTTTTGTTGGGGGAGCTGCAATGTTTCAGGATTGCATGGTGGCCGCCCAAATCCTTCGGGATGACTATCTGCATCTGGACGTTTCCGGGGACTTGATTCTTCAGACCAAAAGGCGAGGGAAGCTGCTGCAAGTCATGCTTCTCAATCGCATTTTTGTATGATGTTCCCAGCGCATGGAAGTCAATCTCACCCTGGTAGCCGACAATGACATCATAGATAGAAGTGCACCATGGGGCTTTCAGATGAGTTGAGCTCATCTTTTGGAAAGGCCAACCAATCAAAGCAACCTCTGGACAATTCTGGAGACACAGTGGCAGGAATGCTGCGCAGTGTCAGCCCATCAGTTACTTCTTTCAAATCATCGTAGGTCATATTTCGGCTTCCACAGCCATGGCCCAATAAGCAGATGGATAGATGAGACTGCCTTTTCTACTACTGAAGCTTAAGCGCGCACACGCATACACATGTACAAAACAATGAAGACAATGATGTTAACAATGCGCAAAAGGCAAAACATGTCATAGAAGGTGACTTCTGAGAAACCAGTGTTTTGCATGGAAATTGCACGGGCTGGGGACGCTCCCCTCTCAAAAAAAACACACCATTTATGCGTACATTCATTGGGCACAGGCAGGTGAGACGCACATTTCCTTTGATTTGAACACGCGTTTGGGCTTAGAAACGCCATGGCACATCATCAAAAGTTTGCTCATCTTTTAGGGGGATAAAATCTAACGGCATGTAACGTATTCAAATTACTAGGCAGTATGTGTGAAGCACGGTTCCATTGCAAGTTGGAGCTACATCCATATCTAGCGATCTGTTTCCATTAATGACCCACCTGCGCTGCTGCCCTCCGCGCGCACTGAAAGAAACAAGATACGAATGAAGTATAATGAAGTAGTATCTAAGGAACGATTTTGGGACAGCAAAACCTCATCGGCACACTACTGGCAATGTTCCACATGGCTTGCTGGGAAGAGCCCCCCCGTTATCAGTTATTTCGATGATTTTGCCAGATCGACCTTGATAAACCTTAAATTTCAAGGGAAATTCCCGCCCAACCCATGGTTGCCACCGGAGGTTCACCCCCAAGTGGATCAAGTGGGCCCTGCCCCACCTGCCCGATGCAGGTGCTCCGGAACGGGCGCATCGCCGCAGCCCAACTGCAACACAGGACCCAGTGATGGATCCGCGTAGGGCCGGACCAGGTCTTGCACAAATTCCTCGGAGGCTTGGTACCTGACGTTCAAGGCCCGACATCGGAGCACGATGGAAACCATAGACCATTGGAACATGATGATTTATCCAACAAGAATGGTGATTGAATGGGATTCATCGCTGATTTATGATAGCTAAGTTGGTTTGCTTGACTCAGGTTTATAGGGGATATAGCTATAGCATGCTATTGGCTATTAGCTAGTGGATGCTAATGGGGTGTATAAACCAAGTTATAAATGGAAGGGCAGGCCACCAATCCCAAACTCCTGTGGATGCCTCATAATGGATCATCTCCAAGGGTAGTACAACCCCAAAATCTTCATTAAGCAACTGGCTGGGGTTTATCCTGTTACTGTTAGTGTGGTTTATGGACTACAACCCGCTAGAATCATCACTCAATCAGAACGAGTTCGCCACCTTCTCAGGTCCCATTCTGAGGTGATGCTCCCATGAAAAACGCCTGTTTTCGAAGCTTCTCCGGCCACCCTCCCATTTAAATCAGGTCTAGTAAAGGCATCTGAGTCACCAACAACCCACTACGGCTGTATTAACCATCTGAATCTGAAAATAGGCTCCCCCTAGTTCCGATGATCATGATGATCATCACTTCCCTATCAAATCTTCCATTTTGATCCATGTTGGGCCTATCTTCCATTGACAAACCCAAATCATCATACCCCCCCTTATATCATATCATATCCCCATGTTCAATCCCCCTTAAGTCTCCCCATGATTTGGTGGTGTACACCACGGCCATGGGTCACCAATCCGTGTCGTTGGCGTCGGATTGAGCGCCCCACTCCCACTGCATCCCGGGCGGTGGGGCATCACGGGGATCGCCTCCATGAGCCGCAAGCTGCTGGAAGCGCCAGTGCCAAAAATCCTGGAAACGTAGGCGATTTTTGGCCATAGGATGCCATAGGAATAGTTGATTTACCATGATTTACCTTTGAAAAATGGTGATGTTCCATAGCTGTGCTAACATTCCAGATGGTAAAAGATGAAAACCCTGGATTTCAGCAAGTTGGGGTGCCCTATCGCGTCCGAGAGTTCAGCATCTTGCTGAAGGATTGGGGTCCTGATGTTGTCCCTTAAACATCCTTAAACATCTTTAAAATTATCTGAGGTGGAATAGCTGGAATCCAAATATGTCTATGTAAATAGAGCCTTTCGTTTTTGAAAGACCCAGGATGGACATGAAATAAACCTGCGAACTCTTTGATCTGACATTGGCGTGGCATGCGCACCCAAGAAATCTTCGGCTCCCCCTGTGCCTGCCACCAGCTGGGTTGACATTGCTGACAACCCTGCCGCCAGTCAGGCTGCGGAGCCGGCAGAAGGCGCCTAGGTGCCCGCAGAGGAAATCTACCGGAAAGCATGGCCTCCATGGAACTCCAAAAGGCCGCCCCAGATAACCACCCACAATAGGTGGTTTGAGAAGCCCCCGAAATCCCCCCACTGGGTGATGGGAGTAAACAACCACTTTACAAGTGTAGGCCTTGAGTGTTGGGGGGGTGACCCTTATCCAATATCTAGTGCCTAGCATGTTAATTGACTTGTTGGAACACAAGTTGAAGGCATCTGGAACATGAGCATCGGTATGCTGAGATATTTGAACTCATCATAATTTACATTAATTTACCAAGGTCACCATCATTTCAAGCTTTTTTAAACCATCAGCCATACCAATCATTTGCTAAGGGGGCGCCGCTGTCGACTCTGGAAGGCCCAGGCACGTCCAAGCAAAGTGCAGGGTACACAGCGCGCTGACACAACAGACCAGCGCTAGGGCTATGAATTCCCAGCGTCTGTGCGATGCCGGCTGGCAGATCATGGCAGGATAAGATGCGAACCTTATGCTATACGACATGATATTACATTATATTTTGCTAGAGTAGTGTTTATTCTAGTGTATATACTATGTATTATATTCTATCAGGTTATATTTGTGTTTTGTATTGTGTGAAAATATATATATATATAACTATATATTTATCTATCTATTTATTGATTTATTTCATTTATTTGTCTTTTTTTGTCTATTCACATGTTGTATTGTATTGTTTTTTATGTATTATATATATGTATATATAGAGAGATCATATACCACTTCAGAGATCAAACCCTACCTCCTCCTGCCTGGCTGCAAGTGGCTGCGGCGTCAGATTGGGCCCTCCGAAGCCTCCTCTGGGCGACTCCGCGTCAGCTGAGTGAGACTCAGCAGCGGGGCCTCCGAATGGGAAAACGACAGTGGAAGGTTGAATTGTCCGTCGAAGGGTTGGTGTCATATAAAAAATGATGGGATAAGTATGGAATATATATATATAATATAATATATATATATCCATCTATCTATCTATCTATCCATCCATCCATCCATACATATATATTTATATATATTAATATGTAATATAATATATGTATGTATGTGTATATATATATATATATCTTAATATGTATATATATATGTATATATATGTATATATATATATATATGTATATATATGTGTGTGTATATATGTATATATATATATATGTGTGTATATATATGTGTATATATATATATATATTGATATTGATATTGATATAACTTGGTGAACTAGGGTTTTAGTTTTCATGGGGATATACTGGAATATCATGGAGTATAATTCCAATTCATAATGCGGATATGGTGGGATATAAGGGAATATAGCGAAATACCATGCAATATGTACCCTCCTGCAGCCACATTTTCCGGTTCGGAAAATGATCTACGAATGGTGGAGTCTTCTACATCTATGTTCATTTACACAAGGGTAGCCACCATGTGTCCCATTTTTGGTGTTTTTTTTTTCAAATGTTCACCCAGGGTTTTGCAGTTTTGCCCTAGTTTATGAATAGCGGGGTGCCAGCAGTAATTTCATGCAGAACTTCTCACTATTTTGAAGGTAACCTCCCAAATTAAGTCGGCCGGGGGTTATTGACAGAGTTGACATTATCCCATCCCGTGTTGAAAAATGTGTTCATTGAGTTTCCAGATTTTTGGAGATAACATGTTGATTTCAACATTTATGCCGGTAAATCCATGGTGCCGCGAGATACTCTCAACCTGGTGAACCTGAGAAATGTCTCAACCAGTATTGTTTGCGATATTTTCAGATTAGAAGTTCCCATGTCAGCACATGTCCATCTAGAATTTCTGGTGTCATATTCAAATGGAAAGAAAAGAGAAGAAAGACAACAGTGCTAATCCATGAGACGAAGACAGGATGGTGGTTCCAACCCAACCCATCTCAGTATAGTCAATTTGGCTATATTCGGATCATCCCTTAAACATGCTAGAAAATCAGCATAACTATGGGCCATAATGGATGTTTCTGGTGGCAATGTCATGGTTGGATCGGACCAGGGCGGCAACCCACCGAGCAGACCAGGGCGCCACACTTGGTCGGATGCGCAAGCCCTGTGGCAAGCCCAGCATGGGATCGCCGCTGTGCATGGCGGCAGTGAACTTTTCCTGGACGGCCAGGGTTGATCCACCGGCGAGCCCCGGCCGACTCACCAAGAAGTGAAGAGTCTTGAAGTACTTCAAGAAGCACCAAAGAAACCCCATCATCATCTATCATCAGTATAGATATCTATAGATTATAGGTACTATAGTATTTCTATAGGTCCATTTTTATGGCCGCATGGTGGTTTCATATGGTTTCATGGTGAACTCTCCATGGCGCACCTGCCATGCCGCCGCCTCGGCCTCTAATTCATCCCATTCATCCGGGAAATGGTCACGTTCCTGGGCGGAACTGGCTTGGGAATGCTTGGGATCCAAATGGTCCCTTTTTTGTCCCACCATCTCCCAGCCGGAAAATTGATGCCTTGCCAAAAATCCCATTGTTTCAAGAAAAACGATGGTTCGCATGAACAATCCAACCTCTACATGTTTATCATTGTTTATCCGAGACTCCTCCTCTTCCAATCCTTCCTCGTCCGCATCTTCCATCGACATGATGTAGGACCACTGCTACACAAGCGGATACAAAACAACTTGGTCAAACCTGGCGGTAGTTTCGTGAAACATTGGGTCCCCTACAAACCGGATGGACGTTCAAGTTTTGAGGTTTTCGCCCCTCGATCTGCGGAACGTAGCAGAGTCATACTTTGGCACCCACATCATGGTTCAAATCTACATTTTTCCCCCAAATCTGCGCATGATTTGCGTCCAGAATTCAGACATTACATTGGCCGTTATCATCGTTCACCTAACTACATGAAATTGGCTGATAATGGGGTACTCCCAATCCCAATGGATTCGTATTATCCTTTTCCTTATTAACCATGACTATTTGGTGGCCCGGTTTGCAGACAAATCCATATCTATCCAAATGGCTGCGAAAAAATTGGCGCGCAGTGTCGACAAATTAGACCCGAAGCTTGGAACATTTGGAACTGGACAGTCCACTCTGGGGGGTTCAATAAATGGGATGGTGTGGGCACCTTTAAACTAATGTCAACCTTGCGTTACTAGACCTGTCTGCCCACTGCAGATCACCAGAACCCCCACTGTTCAGCGTCGATGAACCCAGGGTTGACTCGCATCAAGTTTGGCATGGCGAAAAAGCCCAGTGCAAGGCAAACCTTGCGGGACACTATTGTACCATCCGAAGATCTACCAGAAGTTCTTCCGACCATTTGTCCCGCAAACTAGTTCTTGGCTAAATGAAACACAAATAATCATAGGTGCAACTGCAGTCAACTGCAGTCAACCCCAATTAACATCAATTCACTCCATGCACTCAAAGGTCGAGTTTTTGTGCCAAACATGCCAAACATCATAGACAGTTCAAAAAA
The DNA here is from genome assembly GCA_947184155.2 of Cladocopium goreaui. Classification (NCBI taxonomy): domain Eukaryota; class Dinophyceae; order Suessiales; family Symbiodiniaceae; genus Cladocopium; species Cladocopium goreaui. The sequence goes on from CAMXCT020002661.1 coordinate 68,020, forward strand.
CTGAAAACCACCCAACATCTGCCAACGTATGGGATTCCATCGGACGCCACCAGGCCCCATTTTCGTCACGCTGTCGCGGCCCACTTTCCGCCGCTGAGAGTTGCACGAATCTTCGTGGATAGGTCTGTGGCTACGGATGATTTTGGGGTTTTCCATTGGGGCCAATCCAAAATGAACGGTTTATCATGGAAAATCCGATCAAAATTCATGAGTTACGGGGACCCCCCATTTTGGGAAACCTCCATTTTCCGTGCTTTTTGATGTTTCTTCTTGGAATTGGATGGTCTTGGGTAGTAGGGGGATACCTGAACCACTGGAAAAGGTCCAAAGTCCAAATTGTTTCCTGTTTTGAGCCCAGGTAACTGGGTAGCCCGAACCAAGCTCATGAGGTGGATTCTATGAGCACAGGTGATTCTGACCCACCTGGTACCTATCCCTAGTCATTAGGCTCCCAGACATCGGGGTATTTGGACCAAAAAAAAACATACAAAAGCGTCATTTCTAGTCTCAAACCATGCATCTGGGTGCAGAATTTTGACCCATGCGGCCATACCATTGCCAATTTTAAATGCCCGGCTCCGTGCCCAAATGCTTCCATTGAAATGGGCAAAGCTTGGTAGCGTCACAGCTCTCAGCGTGCCCCGGCCCACATCAGCCCACATTCGCGGGGATGTAGTTCCAATTTTGGGCATCTCAAAATTCCCCAAGCCCGGCGTTTTACCGTGGTCAGATGATGCTGGAACTCAAAGCAATTTCAGCCAAAATGATGATCAACGAACCATGAAATTTCTGGCCCCCCTATGTTCATAGACAAAAAAGTGCGGTTTTTAATAAGAAAGTGCTCAAAGTCTTTGGGATTTTGAGCCTCGGGAGGTTTGAGAAGCGGCGAAGATGGGGCCTCAGGGGTCCCAGGGCCCTCACGAATGTCTCGCCAACCTCAAGGGATGGGTTGCTCTCAAAGATGTTATTTTTTCGGGGAAAATCCAGGAAAACCATCAAAATATTAGGGTTACATATTATATATCTATATCTATATCTATATCTATATATAATTATATATACATATATATATATATGTGTGTGTGTGTATGTGTGTATATATATATGTGTGTGTGTGTGTGAGTGAGTGAGTGAGTCTAATGAGTTTTCCATCTTGGGTTGTAAAGTGCCCAAATTTCAAAAAGCATGTCCAAGTTTTTGATGATAAGTTTTCGATGATAACCGTCAATAATAAACATAATCAATGTAATCATCCTATACAACTTAACTATACGTACGTACAACTTCCCACTGATTATATAACAATGAACAATTGATATAACCTTGGTCCATAACATTTTCGGAGGAGTGACACAACCAACATGAAGCTGTTAGCTCCCCAGAATTCCTTTTTGAACCTGGCGGCTCTGCAAGATCTAGGCAAAAGCAGAGGTTCAGCCCAACAGCTTGAACACCCTGAGCTGCAGCCAAGCATTCTGCAGCCACCTGACAATACCGGAAAGCAACCAGCCACGGCGTATCTGTACAACTAGGATTAGGTCAGGTCACAGCTTTGATTGCCCTTGGCTTCAAACAGCTTTTCAACTGACAGCTGTCCTGATCCATCCACCTCACTTGCGCAAGGCTTGCCAGTCCTGGTGCTGGTGCACTGACAGGCTGTTGTTCATGGGATCCCACCACAACTTTAAGGGAGTCCCAGGCACCAGGCCCCAAGGGATGCTGATGGTGATGACCTCATTCCCTGGCACCTTGACCTTCAGCAGGTCATCTGGCCCCATCCCCGGCGGCACCGCGACCTCCACCAGATACACCAACTCCTCATGCTCTGGGGCACTGGGCGCTAGAGGCGTTTCTGGCGCCAAGCCGCAGCGACCCAGGAGCAGAAACTTGGCTATGGCCTCTGGTGGGGTCAATTGCAGGGCACCTTGCAGCCACAGCTCTAAGCCCCGGCGCCTCTCCTCCAAGTTGTTTGGGTCCTCATTGGCCTTACGGGTCCACAGCTTGGGGGGCAGCGGCACGCTAGAGCGCACACCCTTCTCGGCCGCCAGGGCCGCAAAGTGGCGGTAGCGCCGTGCCACACGCCAGGGCACACCACCATCCACCGGGTGCACCTCGATCTCGTAGTAGGTGACGTCGCCGCAGCGGAGGCCAGGCAAGGGGATTTTCACCGTGACTCCTGTGAGTTGAGGCGCGGCACCTCCCCCAACGATGATCAAATCCCTTTTCGGAGGCTTGTTCTGTGTCTTCAGGCGAGAAGCGGTCACAACCTCAATGGGCGCGGAGTTGATCATGTTCATCACATCCCATGGGAGGAAATGATGTCGGTGATGGTGGTGCCGATTGTGGTGCTGGTGATGATGTCCATGCTTCCCCCAGTGGAACAGACTGCCGTGGTGGCTGCGGTGGCTCTGGTTGCTGTGGTGGCTGCGGTGGTGGTGGTGATTGTGGTGATTGTGGTGATTGTGGTGGTTGTGGTGATTGTGGTGGGTGTGGTGGACGTGGTGCACCACTGGCGTGTGGTGCACGTGCACGGCGACATGACCATGCGTCATGGCGACTGGGCTGGGCGCACTTGAAACGTTGATATGCGTTGATTAGATTTTGGGCCACTGATGGCAAAAGGATGTTCGCTGTATGCCAGATGCCAGCTCCCAAAACTTGTAGACTCTACGTCTCAAAGGGTCAATTGGATCTGTCCATCCACCCCAAAACAATCGATCGTTTTCCAATGACACAGGCCAACCTAAACCAAAAATGATACACAAGCCACTGACCCAACTTTGCCCTCCGGGAACTTTGCAAACAATTACAAGCTCTGCGCCGCGCCTCTGCACCCATTCATCCACCCTGCGTGAATTGGAAGCTGCGGATTCGCAATGTGGGGATCTGTCAAGACAGAGCCATGTCCTATATTTGAGGGATGAACATCATTTGCCATCATTTGCCATCATTTGCCCACCTGGATTCTCACTAGGGAGCCTTGATTTTGATAGGAAGTACGTGGACGTATATGGGAACTGCAGCACGCCAACAAAAAAGACTTTTAGTGTGGATGCGTCTCAGAGGGTTTGCCGGCCAAAACAAGTTCTGATTTTCTGGGCGAAAAAAACCGGGCCGTATTACCGACTTGAGGGCCTTTAAGAACCATCCATGCCATGCCGGTCACAAGTAAACCATCACCCACTGCCTTCTGAGATACTGTGGACGGTCCCCATTTTCCCGTTGGAAATGTTCCAACTTTTTAAAGGTATCACCCAGTCTCGAATTCAGTGCCGGAAATTCTAAAAACCTGTCAGCGTTGTTGTTGATAAACTTTAGATGATTACCGTCCATTGCCACGATCAATATAATCATCCCATAAAATTCCCATTGACATTGATGGGAAATTGATAACGCTCCATTGTGTTCGGGGATTGTCCAATCATCCCATATACTCCAGTAAGCTAACATAACTATGGAAAAGTGCCCATTTATAGATGATTTCAAAATGGTGCTTTTCTATAGCCAACTCTTAAATTACCCAGAGGCTAGATCTCCAGTAAATCACCATTCAAAAAGTGGTGAAATCCCTTGGAAATCACCAGATTTTCGGTTGCCAACCGGCGTCATTTTTCGTTTGCCAACCGGGTAACCATCCCATGAGGGTATCCCCACCTGGCGTGGCGCAGTGTTGAAGGAGACCATCTTCGGTAGACGCGCAGGTGATTCGACCTGCGGCCAGGTCCGTGACAGAAATCGGTGAGTTGGAGCAAGACGTGTTGTTACCAGATTTACCCTCTGGTAAACTAACATGAGTATGGAAAATCACCATTTTCAATGGGTAAATCCAGTATAAATTGTCATTTTCGATAGCTATGTTAGTTTACCAAACACCATATTGAAGTAGACTTAAGCCACTTAAGCAAGGAAAACTCTGGGTTTCACCGACAAAAATAGGCCGAACAGTTGTGAGTTGACCAACCGAAGATAATAGAACTGCGCCACATGCAAGAATTATGCACATATCCACCAAGGAACACATGCCAAAGAATGATGCGGCACTGAAATGGAAACCGAGTGTAGACTTGGGATTCGCGGCCTCTTCTTCACGCTCCGGTGGATCGGGCCTTGACCCGGCGATGTCAGCAATGTCATTCAACAGTGATACGCCACTTCGGTCGGCTCACTCCGCAATTCGTGCGAATCAAACCCATGTTTTTTGCTCCTTAAACCATTTTGGCCAGTAAAAGTGCAGAAAACCCCAACTTTGTAGCTAAGGGCGCCGCCATGCTTGGTTAAAACCCCAATTTTTTCCTGCTTCCACCACCATTTTGGTCGTTGAAACCACCATTTCACCCCGCCCCGCGCCACGACCGGCCGAGCTCCGCACTGATGGGGCAGAATGATGGAGGGTCGGTGCTGCTCCACTCGAGCAGCTCCGCCGCCTACAGGGGGATGATATGGATATTTGGATGGGTGTACGTGTATGCGTATGTGTATGCATGCATGCAACTGAGCATGTATACGATGTGTATGTGTGCGTGTGTATCTTTCTATCTCTCTCTCTATCTATCTATCTATCTGTCTGTCTGTCTATCTATCTGTCTGTCTGTCTATCTATCTATCTATCTATCTATCGATCTATCTATCTATCTATCTATCTATCTATCATGGATCTACAAAGCCCTCTTTCGTCGATCCATTCGTGTGTGTGTGTGTGCGTGTGGTTTTACCCAAAAATACCATTCAGTTTATCCATTGATCATCATTCTTCCCTATTTCAATCATTTTTTTACTTTCCGTATTAGTTAAGATAAATATATAATTATATATATATATATATATTAAAACAGCCATCACGTGCAGGCCATTCCCCATGCAGGTTTGTTTGAAAATAGGATGTCTCAAAACCCAATGGATCGTCATCATTTTCCCTCGCAAATTGGTATTTAGAGTATAAGGGCCGTGCTTTAGCGAGGGTCAGTATCCAATAGCGGTACTGCGCTACGCAGTGTTCTTGACATGAACATGAAGCAGTTCAGAAGAAGAATATCTGGTTGGTGGTTTCAACCCTTTGAAAAATATTAGTCAAATGGGAAGGATTATTCCCAACATATGGAAAGTCATAAAATTCATGTTCCAAACCACCAATCAGATAGGAGAGCCCAATTTATGGCTGTCTTTCAAAGGCAAAACATGAAAACATGATGAGAAAATATGAGAAACAAGTCGAGGGTGACTGGGTGTTTTGGGGTAACTTGCCTGGCCCGCAAGAAACACTGCATGCCGAAGCACAGCACTGACGTTGCCAGTCCTTGCTGCATCGCAAGATATAATATACCTCATTTTCAGACACACCCCCGGACCGCACTTTCCCCGACACCTGAATCCGCAGCGCCGCTCGTCTGGTGATGCGGCACGCGAGCCGCATCCACATAGTGCTGCAGCCCTCAGTGAAAGTGTCCAGGGCGGAGGTTGTTCCCATTAAAAAAGACAGTTTAGGGGGTGTTTAATATTAGGGGGATAGGATTAATAGTCCTATTCTTGATAGTTAAGTCTGTTGAGTCCCTATTCTTTATTCGTACTGAAGATCTATATCCCATTGAACCCACCCAGGGATTCTTGAAACTAAATAATGTGGTTAAATGCTTGAAGCAATAGTAAGCCATCCCCAAAATCACCATAAATGAGTGGTATTAATAATATTAACCATCAAAATATGGGTGGTTTACTCTTGCTTTCCTAACATTCATGAAACCAATGGGAATCTCAGGATCCTAAAATGGAGGTACTGTACCATATAAGGCCATATTTTCTGGGGATATTCCCTGAAATTTAGGCCTAAAAAATAGGCCTTATATTAATGGAATCGGTACCTCCAATCAATCGGATCCTGAGTCATGGCCATTCATGAAATGCTGCCGAAGGGCGATTCACCATGGTAATCCCATTCAGGAGGACCTTCTTCTGGAGCTCCTTCTCCGTTCGTTCGAACCTCGAAACTTGCGCGCCGAGTTTGGCGCCCGTTGAACTTCCAGGTACCAAGAACTGCAAGGCAGGTAAAATGGCTATGCTAATCTTAGACGTCCAATAGATTCTGCCATCCAAAAATACAGGAATAGTATGGATAATCGCTGTTGAAATATGCCCCCCCCCAAAAAAAAAGGGAACCATTTGACTACCCGACCCAGTCCAGCAAATGGTTTTAGTTCACCAGCAGAACTGGGATCGTGTAACATTGGCAAACTTTGAGAAGACAGTAATTGAGCGAGGCCCAAGCTCATCCAAGAGCCTGTTGTGGATCAGTTCTACCACTTGGGGGTGCAGTTGATGTGCCAAATGGCCAACATTAATTATTGATATAAAACCCCATAAGTTGGGAGATATAACCCTTATAACTTATAACTATGGTTATAGTTATAGTTTAACCATAACTGGAACTGCACTTCCAAGTAGTTGGTTGACAGTGGGGGGCTTCCAGCTCATGGGCCATAAGAATTGTCGTTTTTTCCCTTTTGTTCCCCACAAATAGTAATGTCAACCCCGGATTAATAAACCACGGTTTCTTAATTAGGGTAGTACTCCCCCAATGGTCATAATCTGATACTTAAATGGTGCCCTCCCCCAATCAAACAGCCGTTTGGCGTTTATTCATCCAGGGTTGACATTAATAATACCCTCTGGTTATTTAACATAGCCATGGAAAATCACCAGAAAATGGCCCATAGAAATAGATGGTTTACCGGTTTACCTATTAAACATGTTGATTTTCCATGGCTATGTTAAATAACCAGATGGTATGTGAAGAACTTCTGCCTTTGCCTCAAAAATGCCATAGCGCCCTGGGGGTTGGAGGACTACTTCGGTGACTCAGTGAGAACACCACGGCAGCCAGGTGACATTCGGATGTCCCGGTGCATATCAGATGCTTCCTCCAATTCCTGGACGCTTGGCTGGTTCTGGGGTTTAATTAACATGGCCCCGTTCAAACGACCATTTATGGTTGATTTTCCTTGTAAAAAAAATGTGATTTTCCATAGTTATGTTAATGTACCCAAGGGTACTGTATCATGCGCGTGAGGTATGCTAGGATTCATTGTTGCTCGCTCATTTTTAGTTCAGCCCCTCCCGAATCGGGCTTTCCAGCACCAAAAATAGAGCCAGCCTTTTGGATCCAAAGCAATAAAGCGGGCATCGAAGCTTCTTCACGGCAGTGGATGATTTCAGTTATTCCCTTCGAAATTCCTCTATAAACATCGCTGCAGAGGGATTCACCAACATCTCATCTCACCAGGATTTCTGAATGAAAAACATCAGGAAAATATGAAGACTCCAACTTCCAAGACCCTATGGGACCCCATGGGACAGCTATTTCATGTCAATCCCGTATCAAGAGCCTGACAAGTTGCTGGGTGGAAAAAAACACCAAAATAGTGGCATCAATATCATCAATGTGACATATGTTATCATTCATAGTGCCCGAATCATTCACAAACTGGTGGACTTTTGCCACTTTTGCCTGGATTGACACGAAATCCTTCCATCTCACCCACCTTTGACAGCTCTTTCGCCATGCGTGTCATGCTGGTGTTGGAAAAGCGCAGCAGGCGCCTCGGGCGGTTTAGCACCATTTCAAGGTGTGTTGTGTCACCATTGAAAGATCCGTTGCCTTGGGTTTTTTTTGGTTTTTTTTTAAGGTCATTTAACATAGCCATGGGATTTTTTTTACCCCGTTTATAGACGATTTACCTACCACACATTCGAATGAACCCCCGATGAGGAGTCGCTCTGGATTCCAGGGGATGGATTGATTTCAGTTACTGAGACGGTGCGTTCCCTGGAACTGTTCGCTAGATCCAAAAAACTGGGACAGGGTTCCAGTTCTGCTGATCTGTCGGTTTGTGATGTTTGTGTTGGCCTGGTGTTTTGATCTGCTTCCTGCCGGAGACAATAAGTCCTAACCGGCAGAATCGGGAATCGTTTGAATCTGATGTGTTTCAATGACATGCGAAGGGGCAAGCTGGCTTGAGCAACCATTAGGATCCATTAGGGACCAGCCATGGCCATGGTCAAGGCCAGGTACAGGCGAGTGCTCATGATCTTGAAGGGTGGCTCATCTCTATCCTGCACAGAGCAGAAGGCCAGTCTCCAACACCAACGATGCATGATGCAGGGAAGACAGGGAAGATGACAACCAATAAATATCAATAAATTAGAAAATCTCGTTGTTCACTGAAATGGAGATCCATTGGAAGCAGGCTGTAGATGCAGCCACGGTGATGGTCAGCCAGCTGTCATGGCTGACCCCTGCAGCGGAACACCTGTGACCGAAAAAGTGGTGACCTCCTTTTTGGGTCCAAAAAATGGTTCAAAATCCGAGGGATCATTTGAGAATTTCTTCTATTAGCTGTAATTATGAATCTTATGATATCTTATGGCTATATCTTATGGCTATTTCCATGTATTTCCCATTTTCGGACCCAAACAAAATCGAGGTTTATAGTGATGCTCTGAGATCCAGCCGCCCCGCGGAGAGAGCCTTCGATCTCTTCCGAACCCTCAGGTGATCGTCAGGTGGCTTCGGTGGCGGTCAGGGGACAACATCTTTTGGCAACAGAAAACAACGCCAGAATCGTTGATATCGGTTGATATCGGTTGATATATCATATGGAATGTGTCACATATCGCGCTCATTTCTCTTGAATGTAATTGTCTACTAATGCGGCCGGATGGGCAACCCTTGTTTTTCGGATACGTCATAGACCTTTTCACCCACCCAGTTGGACCAAATCAGCCTAGCGGCCTAGCACTGCAACGGAACCCACATCAGGCTGGGGTGACTGAGTAAAGGTTTGGATTGTGGATGATTGCTTGAGGGCCAAACCTTGGATCCCAAAAATCTCAATCCATGAAGATCCTTCCAAGTGGGGAAGAAGAAACACTTGAAAACACCACTTTGAATCCAACTTCATATGCCATTTGGCATAGCCTGCTTCTAGTGGTTGAAGCTTCACTTTGGTTGAAGGCCCAATTTTGGCATATACTAGTGGCCACCCCACACAGCCGCAGCTCTCAAACTCCAAGTAGCTGTAGTGAAGGGCTACCCCTGGCAGGAAATGCAATGCGTAACCACTTGAACCGCGAACATCCAGAAATCTTCCCAAAAAAAAAACAGCAGCACTCCTCTTTTCCAAGCTTCCTGAGGTTTTGGATGATTACCCTCTGGTAATTTAACATAGCTATTGAAAATCACCATTTTTAATGGGAAAACCATCTATAAATGGGCCATTTTCCATGGCTATGTTAAATTCCAAGGACCTTCCATTGGCGCGCCTGGACACCGCGAGGTTGTAGGCCTCTTGGAAGCGTGACCCGATCAACGCAATGGGCAAGGCAAAGAGCAGGATCCCCGAACACATCGTCACGGCACCTGCGGGAAAGGCTGAGACATGTGAGACTGGGACTTTTGGGACTTTAAAATGACCTGTGATCATCTGAAATCATGGGATAAATACAAAATAGAAAATGATATACAAATCATGGGTGATATATGAAAATGGTGATATACATCTGACATTATCTCTGGGTGATATACATCTGACATTATCTCTGTTCATGGGATATATGAAAATGGTGATATACATGGGGGGTTCGTTTGAAAATGAGGGCTAGCCCTAGAAATTATCATCCGAAATCATCCAGCTATTGGGCCCCCAGGACAGAAGTCAAACATCTCATCTACACGATGCTTGTGGCGTGTAGGTTTAACAAACGTTACTAGAGAGAGAGAGGGAGAGAGAGATGGATAGAGATAGAGATAGAGATAGAGATAGATAGAGATAGAGATAGAGATAGAGATAGAGATGTAAATGTAGATATAAATTTAGATGTTGATATAGATATAGAGAGAGGGGGAGAGGGAGAAAAACAAGAAGGAAAAAAAAATGCAGCTGCCAAAACACGGACTTTCAAGTTCCAAACCCAGCCCGGGAATCTAAAAACACACACACTAACCATAAAAACCAAGTGCGATAATCCAATAATTAATATATATATAATTAATTATATTATATAATCATCCCATTCTAGTACATTTCTAGATTAAAAAAGATTTAAAACTACCAACCTCCAACCAGGTGCATGTCACTACATGTCAGTAACCACCAAACGCCACTCTGACCTGCAAGCTTTCCCCCGGGCGTTTGAGGGATCACGTCGCCATAGCCCACCGTTGACATCGTGACGATGGCCCTGAGATTGCGACGTGGCGTCTCCAGCATCTGGACAAACTGATGTTCCAAGGCTATTTGTCTACTGGCTGGTGGTTTCAACCCCTCTGAAAAATATGAAAGTCAGTTGGGATTATTCTTCCCAATCTATGGAAAAATAAAAAAAATGTTCCAAACCACCAACCAGTGTAGATACTTCCTGATACTTCCGTTCCCAGCCACCACTTCCGGTAGTCGGGCCGTTTTTGTTGGTCCATGTTTTCATCATCAAATCATCAGCCGAGGTGCCACCAGAACGTGGACCTGAGCCGGTCTCCATGAAACACACACATCACTACGAGTGCTCGTGGTTGTCTCCAGCAATTCCCTGGAGACATTGAAAGCCCTCACCACAGAGGCTTTCCTACAATTATGTAAGGTCCAGGTCATACAAGGTGAGGCCTTGCAAAGATCTGACTGGATTTGCCAGGCTTGGGTGAGACTCACTTTGATTAAGAATTGCCAGCTTGCTATTTCAATGACTACTGAGGTTATAAACCATGTTGTCCAGGTATGACTGTATGACCATCAACTCAAACTGCAATCATTACAGCCTGTCAGGATTTTCTCCAAGAAAATGTGTGTATGTGTGCCTCGTTTCTGCGACCCCCTTATCAGTCTTTCCAAGACACAGGATGGATGGAAACTCCAGCGAGACGTTGTTTTCACTGCAGCAGAGTCCAAACTGCGAGATCCGCTTCAACTTATCTGAGCACTCCTGGAAGGGGCTGGCAGATTAGTGGCCTCTGCCTGCCAGGGGCTGATGGACCCAAGTCTACAAGGACAGGTGTGGAATGGTGTGGATTTTTTAACCATTTGGAACACGTGCACATGCCATAATCTCATGGGAGAATCCCTCCAAAAGACCTTGGGGCGCCGCGAAGCACCTCCTGTAACCAACTGCCGCACCGCAGCCGGTCCTCTTTGTAGATCGCGAGTTGGGTGGAATTGAAGTCCCCTTGATCCTGAAGCCGATGGCACAATGGACGGCACTCGTGGATGCACCACCGGGCAACCGGGCAGGGCAGTACAGCTTCTCCACATGGTACACGACACCTCAGCCAGAGGCCAGAGAGGAGAATTTCAGAGTGTCTGAGGAAAAAAATCGGGCCCAAAACTGGAAATGGATCCCCACTTCTGCCACTTCCATTCGAATTTGGCTTTCCAGTGTTTCATTTCTAGATATTTCAAGACCGCTGGCTCCTCCAACAACCAGTTCAATCCATGTGAAGGCAGCCGGTCTTGGATGACATCTCTGGGATAAGGCCTTCCAAAAATGGTCCGCGAGAAGGTGTCCATTGTCACCCTCCGGCAGAAACAATTCAAGAGAAATATGGAAAAGACAGTACACGGATGGGGAATGGTACGTCCACCTTTGATGACACCCTAAATCAACCAAAAACCGAGCCCATCAAATCCCATCCAAATCCACTTTTTGGTCTCTTCCACACCCTTTTTTGGCCAGGGCTTCTCAGAGGATTTGCACCCCCCCACCCGCAACGTTCATTTCCGTCGGGCCGCTGGAGAACAAGACGCTGCCAATGCCCAGGAAGAAGACCAAGACACTCAAGGCTTGTCCGCTGTTGCCTTGGACGTCGAAGGTTTTTTGAGGGGCTAACCAGCCAGGTTAGAGTCGGGATGTGACTCAGATTAATATCACATTATTTCACTTTCAGAAATACATAGAGATACCAAGAATATGATGGGATAAGATTATATAATATTCATCCAAGTAGTGTGGCCAAACCATGTTACAAAAAACACTGCGAATGGATGGTTTGAACACCCAAAATTGGTTGTTTTGGGGTGGGGCCGGGGGGCTGTACCTATTGGGGCTGTTCGGCCGATTTTCGTTGGCATCTCACTCTTTCAATGAGTTACCTTTAGTATCCTTTAGTTGTGTCATAGCCTCTTTTTATGGTTGGTTATTGGGAAGTTGTCTTGTGGCATTATCGATGCCACAGGGCTTTGCCTGTCCAAAATTGAAGCTGCAGTTATAGTTAGATACAACTCCTGAGTAGACACATATTTTCAGATCGTTGCTGGGTTGAAATTGCCGAGTTAGGGTAAGACCATTCCAGTTGCGTGGTCACTGAGATCACTGGGGATGAACATTCCAGCCGCGCCCATGGCTGATAACTGTTCCCGACGGCCGACCATTGAAAACCTTCGGGGAAGTCAACTATCTACTTCCCGAATGATTCATGGAACCTATTGATTCTGTGTGTGAGATCCATCTGTGTGTGCCCCCTATTCGAGCTGATGCCGTGCAGGGATCCATCTAGCCATGATGCTCAGCGCTACCATCATCATCTTCAAGCCGGTGGAATATCGCCCCAGCCTTGGGAGAGGACAGGGCATGAGGATCATGAGGAAATTCCACCCATATATGATCCATATCCTTTTTTTTTTTGCATTCTGGCGCACCACATGGAGAAGTTCAGGATGTTCAGGCATACGCTCCGAAAACCACGTTCATCACTGATCATCACTGGATGTGTTGCCAGCCACCAGCCCCGGAGTCAAATTCAAAACCCTTGAAGTTGAGGCGCTTGAAGATTCGGAAGAGCCGAACCAAGCGCACCGCGCGGATGAAACCTGGAGACAGTGGAAGCGACAGCCAACGACCCAACGACTCAACGGCGCCGCGCCATGCCGCGCCTATGGCCTTTCCAACGTTATTCAGGGCCAAAATCACCTCGGGATCATCAAATTGCAGGAGTTCGCAGGTCCAAGAATGACAAATCTCGGTCCATCCTGGACCTCTGACGTTCAAAGGTTGGAACCCTTTAATCTCTGGAAATGGGGTCAGGTCATCCTTCGAATTCTCTCTTTGTTCAACTTCTACACGCTCAGAGGTCTTACAGTTTCACACTTGCCAAAGGGACCAACAGTTCTGAAATCAAGTAAAACACTGTTTGGATTGCCATCTTAATACTGCACTCAACGCAGCATCCACTGGATAAAATCCATCTCAAGTACGCCCTACATCCAAAACGAGCAACGAAAAAAGGCAGGATCGCCACCACATCCACCACATTCATCGGCGTCCTCGAGTTGCTAAAAAGGTGAGGTGCAGCTGTTTTTTCGGGCCCTCTTAGAGGTGCCAATGAAGAACAATCATCAATGACAATTGACATAAATGACAATAATAATCATCAATCTATTCATGAAGATAAATCCTGGTATCATTCTGAAACGCCGATTAACAATCATCAATGACATGATTCAGACGCAAGATTCTCATAGATTATCAAAAGTACATCACTCATGGTACTCAGAATGTCAACCGTGGATTAATAAAATTAATAAACCCTGCTTATTTTGGGGGGGGTAACCCTTGAAACTGTGACAAATTACTTTTGATAACCTGGGGGGTTGGCAAAATCCTGGGTTTACAGTAGCCCAACAGCTTTCATCATCGTCGTCGTCGTCGTCGTTGTCGTCATCATCATCATCATCATCAAACACTTATTGAAGATTTTCAATGAATGTAGAAGTTTAACGGGGTTGGGAGAATTAAACCCTTATTGAAGATCTTCAATGAATGCAGAAGTTTAACGAGGGTGGGAGAATTAAACCCTTATTGAAGATCTTCAATGAATGTAGAAGTTTAACGGGGGTGGGAGAATTAAACCCTTATTGAAGATCTTCGATGAATGCAGAAGTTTAACGGGGGTGGGAAATTTATATTCCCTAAATACCCTTGTTGATCTTCCCAATTGAATGTAAAGTCTAACGTTTGATATCCCCAAGAGTACAGCATAGAAGGGGTGTGGGCGATACGGGGTGTTTGCGCGTAGAGTTACTATAATGATAACTATAGCAATGATACTACTACTAGTTACAACTATAATCATCATCATCACCACCACCACGGGTTGTGCCTTATGAAGGTCCAAGGCGATACCCCAGCCACGTCACAGACCTTGGCCATGATTCGAAAGCCAGTGGTGGTTATGGATCGTTCAGACCCTGGGACAACCGGATACCCGGATGGTATCCCAAAATAGCTGGTGAATGGATGTGCATTCCCCCAAATATGGTAAAATAATGTAAAATGATAGGTTTTCACCCATCCTATGCGATTGAGGGGGGCAAATCACGAAATTCAAACCATGTAAAAGAGAAAAAGAACATGAAACCACAAGTTGAAACCAACATAATGAGGTTGCACAGATAAGGGGTGTTGGCGTGGTGTTAGCACTCAAGACCCTTTCTCCCCAACACTACACCCTGAAATGGTCGCATTGGAAAAAAACCTGAATGCTGCTCTGGAAAACAAATCCGGCTGGTTGGTACTAAGTTACTACGTGGCACTGATGGGTTTGGAAAATGTTCCTACATGATTCTGCAATATAGTCATGGTAGGGCATAGTTCATTTTCCTTTGAGAAAAGTTTAGGCGTGTAACTCTTGCAAATGTCCAGCTTTACTGCGGTGTTGATCTCCACATGTCTCCACGTGAAACCCCAAGGTTTGTAAGATCCGTGGCTTGACATGTTGCCCACGTTGAACGCCCCAGGCACCAGCAGGCGAACGATGTACTCGGCCATGAAGACCACCGTGAAAAAGCCTTCAGAGGCCAACCTCAGGTTTCCGACGAACAGAAATGATGAAGTTATAGTGAATATCATGATGTCTCATTAAATGTCCTGTTATAACCAGTTATAACCAGTTATAACCAGTTATAACCAGTTATAACCAGTTATAACCAGTTATAACCAGTTATAACCAGTTACAACCAGTTACAACCAGTTATGGTTTCCAACCACTAAGGAACTCAATAACCGATCATTATTTTAAATATGACTGGCACCAACCAGTCATATGTTTCGAAGTCTTTCACCCAGAAAAAAAGCTGAAGCCGTTGACGGATGGTCGCTGGATAAAATAGCTTGCTATAGTTGGGGATATGGGATATAATCTATATATAATTGCTGGTTGGTGGCTTTTGCGAGTTGCATATTCCCTATTTAGCATTCATGTCATGACTTTGCAATTGTCATTTCAATCAATGGGCATTTCACCATAGCCCTTTTTCCAAGCTCAAAGATCGGTCGGAAGACCGGTGAATCCAACGTGAAGGACTTTGGAAAGAGAGTTAAAAGCGCAGGACCACTTGTCTGACCGTGGAGGACTTTGTGTGTCTAACGCAAGGAGTTTGAGGTGTGGACTAGTACCTGGCTTTTCTGGCCGCAGACGTGTCAGGACTGTCAGTGCTAGTACCCCCGATAATATTACCCGGGTGAACCTGTCGCGAACAGGTTATGAGCCCAACGCATGGGGACTCTGCTGAAATGATGCTCAGAAGAAGAAGGTCTGAGCCTGATGATGAAGAGTCAAAGAAAGACCAAACAGCGTCAAGCACCCGGGCAAGCGCGAGGAACCAAGGGGCAGAGATGGCTCTAGTGGCAGTGGATAGGGAAAGGGTTGGAAAGCCTTCACCAAATGGTCCTGTTGGGGAAGATATGAAAACCCCCTTGCCAATAGAAGACTTTCCAGCAGAACCTGTAGGATCCCCTAAGGCCCTAGGACCTAGGAACCTCCAGCCACTGTTCAATGAAGCTCAGCTAAAGAAGGCTGAGGAGCTCAGGTTGAGTGCACCACTTTTGCAGGGCCCAAGCCCCACCGCAGTAAGCCAGTCCACCGGCGGATGGGATGGGGGTTTGGCGGCAGGGAAGGTGGGAATGGGGAAGGAAGCTGACATGTCAGAGGGACCATCAAGGAAGGGCCCGGAAGTCTTGATGATGTCACCAATGGGATATCCCTTAGCACCTCAACATGGTTATGGATACGTGCCACACCCCACACAACAAGGAATGTTTGATGAGATGATGTGGCAGTTTCGACAAGAAATGGGACAAATGTCAAAGTCTCTCACCCAGCTTCAAGAAGAAAATTTGAGGTTGAGGATTCAGCTTATGGAAGAACGAGAGACTAGATACACAACACCTCCCGATGTCACTCCTGCTGAAGGTCTCCGTGACAGCGCCCGCCGTCAGAAGGTTTCAGGAAAGAAGCCCAAGTCCAAAGGTGTAGAAGCCAAGCAGGAAGACTTTGAAGCTTCGAAGCCAAAGGAGGCTGCAGGTCGAGGAGAACAGGAGGCTGAGACCCCCAAAGCAGAGGAGGAAGTGATTGGAAGGAAGCTTGAAGAAGTTTCTAAGGAGGATGGTCCAGCTGGACAGCAAGAGTCCAGTGAGGAGAGTCAATCGATTCAAGAAGAGGAGTCGGAAGATTCAGTGAATGTGAAAGATCACAAAGGAAGATCAAAAAAGGAGGACACCACAGTGGACGTGATGCTCAAGTTGATGCAAGGGATGCAATCGCTGCAACAACAGCTCTTGGATCGAGAGACGATCAGGGGCCGACGGCTAACAGAGGACGATGAAGAGGAGCATGTGAGGAGCAGTGTAGAGCTGCACAAACTGCCGGAGTGGACAGCTGAGAATGCTCCGGTGGACTTACAGGACTGGTTGCTTCTCATCCATGCACAGATGTCGGATCTCACTACCAGCAGTTCAGAATGGTGGGATCTAGTGGTTGAGACTGCGAAGGACTGGTACCACAAACACCAAGCCATGAAGCCCATCGACAAGCTGAAGCATGAAGTCAGGGCACCACCGCAACTACAGCAGAAGAAATGGAGAAGGTTGGAGAAGAGAGGAAGCAGTTTGCTTCTTCAGGCCTTGCCCAGTAGTCAGCGTGATGACATTGTGGCAGGGAAAGACCTTTCAGTGTTGGCGATTTTGGCAAAACTCCTCAACAACTACCAGCCTGGTGGTTCCCATGAAAAAGCAGCAGTGCTGGCCGCTTTGGAGCTGCCGGCAGAAGCGGTGGGGATCGGCGAGGGCATCCTGGGACTACGTCGTTGGTTGAGATGGAAGAAAAGGGCAGAAGACATGGGCCTTCAGTTGCCCGATCCATCGGTCCTTTTGAGGGGCCTGGACCGGCTGGTCTCCAAGATTTTGGCTGGCAATCCAACCTTGCAGTTTCGCATTAACCTGACGAGGACAACACTGATGGTGGATTCTGTGCCCACTATGTCTTCCATTGACCAGTTGGCCGAATGCTTACTGGCTGAGATGGACCAGGTCTCCTATGCCAAAAAGAAGGAAAAGGCAGCCATCGCAGGAGTTCCTAAAGCTCGGAAGATGGAGGAGGCAGGAAAAAGAAGCGAAGTGCCTCAAGCCAAGAAGGGCGATGAGGGTAAGAAGGAGATGCCAAAGTGTAAGTACTTCCTGACGGAGAATGGATGCCGTCGAGGAAAAGCTTGCAGATGGGATCACAACCAGAAGGATGACCAGCGTCGCTGCTGGAATTGCGGGTCCACAAAGCACTTCTCCAACAAATGTCCAGTGAGTGAGGGCCAAGGAGAAGTCAAAGTGGCCAAAGCTGAAAAAGATGGCGAAGCCAGAAAGAAGAAGAATGATGAGGAGGACAATCAGTCCGACCGAGCAGTTGCTGGAGCGGACGATATGAAGAGTCTACTGGAAGAAGCTGGAAAGATGCTGAAGGTGATTCCAGGAGCTTCGCAGGAAAGCTCATCGGTTGAGGAGACCGGTGATGCCAAAATCAGGAGACTTCAAAGACAGCTGGATGAGCTTCGAGCTTCTTCGGTGAGAGTGCTGCGATTGGCCAGGGTCCAAGCAGCTGTGGAAGATTTGGGACTCCTTGACAGCGGAGCTACCCATCCTCTTCGACCTCCAAAGAAAGATGAGGATCTGTCCAAATGTCAAAAGGTGAGGATCAATCTGGCCGGAGGAAAACAAACAACGATGATGCTTTCAGAAGGTGGTGCCATCATAGGCTCTGAGGATGTGGAGCCCATCGTGCCACTGGGAGCGTTGGTGGAGAACTTGGGTTGCTCTTTGCAATGGACCGAAGGCCATATGGTCTTGTATCACCCCTTCAAGGGGCAGATTAGCACCCAGCTCAAAGAAGGCTGCCCGATGATCAACAAGTCTGATGCTTTGGAGTTGATCGAGGAGTTGGAAAAGAAGGCACCCAAGCTGAGGAGTGTAGAAGGATCCGCAGCTGAAGCCTACATGCACTGGATGAAGCGCTTGGTAGAAGAACACCCAGCACTTCAAGGAGTTCCAAAAAGAATCACAGAAAGGTTGGTGATCAGCCCTAAGGAAGGACATATCACCGGAAACCGAAGCCGAAGAAAGCTATGGAAGAAAGAAGGAGGTGTGACGTTGCACCTCTACTCAGGACCCAATGAAGGGTATACTATGGCCAAGGCCATTCAGCTCCTCGGAGGAGAGAAAAGAAAGGTCATAGCGGTGGACATCAAGAACGGAGCCAAATGGGATATGATGGAGGATGACCTCTATGCTGAGCTCATGGACATGGTCATCAAGGGCCAAGTGGAGTCCCTGGTGATGTCTCCAAATTGTCGCACTCGCTCAAAGCTCCGACACTGTGAAGTTGAAGGAGTTGATCTCCCCGGACCGGTCCGAGAGTGGAACGGTGGAGAATGGGGAAAGAAGGGCATCGGAGAAAGAGAGGAGAAGAAGTGCCATGAAGATGATGTGATGCTCTTCAGAGGACTCATGCTCTACATGGTTGCCCAGGAGATCAGGAAAGCATCCCGCCACACCAAAGACATCGACCTTGTCTTTGAGCACCCCAGCACCCCGGCAAACATGCCACAGGTGGTATCGTTCTGGTCCACCCCCCAATGGCAAGCACTCAAGCAAGCATACGGCCTGTGGGAGATCCACTTAGACCAAGGGAAGCTTGGAGGAGGAGGGGTCAAACCCACAACGTTGGGCGGCAACTTGCGCATGCAAGTACCCAGCGTGGTCGTACCAGCACCACAACCTCGATGCACACATGGCAAAACAAAAGAGCAGATAGTGCAGGAATCCCAAAGCCTTTCCAGATGGGTCCCTCTGCTTACCGACATGGTAGCATGCGCCCTGCTGGAGTCCCAAGGGATCACCCCGAAGTTGAGATCCTGGAGGACACATGTCCAACGATGCCACCAGCCTTTCAGAAAAGACTGCAAGGTATGTCAAGAGGCTGCAGCAAGAGCGAGACCTCACCGGCGTCAAAAACTTCCTCCAAGAGCTGGCGTTCTTTCGGTCGACATCGCCGGACCACTCACCAAAGCTCCAGACCTGGGCAAAGACCATGCTCGTTTTGTCCTGGTCGCGGCGTTCACCTGGCCTACAGGCCTGAAGGGTGACGACTTAGAAGAGTTGCCCGAGGAGGATGATGAGGATGATTTCCCAGGCTGGGAAGAAAATGAGGAGAAACCAAAAGAAGAGATAGGGTCCCAAAAGCCAGGAGCCAAGAAGCGAGGCAGGCCAAGGAAGAAAGACCCTGAGGAGGAGTTTGAGGAGCTGCTGAGGAGAGAGCAGGAAGAACAGAAGCAGAAACGGCAGAAGGAAAAGGAGGCTGCAGAACCCCCAGGAACTAAGGAGCCCTTAAAGGAGGCCGCAGAACCCCCAGGAGTTGAGGAGCCCTTGAAGGAGGCTGCAGACCCCCAGAAGAAAGATGATGATGAAAAGGAAGGGGACTATATGACCCGGGTGGCGCCCGATGTTGAATATGAGCCCACTGAACCGGGCGAAGACCCTTTCCCACAGGTGCCAGCACCAGATGTCCCTGAAGAGCAACAGGCACAAATACAAGTGCACCGTTTGGCATTCCCCTTGCCAGACAAGAGAGGCATCACGATCTTGAATGCCCTGATCGATGCTTACCTCACCCTGAGGAGCGAAGGCATGTTTGTCAACCAGCTCCACTCCGATTTAGGAGGTGAGTTCACTGGAGCGTACATTGAAAAGTGGTGCAGGGAAAGATGCATCCTCACAACAACAACCCCAGGGGTATCCCCTCAAACCAACGGCCGAGCAGAAAGGGCCGTACAAGCAATGAAGACAGAGACGAAGAAAATCCTGCGTGGCGCGCAGGTGGGTATCGAATGGTGGCCGATTGCTGTTCGATATCTCAATGAAGTATGGAAGAGAAACAGAACAGAGGCCATTGGGGCCATCCCACCGTTCATGTCCAAAGTGCTGATCAGAAGAAGGTATTGGCGCACAAAGGACATGGAACCCAACAACGAAGAGGTTCACTACCTCGCCCCTCCTGGCGGAACTATGGGCATTGGGTACTTCGCTCAGACAACACACAAACCTTGACCAGGGCTGTCATCACCAACACCGTGGAGCCAGTCACTGAGGACACGTGGATTGCCTTAGAAGACAATCTGACTCCCTTGGATCTTCGAAGGAGAATTCGAGGAAAAGCCATGATCAGAAAGGTACAAGAGGAGAAAGATGAAGAAAGCAGGCAAGACAGGCTGAAGCGGGAAAAGGTGATACAGGAAGAGGCAGAACATGCCTTCTATGATGATGAAGAGGTTGTTGAGGCCGTACTCAGGGGGGTGAAAGCCATGCAGGAGATGGATCAAGAAGATGAAGGAGAAGTGCTCCAAACGAAAATTGTGGGCACTGCTGAGGTGGTAAAGAAGAAAGACCTTTGGCATCAGGCCATTTCCAATGAGATCACTTCACTCTTCTCAGAAAAGAAAGCGTTGAAGCTTTTGACGAAAGAGGAGAGCGACAAGTATCTCAAAGAAAGAGGAGCGATTCCACTACCTTCCAAGACCGTATTTACGGTGAAGCCAGATCCGGCTGATCGTCGGGGAAAGCGAAAATGTCGCATAGTTGCATGTGGCAACTATGAGACTGGGGGTGGAGATGAAAACTGTTTTGCGGCAGGAGCAGATGCTGCTGCCCTTAGGCTGGCGCTTGCTCTGGCCACAGTTCGCAAATGGTGCGGAATCAATGTGGACATTCGCACCGCCTTTTTGAACGCTCCCTGGAAACATGAAAAGGGGGGTGAAGATTGGTTTTTTGAAGAAGAAGGCGAAGAAGCTCCGCTGCCAATGCTTCTTAGGCCACCACCAATTTTGGTCAAACTTGGCTACTTTCCTGCCTATCAGCTCTGGGAGGTTTTGCGAGCTCTTTATGGCTTCCGGAGGTCTCCGAAACTCTGGAAGGATTATAGAGATGAGGAGATGGAAAAGATGAGAGTTGGAAAGATGAGGTTGCATCAGCTTGAATCAGAGCCGAGTACATGGGCCATCCGCCAAGAAGAAACTGGCGATTTGCAAGGGCTCATGCTCACCTATGTTGATGACATTTTGGTCCTTGCCTCAGAGGAGACTGCAGAAGCTTGGATCAGCTGCATCCAATCCAAGTGGGAAACCTCCGTCCCTGAGAAGGTGGGCTGTCAGCAAACCACCCGGTTTTTGGGTATGGAGTTGTCTCGAGATCAAAATGGAGTGTGGTGCGCCACTCAACACTCCTACACTTTGGATCTCTTGCAGAAGAACATGGGGATGGACAGAGAGAAGTGGGGATTGAAGAAGATTCCCATGTCAAAGGAGGATGGAAGTTTGGATAGTGATGGTGAGGATGATGCAGAAAAGACAGTAGAAAAGGTTCGAGAAGCACAGAGAATTGTAGGTGAGCTGACCTGGCTGGTGACCAGGTGTCGCCCCGACATCATGTATGTCATGTCCAGAATTTCCAGATGGACCACCAGACGACCTTCCAAGGTCATTGCTGCAGCGCCTCAAATCTGGAAATACCTTGCGAATTCCATCCAAGAAGGGATTCGTTTTGGAGGAAACGAAGATGGTTGCCTAGACCTCCTGGTCTACACCGACGCAGCCTATGGAAATGAAGGCCACGGATGTTCAGTGGTGATGTGGCTGGGAGCTCCAATTTTGTGGCGAAGCTCGCGCCAACAACTTCAAACCGCATCCACAGCAGAGTCGGAGCTGTTGGAGATTTTGGAAGGAGGAGTTTTGGCCGAGGCAGTCAGAGTAGTGGTAGAAGAAATTTTGGAAAGGGCAGTGCGATGTTGGCAGTACTCGGATTCTGCCTCAGCCATCGCCATAGTTGGAGGCGACAGCGCGTCCTGGAGGACGCGCCACTTGAGGAAGAGGGCTCGCTACATGAGATGGCGGGTGCTGAGTGGAGATGTCATCCTCCGACACACTCCAGGCAACGGCATGATCGCCGACCTGGGCACCAAAGCTTTGGCGGCATTGAAGTTGGAGGAGCTGAAGGAAGCCATGGGCATGACAGATAGAAAGATCAAAACAGAAAAAGAAAAGGAAGATCTCGGTGTGGTGAGAGGGCCTACCGAAGAAAAAGAAGAGAATGGCGTGGTGAGAGAGCCGGCCATAGAGACGAAAGAAGCGAAAGGAGGGATAAAGTCCCCAAAAGATATGGTCAGGATGGCGATGATCATGGCCATGCTCAGCCGAGCGAAGGCCGAAGATGAAGATGGAGATGCAGGAGAGGAATCATCCATCTTCTTTGACATGATGATGGTATATACAATAGTGGTGGTGTTGGTCACGTTGGCCATTCAAAGCGGCTGGCAGCGACGACTGCTCAGGGCTGAGACGGCTGTGGGATCAGATCGATCCCGCGGCGAACTCGCTCAACGGAGTGCCAGGACATCGGGTCTGATGACCGATGGTCCAACCTCCGTCCCGGGTGAGACGGTTCTGGGATTCGGTGGAGGAGACCAATCTCGGGACGAACTCCCCAGGGGAAGCAGTCAGTTGCTCGGGAGTGCCAGGACATCAGGTCTGACGTCACAGACTGGTGGTCCAACCTCCCTGCCGGGTGA